>JBBUKS010000113.1:1151877-1182620 GCA_038050645.1 Hedychium gardnerianum | reverse complement strand
ATTAAATAGTAACACTCTAACTTTAACCTGTTGTCATACATCAAAACCTTAGGGTTATAATTTTAGTGCAAATTGCACCAACATATCTTGGTCGTGGTAAGACATGATCTAAATTATAAATGTAACTTGTGCATGCATTATATTATCTAACTCTATTTTGCAGGTTATCTTGTGTACTAACATGCTTTTGCAGAGAACAAAGACAAAAGTCAAAACTACCGTCAACAGTGTTCGAGGTGCCCTAATGAGCTATAATAGAGCATCTCGACCAATAGCCAAAGGACAGACTTCCAAACGCTGATTCTTGATCATGTAGCTGCTCTGAGCTCTTCAATTCCTATGCTACAACCTTGCTGCATCAAACTGACGTCAGAACCACCTTCTGCAGCTGAATCTTCACCAACACACAAGCTCAACTCACTTCTCATCTTTACGTGTTGGTAACGAATTATTGTATTTAGTTGTTTCAGTTAAGTTCTTGCATAGGGAAGTGTAAGCTTGTTATACTTCCCTCATCTTGTGTTCGATTGCTCTTCTAGAGGTTTTACAGAAGAGGATTTAGTGAATTTCCCATCGAAAATGTCTCATGTGGGCGTGAACCTTGGAGTAGTAGTCCGCTGGGGCCGTGAACCAAGTATAACCGATCGTGTGTGTTTCTTTTCTTTTTATTGTGTTTTTTGCTACATGCTCTATTTTTTTGAACGATTTTGAAAAATGAAAAGAAAGTTTTAAAACACGTGATTCACCTCCCCCTCTCACGTGCACTCGATCCTATAGGTTTCACAGTACAAGTTCCTACACTTCCATCCACAACTTCATCATATGCAGGATAGAATATATAATCATCAACATCAACAATAGGATTTTCAACAACATCGGTAGGCACAACTAAATCTTCTTTTTCAATTGATGCTTTAGTGCCTTCATCCTCTTCGTTCTAGTTGTTTTGAATTGCCATAAAATTTCCCCACTTGACCTATAATCTGTGAAACCTAATGCACATATTGATCGTATGTCCTGTTGTTTCGTACATCTCACAATACATTTGTTGTGGCCATTGAAGGTAGTCGGGGAGGATACCATTTTTTTCCCGACCTGGTCGATGTGCAGGATCTAAAATCATTGGGCAATCTTCGACATCATGCCATCTTACACCACAAATCTCACAATAATAGTCAGAAAACATCATATCATCCAATAGGTCAAACCAATGAGTTTGAGCATCCATCTTGCTCATAATTTTTTTTACTCACCTGAAAGAGAGAGGTCAGAAAGGTATAAAAAGAAATGCAGTAGTAGAGAAGAAAAGAAATCTAGATCAACTAAATCATTAATCAACCAATGTTAATCGAAACAGTCCCAACAACGACACCAAAAACTTGATGTGTGCAAACCACAAGTGAACGGTGTGTCATCAAGTAATAAAATATCGATTCTTAGGGACTATTGATTAAACACTAATTAAGTTCATGAAGCTAGTTATCTAGACAATCGGGGGTTGTTGAAGTCACAAACTAGAGTTTAAGGAATCAAGAGAGAGAGAGAGAATTGAGAGGGTTGAGTGAATTTGAGAGAGAGAAAATAAACGAGGGAGTGAATTGCTTGGGGGAAATAATTCTAGGACTTTGGTTTCACCTCAATGATTGTAGACACCTAATCTATATTTGATTCCCTATCCTCAATAGTTATTTATGTAGGTAGACTATCCTATGTATTAGATGTGAACTTTTTGAACTACACCAGCATTTCCATTCCAATTGATCATTTATTATCATAGCAATAGAGCTGAGGGGTTGCTTTCTTAAGGAGATCCCTGTCACATGATCCCACAACCCCCGAGATTCCTTCTCTTACTATAGGGCGATGAATTGGAACTAATCCATTTAAATCTATGATAGCCTATTGCTCCTCGTGGCATACCAATCTACTTTCGTAGGCGACTCTCCACGTTTCGGGTTTCTACGAGTTGGAGGATTGAATTCTCCTTTCTGTTCATCCCCAAATTCTCATGGGATATGAATCTTGTGCTTTTGGCATCAAGATCATGTGTACATAGTAGGCGTGGACTATAAACAAATATTTCATTAAATAGAAAATATGCAAACTCTATAGATTCAAACAAAAGAGATGTTTACATATCAATAGGGCTATTTTCTAATTCTAGAATCAAGAGTCTACTCCATTGCAAGGGAATTACAACATAAAGATAATGAAATAAGTATTCTTACAATCCAAAATAGAGAATTGAGAGGAAGAAATGCTTAGTGATATTTGTAGAAAATGTCTTCGGAAGGAATCCTTACTCTGGAGGTGGACAGATCATCTTGATGGAAGAAGATAACTGCTCTAAGGTTTCCTTAAGAAGGGGGCAAAGCCTCCTGGTCCAAGATGAGTCAAGCAAGGTTTTGCTTGATCCTTTTATATCTCTCCCAAACTGTCCAGATCTGTTAGATTTGTTAGGCTCCACTAAAACTAGTTTTTCACCCATTAGACCTCATTTTCGCGAGTTAGACTCTGAACCAAACTTATAGAGTTTGAAATTATCTTCAATTTGATAGGTTTAACATCCTAAAACTCCAACTGAATCGAAAGTTATGACCATTCAAAATTTCATCTACAGACTGAACTAAGGCTGACATGAGGCGGTGGCCGCCACCATGGGAGGCCATGGAAGGCACTATTTACTCCACCAAAACCATGTTTTCCCCCTTAGATCTGGTTTTCTCGAGTTGAACTCTGAAGTAAAGTTGTAGATCTTGAAATTATCTTCAATTTGATGGGGCTAACGTCTTAAAACTTCAATCGAGCCAAAAGTTATGTTCGTTTTAAGATTTGTTTGCAATGTGAACCAGAGGTTGACATGGGGTTGTGCCTGCCACCACGGGGGGGGGTCTGTGATAGACACTATTTTGGGCTAAAAATTGGCCACGACCATGCCAAATTAGCATGGCCAGGCCATGATGTTGGCTGGGAAGCATCTGAGCTATTACACGACCCATGCTAGTTGACATGGGTGGCAACATGGGTCATGCCGGCTAGAACAACTTGCCCGTGGCGAGTGCTGAAGAAGTTTGAGAATGGGCACGGTCTTTGCTGGCTGGCATAGTCTGCCTATGACACTGCTGGAGAGTCCTGAAATGGGGCACGGGCCGTGCCGGCTGTCATGGCCCCCCGTGGTGAGCACTGAAGAAGGTGGGCACAGGTTGTGCCGGCTGACATGACCCCTCATGTAGAGCACTATAGACTCCTGGACTCCTCTTGAAAAATGGTCTTTAAACCCCATTTTGGCTCCTTTTCACATTCTATCAATGAAAACAAATAAAAGCAGCTCTCCGAACTAGAAAGTAACAAAATGAAGCATGAATAGATGAAAACATGTGATATATGCATAACAAATGGGATAAAATGTGTCTCAAACTATGACAAAACCCTATATGAAATGCACACATCATCATCTCCAATGCAATTGGAGGATCCTTCCGGTCAAAGTGAGATATTGCCTTAAATTGATGAGCAAATACCTCAACCACCTTAAGCATAAGCGCCTTTAAGGCAATCTACTAGGGATAGGAGATCCATGATTTCTAGTGATTATATTTATCTCCAAGAGCACGAGTTTGACATAGGGTTGGAAAGTGATCCTACATCTTTCCAAGATGTTAAACAATGCTTTAATCCTGAAAGATAGATTAACGCCTGTAAGAAGAGTTGAAGTCTATGACAGATAATGATGTTTGGGAACTTATCGAATTACCTAAAGGTACGAAACCCATTAGTTCTAAATGGATATTTAAAACCAAATGAGATTCAAAGGGCAATGTCGAGAAGTATAAGGCTCATCTTATTACTAAGGGATTCACTCAGAAGGAGGATATTGATTACAAGGAGACTTTCTCTCCTGTGTCAACTAAAGACTACCTTAGGGTAATCATGACACTTGCAACTCATTTTGATTTAGAGCTACGCCAGATGGACTTAAAGACTACATTCCTCAATGGTAACATTGAGGAGTTTATATATATGGTGCAATCGGAGAACTTTGAGTCTGATGACTCAAAGCACCTAGTATATAGACTAAAGAAGTCCATTTATGATTTAAAACAAGCGTCCTATCAATGTTACCAAAAATTTGATTAGGTGGTTACCTCATTTGATTTTAAAGAGAACCCTGTTGATAAATGTATATATGTCAAGTTCAGTGGAAGCAAGTTTATTTTACTTGTCCTGTATGTGGATGACATATTTCTTGCGAGCAATAATAAAATTCTGTTGTATGAAACCAAGTAATTTCTATCCAGTAATTTTGAAATGAAAGATCTTGGTGAAACATCCTTTGTTTTAGGCATACAGATATGTCATGATCATTCAAAAGACATTCTTAGACTTTCTCAAAAGGCCTACATTAAAAGTGTGCTCGTACAATATGACATGTAAAAATGTGCACCTGGTGACACACTTGTGTCAGAGGTGACATATTTAGTTTGCAGCAGTGTCCACGGCTTGAACTTGAAATAAAGGAGATGAAACAATTCCCTTATGTGTTAGCTATGGAAAGTCTCATGTATACACAAGTTTGTATGCGTTTGGATATAGCGTACATAGTGGGGATGTTAAGCAGATAAGTAACCCAGGACCGTTACACTAGAAAGATGTGAAGAAAGTGATGCGGTATTTGCAAAAGACTAAAGATCACATGCTCATGTATCAGAGATCTAGACACCTAGAGGTGATTAGATATTTAGACTTCGATTTTACTGGATGTTTGAATAGCATGAGGTTCACTTCGAACTATATTTTCATGTTTGTTGGAGGGGCTATATCATGGAAAAACATCAAGCGGATGTTAGTAGCCACTTCTACTATAGAGGCAGAGCTAATAGCATGTTACGAAATCTCCAATCATGGAATTTAGCTGCAAAACTTCATCACAGCCTTATAGATCGTTGATGGAATTAACAAACCATTGAGGATCAACTGTGATAATAAAAGTCACATAACTTTATGCCAAGAACAACTATAGTTCGTCGAAATTCAAGCACATCGACATCAAGTTTCTAGCGGTCAAAGAAAGAGTTCAGAGTCATCAAGTGATGATAGAGCACATCAACACAGATTCTATGTTGATAGATCCACTCACCAATGAGTTAGTGCCTAAGGTGTTTCATGCGCATTTTATGGATATGAGGATCCTTCTTATGGAAAAGTATTCATCTAGTGGGAGTCTGTATTTATTTTATTGCTCTATATTTGTTAATAAAGACAAACATTTTATTTTGATCATTGTACGTACTTAAAGCTCAAAACATTCATGGGTATTTTGTTTATTTGACACTTTGAAATAAAATTATCATGATTTACTAATACTATTTAGCATATGATGTTTGTAAATGTGATATAGATTCCATTTGGAGTCATAAGGTTTAGATCATGATTTGCTATTATAGTTTAGCATAAAATGTTTGCAAATATGATCAGACCCTTTTGGGTCACCATTAGGATTAGTTGAAAATTGACATGTATTGATCACATTTTAATTAATTTTCATGTTACACATCCACATATTGATCTATATCATTAATGACATGGTATTGTGATTATTGTTAGGGCTTGTTATAGTCATATATAGTATCTTTGACCTCTTTAGTCCTATACAAATGAAGTTAATAGACCAAATTATTTAAAGAGTATTCTAAACCCATAAAGCCTGACATTGTTGTTGACGCCAACTAAAGTTATACTCGTGTATTGCATACAAATCACATGTAGCCCAAGTGGGAGATTGTTGGATTTTATCTCTTTTAGGTGGACTTACTTGTAATTTGTACATGTGGATATATGTCAATAAAGATATTGAACCCGTTAAATGATCTAACTTATGCATATTGAGGGTTTTGGTTATCGGATGTGGGAGTTGTTGTATAGAACCCTTTAGTCAGCTCTATTATTATTGATGGGCTGGTAATGGATGTGGGTCCATAGTATATATGGGTTTGGTCCCCATTGGATTATGGAATCTTGATCATTCTCTTTGCTTCCCATTGGTGAAGAGATTTTGGGGTCATCACCCTAATTCCTCTAGAAGACTAGCCCCCTTGCTCCTTCTTCTTTTGCATGGATCGTTGGATCAAGAGTCCTACATGAAAAACAATGACAATTCTGTTGCATTCAGGTTCTTCATAAATTTCAGTTTATGTATTTATTTTCTGTCATATTCTATGATGAAACTAGATCTGTGCTTTGTATTTCCTATATTTAAGTTCTTGTATGCTTTTAGAATTCACACGGCTTAGGATTTACAAGTTTTAACAATTGCGCCTAGATAATCGAAGCTTAAAACAAAAATGTAAATTCTTGAGAATAATACTTTGTTAGATATTAGTTCGGTAACAAAAACAAAGTATGCATAAAAAAACCAATGAAAACAAGCATGACTAATTTGGTTTGTTTAACATGGTTTAAAATTCCTACTTCATGATCTGTGACTCATAAGGGGAGTTAGCCTTAAAAAAACACTATCTTTTCTCCTTCTCAGAGGTGGAAAAAATTCTTACAAAACTTTATAGTAGATGAAGACAATAAATATAAGCAAAGCTTTGGATCAAAATGTGAAACTTGGACGTAAAGATGGTTTAACATACTATGACCATGGGGCTTGTTCCAAACCATATAAAACTTTTTTTTTAGTTTGGAAAACATGTTTTGGAGAATCCAAGGGTTCAAAACTAGGAGGTTGTTCAACATAATTAAACCTCTTCTTCGATAAAACCATTTAAGATGATAAATTTTATATTAATTTAATAAAGTAAAAAACTTTTAAACACTACAAATGCTAAAAGCATGTAGATGGATCCAAAATGATTCAAGGGTGCATAAGTCTCATCATAATTTAGATCTTATATTTTGTTGAAACTTTGGGTCATTACTCTAGCCTTGTTTCATATCAGAGATCCCTTTTCATCCAATTTATTCCTACAAATCCAACAAGTACAAACAATTGAACAAAACTTGGGTCTCAAAACTAGTTTTCAAATGATATTCCTCTCAAATTAAATCAATTCCTCTTACATTACAATGCTTTATCTATATTCTTTGGCTAAATTTGGGAGATTAGTACACAAATAATTACTTAAATTTTAAGTAAAAATATAGTTCTTATCCCTGACTTTTGAGATCAAATAGATACTGCCTTGCGCCCGATCCAACAGCTAGAGGGAGAAGCGACGCTTATAGGGGAGGACAAAGAATTTCTTGAAGATACAGTAGGGTTTAGTCTGATAGGTTGGTGTTTGGGAAGGTTCCCTGGCTTGCTGACACTTCAAGCACTCACGAAAGGGTGGGATCAACCTCACAAGAAGCTTATGCATGTTCAATGTGGTTGGTATTCAAATTTGATACAAAGGAAAATCGAGACGCAATATACAAAGGGGGACATATATTGCCTTTGGGTGTCCCTTGTACCTCAAGGTCATGCCCCCATGCTTCACATTCATGACAGAAATACTGAACTAAATGCCCTTGTGGATCCAAATCTACAAGTTACCCATCGACTATTGGTCTATTACTAAATTGAGCAAGGTTGCCTCGCAAATTGGCAACCCCTTGTAAATGGATGTGATGTGTGTAAATTATATATTCTTTTAGATATTATTTGTTGCACATCTACTTGTATTCAACTGAATATGATCTACATTATCATACTCTATCTTATATTATTGTCATGCTTTTACTCTTTTAGTTCGAGGATATGCACTTTTAGTACTTTGATTGACAGGACGGATTATGGAGCAAAATGGACATTAGAGAAAGGCTTGGGGAGAAAAACTAGCAGGCATGGTCGTGCCTTCACTAGCCAACACATGGTCATGCCCCTCGAAGACATCCAAGCCAAGTACTCCAGCAAGCACCATGGCTCAATCGTGCCTCCAATGCACGACCATGCCTTTTCAGAGGGCATTCCAGCATACCCCACGTCAAGGTCATGCCTCAGGAGGCACGACTGTGTGTTTTCATCCAAGTCCAAAGTTATTCCAAGAAGAACCATGGTTCGGCCATGCCAAAAGGCATGACCGTGCCAAGCTTTAAGTTGGCTCCCACAGCTAGGTCGTGCTCAAAGGCATGACCATGCTCCTCCAAGCTGTGCCATCAGCTGCACCAGAATCTCCCATGACCAGGCCGTGCCAAAAGGCACGACCGTGTCTGCCACGACTTTGTATCCCACATCCTGGCTGTGCCAAAGGGCACAACCATGTGATTTTCCTAGTAATTCCACGGCACGGTCGTGCCCTATAGGCACGGTCGTGTGGCATTATCTCGTATAAAAAGGGGTAAAGAAACCCTTCTTTTGACTCATATTGGGTTTGGGGCTTAGACCCTCTCCTTGGGAAGGGTTCTACCCTTGTGGGAAACCCTAGGACCACCTTCCAAGAGTCGCCTCGATGAACCATCCACCTCCGGAGTAAAGAAACATCCCAAAGACACCGACAATCTCCTTGATAAACATTTCTTCTCTTTCTATCTCAAATTTGGGTTGTAAGAATGTTATTGTTTGTGTCTTTGGTTTGTTCTTCCTTCTTCATGGAGTAATCTTCGAATTCTAGGATGTAGGAAGTAATTGTGATGTGAAATTAATGTATGAACTAGGGATTTGCCCATATCTTTGTTCTATGATCTGTTTATGATTTATTCCATGTGTGTTGTGTCTTGTACGTGTTTGATGTAATGTGTGTTTGAAATGTAAGCATGTGGATGTGAAGGATTGGTCACCATGTAGAGGAGAGACTTTAGATTGTATGCTTGGGGAGCCCTTAGTGATAGAGGGGAGTTCTTTAACCTGACTTTCTAGAGTCATCGTCTTGAAATGACGACCAATCCTCTGCAAGGGATTAGCTAATTAGAGTTTAATGGGTTTTCACCAATTCAATGTTAGGAAGTGACTTGTGTAATCTAAACTGTATGATCGGGGAGCCTTTAGTGACAGAGGGTAGTCCTTTAACCGAACTTTCTATGTTACCTCTTCTACTTAGTGATATTGGAAGTAACTGATGTAAACACTCCGGTGTGATTTTCACGGGGTCATACTGGTAATTTGATTAGAATCCCTACAAAAGTGTAAACATGGAGGGTAAGGAAATGAACATGTACTAGAGACATTAACTAGCATCATAGTGAAACCAAAATCATAGAATCATTCCCCCAATTCCAACTTCTCTCTCTCTCTCTTGCTCACTCTCTCTCTCTCAATGATCTCTCTCTCTCCCCCTCTCTCTTAAACTCTTACTATCTTATTCTTGTGACTATACACAACCTTTGATTGTCTAGATAACTTGCTTTGCAAACTTGGCTAGTGTTTAATCAACAATTCCTGTGGATCGATATTTTATTACTTGACGACTTATCCGTGCACTTAAGGTTTTTACAAACAAGTTTTTGGCGCCGTTGCCGGGGCTATTTTTGATTAACATTAGTTGATAAGCAATTTAGTTAATCTAGACTTCTTTTTTTTGCAATTTTTCCTTTCATGTTAGATTCTTACTACTACATGTCTATCCTTTGCTGACTATTATCTTTCAGATAAACATGTTTTTCTTGAGCACAAAGATGAGTTCTCTAATTCAAAGGTTCGACCAAATTACTACTATGAATTCCACTAATATTTATTGTTTAATTTGTTGTGCAACAGATCATGTGAACGATAATTGCCCAAGTCTATTTGACCGTTTACATAGAATACATAGATAAAAATGGGGTGTCTTCCCTAATTGCAATCATTGGCTGGAATAATATTATTGTGAAACTTGTGAAAAAACAGGTCATACAATCAATAATTGCATCAAGATACGCCATTTGGAAGCATCATTGGACAATCTCAACAAAAAGATTGATGTAATGGCCTCATTATATTCGCACACTCAAAGCCCCGGTTGGAGGAACCCTCAAATTTTTTTTTACCACAATCAAGGATAAGGGACTATGGACAAGATATGAAAGTTTAATCTTTATCCCAGATGGATAGAATATTGAAAATGACAGCAAACATCTAAACCTCACAAGCTCCGATGCACGAGGAAATCAAGCAAATGAATGCTAAGAGCATTGAATAGACTCATTATGCATTAGAATGTCAACTCGACTCTTAGCTTGAGAGGAATCTAGGATGAGTGAAGTTAATGAAGATGAGCTTGCTTATGATGATGTTGTGGATGGAAGTGTAGGGACATGTACTATGGAAGAAATGCCCCAAGAATCATTTCCTTTGGTCGTACAACCACTTGAAACTATGGATGTTGCAGAAATTGAATTTGTTAATGTTGGAAGTGTAGAAACTTGTACAGTGGAGGTAAAGCCCCAAAAATCACCTCTTTTAGTGGCACCACCACCTGAGCCTAAGCCTTTCTTATCCACATATGAAATCATGTTTGATGATTTACTCTCTTTAGTGATTGATAATGGTAAGATTTTATTTGATATATCAAAATCTATTAACCAATTCTTTTTCGAGCATGTTGGTGGTAGGAATTATTTTGCACATGAATCACATGGACGATCTCATGACGAACCTTTGATGATAAGCATATTTGTTGAGAGACTAAGCACCCTTGGTAAGAGGGTTTTGAAATATCTTACTCCTCCACGAGCGAGATTTAGAGGTTATCTCATTAGAGAACCTAATAAGGAGAGTGCAACTATCTCAAAGCATACACTCCCAATTGGAACTATAATGGGGTCGAGCTAATAACCAAAAATAAGCATTTTTTGGGAAGCAAACCAAGTTCTTTCTTATTTTTGTTTAAGATTTTCTTTTGTTATGTAGTTTTAACTTTTTATTTTGTTTTATTTCAGGTCTAATATCCTAGGGTGTAGAAGGAGATGGGGGAGAAAAGAAGGGCAGACCGTGCTTCAAAAGCACAGTTGTGCCTTTACATTTTGAGCTGGCCGAATTTACTATGACATGACATGCATTTTGGACATGGTCATGTGTTTTCTCAACCTTCTCTAGAGGCCGACACGGGCCAGTCGTGCTATTTTGGCACGGTAGTGCCTCTCTCAAAGCTAGCACTCGTGTCCACCACGGGGAGGCTGTGCCATTTTGGCATGGTCGTGCCTCCTTTGAGTTGAGCCACCCGTGCTCACCATGGGGAGGCCATGCCACTTTAGTACGACCATGCCTCCCTTAAGGTGAACCGCCTGTGCCCAACACTAACACGGTCGTGCCCAATTCTTGTGCCCTTTGACTCTCTTCTTTTCTTTTCCCTAATGCTAACCCCTACTTGGTTTTTCTTGTCTAATCTTCTTTTTTTTTGGATTCAAAGATGAGGAGGAGTGTGACTACCAAATGGAAGAGTGACTTTAACGATGGAATGACTTATACACTTGACATACATCACTTGGTAACCTTCTTAACTTCCTCTTTTTCCCACATCTTCCATAATAAATTTTGGTTTTCATTGAGGACAATATAGAGTTTAAGTCTGGAGTTTGTTTGTCAATAAGTTGTTTTTAGTTTAGACTTTGTTAATTTTTGTCATATTTCTTTTTGCATAATAAATTTTTTCTTGTTGTATCGCATATCATGTCATTATTTGCTTGTTCCTCATAGCAAGATACTCGCACACTTGTTATAGACATTTATGTTATTGTGATAAAGCATACTAGTATGTTTATTGATCAATCCTCTCCTATCTGTAGATAGCATGAAGTGAGCAATATTTTTATTAGAAGAGTTTGAGTGTTGGTCTACTTTAAGGAACTCTTCACACTATGCTTGATTTTGATGGTAGATACTTCCGAAAATAGTTATGATTCATAGAACCGGATTAGTATGCTTGTTTTCCCTTGTGAATTCTCTATTATATTTTGGTTACTGGATAACCTCGGTTCATGTCAACTCATTGGGAAAAATCTGTATCTTGAAAAAAAAGAGATTGTGTTGAATAAGAAAATATGCACACAAAAGAAAAAAATATATAATAAGGAGAATAAGGGATAGAAAAAATAGTTGTCATGAGTAAAAATTAACAAGTTACCCCTTTGAGATCGAGTTAGGTTACTGGGGAAATAACAACTATATTTCTCTTGATACCGAGTATTCCTTTAAGTCCTCGTGTAATTTGAGAGGGATGAACTTTTCGAGTGGCAGGTAAGTGTCTATCGCCGAAAGCATGAGGAACATGATTAGATGACAAATTAACTAGGCTTGGAGATTGACATTTGAAAAGGTTAAGCCACTTATTTCACTGAGCACGAAGAACATCTACTTAGGCCACACTCAAATAATTTTATTATCTTGTTCATTAGTGAAACTACACGATAGGATTAGAATGATTCACTAGGGATTATGATGCATCATTAAAACACGTGAATCTAAATTGCAGGTTTTTTTCTTGAGGACAAGCAAATGACTGGAGACAGATTGAAGTTCACAAAAATTAAAATTCAAAAATAAAGGATCAGTTGCATTTGGCAACAATGAAAAACAAAAGGTAATTGGAATAGGTAATATTTAGTTAAATTCAAATTTTTTTATTCTCAAAGTACTGCTAGTAGATAAATTTGAATTCAATTTGCTTAGTATTAGCCAATTATGTGCCTCTGGTTACTTAATGACATTTTCTAACTCAGAGTGCCTAATTAAGAACATTTAAACTCCTAGAATAACACTTAAGGGAATTAAGAAAAATAATATCTACACTATAAACTTACCAAGCTCCTCACTTAAGTGTCTACTAACACAGCAAGAGGAAACTAAGCGATGGCAAAGAAGACTAGGCCACACTCATTTAAAACTCATCTCAAAGATGAGTCAAAATGGGTTAGTTAGAGGTCTACCTAAATTAAAAAATTTATAAAATATGATCTGTAATGCTTGCCAACAAGGAAAACAGACCAAATTAACTCACAAACCAACAAATTTAAATCAAACCAATTCAATACTTGAACTTCTACACTTAGACCTATTTGATTCTCATAGGGCTAAGTCACTAAGTGAAAACCAATATTGCTTAGTAATAATTGATGATTACTCAAGATTTACTTGGGTAAAATTCTTAAAAACTAAAAATGAAACCTTTGAAATATTGAACACTTTAAGTAAATTAATAGAAAGTGAAAACGATATTAAAATTAAAAGGATACAAAGTGGTCATGGAGGAGAATTTGAAAATCATAGATTTAATTGTTAAATATGGTAATTAAAAATAGCTAAACAATGAACAATAATAGAGAAATAAAATCAGAGAATATTTAGAGATTTTTCTGGATTTAAATGAAGCTAAAGTGACGAGTTCACGGGGATATAAATAATGGGCTTTTATGAGGCATATTTGATATATCAATTAAGTTAGGAGTTGATTGGGTTAATTAACCTGAGGTTGGATTTTAATTAATCTAAAGTTAATAACCTAAACCTAAGTTCGATTTTTTTCTTATAACTTCAATGTCGATTTCACAATCGGCCGACAACTTCTTCCCCTTCCTCCCTTCAAACTCGATCTCCCCTCATCCTACCGAGTCGACATCAGCTTCTTCCTCTATCCCGATCGAGTTCCTCTCCTCAAGTCTTCTCATATCATGTCGACCACTCATTCCACCTCTGCAATCATCTCTGAGGCAGTGGTTTACTCGACACTAGCACTCCTCACCACCGAGTATTGTCGGTCGATTGACGTCGCTGCCAGGTGGGGCTACTAAGGCTAGGGTTTTAAGAGAGGAGCCACCTTCTCCTTAGCTCCTTCGAACTAGCTTCTCCTATCACCGACGTTGGTTCCGTCGACACCCTGTCTCCAACACGCCGTGATTATCTTCTCGGCAGATCATCAAAGCTGGAGTTCAAATTTAGGGTAAGCTCTCTCCAAAACTTGTTAAGTGGATTTAAGGTTGGGGAAGTGATTTCTTTGATCCAAACAGATTGGGGTAAAACCTAATCATCGACCACTGGTGATAGATCAATTTTTCTTCTTGGGAGGTCAATCGTCGGTCATTGATATTGGGCCAGATTGAGTTTATTCTGGATTAGATCAGATTTGATCTCCACTGTCGGCTGCGACAGTTAGAAGAGGGAGGAAGAAATTTCAATTTCCGACCAACTTCTTCCTCCACAGAATACAACAACTTTGGAAGAAGTAAAAACTTTATTAGGGTTTGGTATTTTTTTGTGTTCATCATGAATTGGTGGTTTGTTCTTGTTTTTGTATGTTTAGGCCATATTAAATGGAATAGTGATCTTGGAGGGTAGTATTAATTGATCTTCATATGTATAGATATACCTACATCTATAATTAAAGGATGTTAGGTTAGAAGTTGAGGTTAAATTTGATACTAAATTGATGAGTAATGTATTTGGAATTTAACTTTAAATTTGTAATATGTTAGGGTTGTTAAAACAAGTGCTAAATTGATGGATCTAATAAGTTGATTAGGATTTGATATTTTGATTATGTTGATCATGAATGAATTAAGTTCTCCTATGTTAAGCAAATATAGCCGATCCAATGACCATCTTTTAGAGATTTGTTGGTAGAGAAATTTCTCCTTCAAAATTGCATTTCTAAAGTTTCCAATGTTGCAACGGAGTTAAAGATCCAATCGATCCAGGAATTTGACTGTCATAAAAGTCATTTCCACTTAATCTGAATAATTCAAAGGTTTCAAATGAAACAATGAAGGAATGCATCTCACTTCTGTTGATAATACCTTACTGTTTTATTATGTTGTATCCCACACTTAAGCAGGTTTCATTGTGAGGGCATATTGTTTAAAAATAGAGTTTGTAACCTTGTAAAGAAAGCATAAATACGATTTGTCCCTTAATGCCCAATACGTAAGGCAATGCAATGTCAGTCGCATTCTCCATAAGGTTTTTAGTATTCCATTCTAAAGGTGGTTGTAGGGTTAGTTGCTCCTGTTTTCCTACTAAAGCCCCATTCTTTGAATGGTGAGTTTCTCCTTCATGTGTGGGTTGCCGTATAGAGGATATCTTTCAAGCTATTAGATGCTTTCTTTTATGGTAGTTTAAGCAACTTAAAGATGAATTCCAATTTGAAAGTATCTAGATGAAGCTCCTTATGATTCATTTATTAGATGTTTAATCTGTATCCTTTTAGTTAGTTAGTTTTGTTACTCGTATTAGTCTAGTATTTATATAGTCTTCGTATTGATACTTATAGGATTTGGATTCGAGATGGAGCGACGAGTTTGATGATATTCGGCATGATCTATTTTGAGGTGGGTATTTCTTCCCTTGCCCTCTTTTATACATTAACCTTAGTGCATGATATGATACCTTGATTAGGTAATTGAATTTACCTTAACTCTAGTTGCATTTCTACTTGAGTTTGATACTTATCTACTTGCACTTTGTGTTGATATGCATACAGTCTCTATTGTTTTCATATTTTGTAGTGTGTACACGTGTGTGGTGTGCACAATAGGAACATGCTTATGATTGGATAATCATATAGTTGTTTGACATGTGTGTGGCATGTGTTTATGTTCACATGTTAGTTTCAGTTTATTTGTGTCATGTAGTTGTGTAAGCGTGTGTGGCGTGTACATAGGATAAGGTAGGGTGTGATACATTATTCATGATTTGTAGATGTTGATACGTGTGTGACGTGTACCAATAATGATATAGCATTTATTGCATGTTTTTGATTGTGTGGTGGACACATGAGTGGCGTGTACCCTAGATATTATAGCATGTGTCATATGTGTATGATTGTAGGTGTAAACATATATGTCACATGTATTCTAGATGATGTTTCATGTTAGTGACTATCATGTCTGATTTTTGGTTATAAACATGTGTGTGACGTGTATTGTGATTGGTATGTCATGATGGATGTAGGTTTTACATTACATAGATAGTCAAGTATGATGATTGGATTAGTGGTATCCTACTCATCACGGTGATGCATGTATGCTATCGATCAGGGCTCCCTACGGGTGTGAGTTAGTCGTAGCATCGCGGTTGCATGTATGCTATCGATCAGGGCTTCCTTCGGGTGTGAGCTAGTCATAGCATCGTGGTTGAATGTATGCCATCGACCAGGGCTCCCTTCGGGTGTGAGCTAGTCATAGCATCGCGGTTGCATGTATGCTACCGATCAGGGATCCCTTCGGGTGTGAGCCAGTCATAGCATCGCGGTTGCATGTATGCTATCGATCAAGGCTCCCTTCGGGTGTGAGCTAGTCGTAGCATCGCAGTTGTATGTATGCTATCGATAAGGGCTCCCTTTGGGTGAGAGCTAGTTCTAGCATTACAGTTGCATGTATGCTACCAATCAGGGCTCCCCTCGGGTGTGAGCTGGTCATAACATTGCTATTTCTTATATGCTATCAATCTGGGCTCTCTTCGGGATGAGCTAGTCAAAGCATCACAAAGATGCATGTGTGCTATTAATCATGGCTCCCTTCGGGTGTTAGCTAGTCATAGACATGCTATACCTATCCCAGATAGGGATTTTTATACCACTGGGTTGCCTATGAGATCATATGTGGTAGAGAGTATCTCTCTCATCCCGTAGCCAGATAACTACCTACTATCTGCCCATGAGGTCATTCATGGTAGAGAATTTCTCTCGCAAACAGGGACCCTAACATTTCGGACTCCACACGAGTATCCGTTGTAGAGTGTTTCTCCCGCAGTCCACAGCCGACGAGCTAGGTGTCTTAGTCATCTATATACCCTATGGTGGAGCTTTGCTCCCACATAGAGACCTAATACTGTTACTTGTACTGGTATAAGCATATGAGATGTTGTACCCATATTGATTTATTCTGCTACTTGTACTAGTACATGCATGTGAGATGTTGTACTCATTTTGATTATTACCGGCACTACTCATGATAATGTGTGTAGTTGAGTAGGGTGTTTGTGTAGTAGAGGCATACTAGTGTGTACTTTTGGTTGGTGAGTATCTACCTTTGAGACTGTATACTTTTATATCTCTTTACGCTTATATGGATCATGCACTATCATTTTAGATCCGCTGAGTATTTCTTTTGTACTCACTACCCCTTGCTTTCTATTTTATTTTCAGGTTAGCAGATATATGTTGGTTGGGTCGCTTGGAGGGTTCTCCCCGTGCCGTGTCATTCGCATCGAGCTATGGTTATCTCCATTTCGTTTTGGTTTGTTTTGCTTCCGCATTTGCTTTTAAGTCTTGCGTTGTAAAAAAATGACTTGGACTTGCACATTTTGGTTATGTAATTGGAATATTAAGCCGAGCTGGCTTGCACATATGATTTCAAATTTCAGGGTTGAGTAGACCTTACATTTTCTTATTTTATTTGGTTTTGTATTACCTATTCTGCACGATTGTGTTATGGTTTGAGTTTTGTTGCCACATACCATATTGTATCTATGATTGTCACAAAGAAGTATCATTTGTATCTATGGGCATGTGTACTTTCGGGGTGTGACACCACGTGCCTAAGATAAAGCTTTCCAAAAATGACCCACCCAAAGAACTTAATATTAGGTTTTGGTCTAACTAGCTAATGTTTGACTAAGGTAGTTAAGCTAGATCTACTAGATCTAGTGCACCAGGTAGAACACATATTATTCAACCTAGACATGCATTCGACATAACTTCCTTAGTCTACTATCATCCCAACCCATTCCAATGCTAGGTTGTCAAGGTTGGTTAAACCTTTTTCTATATAACCGTTCTCAATTAAACCAATAACATATAAATGCATGACATGACACATAATAATTAATTTAACGTATGCATGATCATGGCAAGTTGTAGATAATAAATCAAGCAAATCAAGTCAAGCAAGTCATTGGTTTCTTTGAGTTTAGAGTTTTAGTGTTTAGGGTTTTGGGATTTAGGATTTTAGGGTTTAGGATTTAGGATTTAGGGATTAGGGTTTTAGTATTTAAGATTTAGGGTTTAGTATTTAGTGTTTAGAATTTTGGGTTTAGGGTTTAGGAAGTTTGATTTATGATTGATTATGACTTTATTCATTAGTTTCATAATTAAAGGATGCTTGATTATAACTTGGTTAGTGGAGTTTGAGTTTTTGATTTAGATTTGACGTAGACTTGTGACTCAAGTTTAGATTTTTTGAGTTGGTAAAATTATTAATTATCTTTTATAGTTTATCAATTTTATTTTTCTAATTTTCTAAACCTTTAATATGAATTTTTTGAAAACTTATTTTCTTTGTTTTAAAAATTAAAGTTAGAATTGAAATTGTCAATTTTATAAGTTGGAAATTTATTTTTCAAATTCTTATTTTTAAAGGTTAAAGAGTTATTTTCTAAATTGTTATTTCAGTTTTTATTAATTAATTTTGAATTATTCATATTAATTTTTGAATTAACTTGATTAAATGAATTAATTGAATTTTTATTACATGAATATTGGTTAATTAGATCAAGGTTAATTAAATTTAAATTAATTAAGTTATTGATTAATTTGTTTGAGTTAACATGCATATCTAATTTTTTAGAAAAATCTAAGTTAGATAAGTCTAAAGCATATAAATTTTTATGTAATTCAAATTGATTTACCTTAATTGCTCTCCCTGAATCCTTGGATCTTTTTTCTTGATATTGACTTTTGTAGTGACCCATCCGTTTGCACTTGAAGCATTCGATGTGTTCATGTGTTCTTAGAACTCTTGACATTGGTTCCTCCTTTGCCACCGGTTGTGTAGTCCGAGTCTTATATATTGGACACTTACTTTTATAGTGCCCTCTTTCACTGTATTTAAAACATATTATATGATCTTTAAATTTTGAATTTATAATATTGTCTTTTGAATCCTCGTAAGGATTATCCCCCTTGACCATTGCCATCTCAAATTTGGACTCAGACTCTTGTTCTGACTCAGATTCGAATCTTGATTCAGACTCTTGTTCTAACTTAGATTTGGATCCAGCTACCTCCTCCTTAGCCATTAATGTCATGGATCTGGTATGGTCCAGTTCTTCCGAGTCTGATTCTGATGATGACTTTGTGTCACGCCCCGGAGGTACACTTGCACGTCGAGATGGACGATATCCTCTGGTGACAATCTTAGATACAATATGGTATGAGTCTACAAAACTCATCCAAACACAACCACGCAGTATAATATAATACCCAACTAGGGTACACAACCACGTAGACTAATAAAATACCTCATCAGGGTATACACAACCATGCAGTATAAAATAATACCCCACTAGGGTAAACATAGTGATATAAAAATAACAGAAGGGGGATCCATCCCACCATGAAAACCAAAAATTCGACTGCATGCCGGCATGACTTAAAACATCAAGTACATAACTAGAGTACACCAAAGAGACCAAATACAAGTAAATTATTACAATGTAAGTTCAATAAGCAAAAACGGAAGCAAAACAAAGCAAAATGAAATAGATAACCAGCGCTCGACGTGAATGGGACGACACAGACAGAATCCTCCAAGCGATCCAATCAACATATACCTGCTATACTGGAAACAAAATGGAAAGCAAGGGATAGCGAGTACAAAAGAAATACTCAGTATGTATAAGAAAAATAGTACATGATATCTAAAGTATACAATCTCAAAGAAAATTATACTCACCAACTAGAAGTATACATGTATGCATCTACTACATCATTATTCTACTCAACTACACACAGTATCATGACTAGTCATAGGTAATGACTATCATATGCACAACATCTCATATGCATGTACTAGTGCAAGTATTAGAACACAATCAATATATGTGGGAGCAACGCTCTACCATAATAAATCATCATATGTGGGAGCAATGCTCCACCATAAGATATAAAGATGACCAAGACATCCCGTTCGTCAACTATGGACTGCATGAGAAATGTTGTACCATGACTGGTCTCATGGGCAATCTGAAATATTAGGGTCCCTGTCTACATGAGAAATGATTTACCATGACTTGTCTCATGGGAAGACAGGAGGTATAGCTATGGACTGCATGAGAAACGCTTTACCACGAATGTCCTTGTGGGAAGCCAGGGTATAACAGCCTAATGAGAATAGTGTAGCCAGCAAATCAGCAACATATAAACATAGCTCAATCACTGATGACTCTCTCAACCACGAATGGGAGACACAATCAACAAGATATACTAGTGGTCATTGATGACTCTCTCAACCACGAATGGGAAACACGGTTGACAACACGTATGCATCTCCATGATGCTACGTGTCGCTCAACACGAAGGGAGACATAATCAATAGCATGCATGCATTCTCGTGATGCTACGACTAGCTCACACCCGAAGGGAGCCCTGATCGATAGCATGCATGCAACACCACAATGATTAGGATACAAAAAATCCCATCATCACGTATGTCTATCGATGTAATGTACACAACTACATCCATCGAGACATATCAATTGTAATACAAGTTATGCACGTAGTTACATCCACCAATCAGACTTGTACTAAAGTCACTAGCATGATACACCACTTAAAATACACGCCACCCACATGTTTACATCTACAATCACAAACATACAACAATGATGAATATCTAGGGTACACGTCACCCAAGTGTCCACAACTACAAATCATGAACATACAATAATGATGTATAACTAGGTTACACATCACACACATGTCCACAACTACAAATCATGAACATACACAATGATGAATATCTAGGGTACTTGTCACACACGTGTCCAACCACTACATGGCATGAACACACTAGAACTTAACATGTGTACATAAATTCATGCCACATGCATGTCCAACAACTACATGACTATACAATCATAAGTTTGTTCCTATTGTGCACACCACACACGTGTATACACTACAGGATATAAAATCAAAGAGATTGCATAGATATAAATAGAGCATCTCAAGTACAAGCAACCAGGTGTCAAGCATCATGTAGTAAATGAGAAGAATCAAGGTAAATACAGCTACCAAGTCAATGTAACAAATCATAAACTAAGGTCAAAATATACTAAAGGAGTCAAGTAAGAAATACCCGCCTAATGTGTAGATAGTACTGAAAGTCTTCACATTAAGGTGCCTATCTTGCCTTAGAATCTTGCAATATAGAACACCAATTATAGCCAAGTCCCACCATAATACAAGTAACCAAACCTAATCCTATTCCGATTAAGAAACCCTAATTGGATCAACCTAATCATCCTGCACCTCCTTTTAATTCAATCACATAATCTAACCTAACATCCCATAATCACAATTGTAGATATATGCAAGAACAAAAAATCTTCACCCAAATCGAATACACCACCATGACAATCAACCTTTTTGCTACACTAAAACCAATTACACCATCCTTTATTACATGTAGGTGGTGAAACTGCAACAATCTTGTAAATGGTCGGAAATAGATCTAAAGGTGGCTGGAATTACTCTAATCATTAGAAGACGACTGGAATCTTGCCAAATCAATAGCAACAATCTTGTAAATGGTCGGAAATAGATCTAATCATCAATCCAACGCTTAAACAACCCAAATTGATCACTAAACAACCCTTACCCTCACTGGTGGTGGCTGGCCGGAGCTGGACCAAGATGGTTGGATGTGTACACTTATCGACGACGGATGGGGGCAGCCAATCTATGGTCGGAGAAGGAGATTGGGTGAGGGGAGGAGAAGGGCGGCGGTGAAGTGGGAATTGGGAGAGAGATATGAGGGAAAGGAATAAATGAGGTTAGGATTTATATTATAACTTTAGATTAATATTTATAACCTTAGGTGATTGAATTAATCAACGCCCAATTAAATTGATATTCCAAAAGGCTTTCTCAAAGCCTAATCGATTTATCCCCTTAAACAAAGTCAAATAAATTTGGCTTAAATCTCGAAAAATTCTTTAAAAATCGCAGAAAATTCTATAAGGTTATTCTTCAAATAACACTTATTATTTTATTATTATTTATTTACCATATCTTACATTCTCCCCCACTAATAAGAATTTGGTCCCCAAATTTTTACAACCTAGGTGCGATAAACAACAAAAGCATAATCAATCAATTTAAATAATGAAGAAAACTTTACGCACCTTAAGTGGACAAGTGTGGGTATTGAGCTTGGATCTTATCCTCAAGCTCCCAAGTTGCTTCCTCATCAGCATGATAATGACATCCAACCTTGACGAGTTGGATGATTTTATTTCGTAAGTGCACTCCTTGAGATCCAGAATTCGCACAGGAAACTCCTCATAAGTAACATTAGGCTAGAGTGGGATCGACACGTCCCTCATAATGTGAGTAGAGTCTAGCACGTACTTCCTCAGCATGGATACATGAAACACATTATGTACACTCACAAGGGGTGGTAGTGCCAACCGATAGGCCACCTCACCTATCCTCTCTAGAATTTGAAAGGGTCTGATATAACGAGGAGATAACTTGCCCTTCATACCAAATCTTTTATTTCCTTTAGTGGGTGAAACCCATACAAACACATGATCATCTATGGAAAACTCCAGAGGTCTCCTCCTCCGATCTACATAACTCTTTTGTCGATCCTGAGCCTCTGACATCCTCCGTATGATAATACGTATCAACTCTACATCATGATGAATGCTCTGTGGCCCCAACATCCGTGGTTTGTCAACCTCTTCCCATAAGGTAGGAGATCGACAAGCTCTTCCATACAAAGCCTCAAACAACGCCATCTAAATCGTAGAATGATATCTATTATTGTACGCAAATTCCACTAGGTGTAAATGATTTTCCCAGCTGCCTCCGAAATCCATCACACACGCTCTCAACAGATCCTCAAGTGTTTGTATAGTGCATTCTGACTATCCATCAGTCTATGGATGAAAGGCTATACTGAAACGAAGTTCCGTACTCAAGGCTTATTGGAGACTCTGCTAGAATCATGATGTGAAGCGCGGATCTCTATTTGATATAATACTCAAAGGTAAACCGTGAAGTTAAGTAATCTCTCTGCAATATAACTTTTCCAGGAGATCCAAAGATTTCATCCTACGGATCAGGAGAAAATATGCAGATTTGGTTAATCGATTAATGATCACCCAGATCACATTGTGTCCTTTCCGTGTTAAGGGTAACCCAACCACAAAGTCCATAGTAATATGTTCCCACTTCCATTCCGGTATCGAAATCTTTTGAAGCAACCATGCTGGTCTCTGATGGTGAGCCTTCACCTGCTGACATATTAGACATCAAGCCACGAAATCCGCTATGTCCTTTTTCATGTCATTCCACAAGTTGAGCATTTTAAGTCTCTATACATTCTGGTATCACCAAGATGGATCGTGAATCTCGATTGATGTGCCTCTTGAAGTAAATCCTCTTTAACTGGGTGTGACTCAGGTACACACAGTCTTCCTCGAAAATACAAGATACCATTCACATCACAAGAAAACTCTATTTACTATCCTGAAACCACTCTGCTACACAGATACCGCATATGCTGATCACTAGCCTGTGTTTCTTTAATTTGTTTCACAATGGGGAGCTGAGCAACCATGGATACCAAAATCCCTCGCTCTGTCTGTCCTTATTCTACTAGTCCAAACTCTGAGAAACTCTATACCAAATCTGTAACTGTTGCTTGGTGACTAGCTAGAACCCCTCGGAATTTTCTACTCAAAGCATTCACTACCACATTGGCTTTTCCTGGATGGTAGTTTATAGTGCAGTTATAATCCTTAAGAAACTCCATCCATCTTCTTTGTCTCAAGTTCAATTCCTTATGAGTGAACAGATATTTAAGACTTTTATGATCCATGAAATTCTTGAAACTGACCCCATGCAGATGATGTCTCCATATTTTCAGCGAAAAGATAATAGCTACTAATTCCAAATTATGGACAAGGTAGTTCTTCTCGTGATCCTTCTGCTGTCAAGAAACATATGATACTACCCATGAATGCTGCATCAGAACTGCACCTAACCCTTGCAGTGATGCATTAGTGTAGAGCACAAAACCGTCTTCCCCCAGAAGGAAGCACTAAGACGGGTGCAATTACCAGTCTCTGCTTGAGCTCTTGAAAACTTGCCTCGCAAGTCTCTGTCAATGTAAACTTTACTCCTTTCCTGGTCAGACGAGTCAATGGCAGGGCAATGCTGGAAAAACCCTCTACAACTCTCTAGTAATATCTAGCCAATCTTAGAAAGCTATAAACCTCCTATACTATTTTTGTTCTCTCCCAACTGGTAATGACCTCTATTTTTGAAGAATCTACTGATATCTCTCTACTAGAGACAACATATCCGAGAAATCTCACAGAAGATAGCTAGAATGCACACTTATTGAACTTTGCATAGAGATGTTCTCGTCGAAGTGCCTCCATAACTATGTGAAGATATCGTTCATGCTCCACCACTGGCTAGGAATATATCAGAATGTCATCTATAAAGACAATAACAAACTAATCCAAATACTCTAGGAATACTCGATTCATCAAATCCATGAATACCGCTAGAGCATTGGTAAGCCCAAATGACATCACTAAGAACTCGTAATGTCCATAATGCATTTGAAATGTTATCTTCTGTATATCTGCATCCCTTACTCTAAGTTGATGATAGCTAGAGCGCAAATCAATCTTAGAGTATGCATAGGAATTCTTCAGCTGATCAAATAAATCCTCGATCCGTGGCAGGGGATATTTATTCTTTATAGTCACAGAATTCAATTGTCGATAGTCTATAGAAAGTCTTAGTGATCCGTCCTTCTTTTTGACAAAGAGCACTGGAGCACCTCAAGGGGAAAACACTAGGGTAGATAAATCCGCTATTCAACAACTCATGTAACTAAATCTTTAGTTCCTCCAATTCCTTTGGATTCATTCTATACGGAGTCTTTGATATTGGTCTTGTCTCCAAAATCAACTCAATCATAAATTCTATTTTCCTTTTTTGGGGAAAGCCAGGGAGTTCTTCCAAAAACACAACCGGGTATTCTCGGACTATAGACACATCCGAGAGTTGTGAAGCACCATCTTCCTCAGCCTTAATCAATGACAATAGGTGTCCCTGACATCCTTGGGATAATAATCTCTACGCTTGCAGTGCTAAGATCATAGAAATCTCGTCATCCCTGGTCCCACCGAATTCGTAAGATGGTCGATCCTATGGTTGAAAGGTGACTACCCTCGCTCGACAATTAACTGTGGCACAATGGGTAATCAACCAATCCATGCCCAAAATGATATCAAATTTTGTCGTATCAAGCACCTGATGATCCACTACTGGTGAATGTCTACCGAAGTCCAAGGGCTTCCACTAACTTCCTGATTGATGATTAGCACCTCTATAGACAACAGAGATATCGCTAAGCCATGCAATATGAGTGTAGGGATTCTACGAATCTTACCCAAAACATACGGGATATAAATGGATGTGATCTACCCATATCAATCACTAAATCAAAAAGAGCAGAATAAACTGAACTAATACCCTGTATCAACACCAGATAATGGTTTGATCCTGTATATGGTATGCAGCTAATACAACCTTTTCTGCGTTAGTACAAGTCATGTACTCACATGTGCCTTCTAGGTTATCTAACCAGGCACGAGCAACCCAAAGATTGAAATCTCCATGAAATAGAGTAAGTCGGTCCTTTACTGATCGGCCAACTATGGCCGATGATCTCTATCCACCACCCAGCTAGCTCATCTGGGTTGGTACAGTTGGTGATATTCCATGAGACTGTCCTTCTTGATCTTTACTAAGTGGTTTGATGGGTCTGACCTCCGCCATTCGACTCAATATCAATTGAAACCCTAGAAAATTCACCTCTTTGGCTTTAGGTCCAAGTACCATCGACTCAACAGATCATTTCCGTGGTCGCCCAGGACAACGACCACGAATAGTAGCTGACCCACCATGGCTCATACATGCTATAAACAACTAGGTAAGAACTAACATAAATATAGTAGGTTACTTGTTATACAACTTACTCCTATAGCTTGGAGATGTCCTACCGCTGCCTTGTCCCAGAATTCATAAAGTCACATCGAGAAAACAAATCACGGTATTCGAAACATGAAAATAGGCATTTGCAACCTATTTCTCTGATACCAATAAATTTTAATGCCCCGGAGGTACACTTGCTAGTCGAGACGGACGATACCCCCTTTTGACAATCTTACATACATTATGATATGAGTCCACAAAACTCATCCAAACACAACCACACAATGAAATATAATACCCCACCAGGATATACACAACCACGTAGAATAATAAAATATCCCACTAGGGTTACACAACCATGTAGTATAAAATAATACCCCACTAGTGTAAACACAACAATATAAAAACAATAGAAGGGGGATCCATCCAACCATGAAAACCAAAAACTCGACTGCATGCCGACACGACTTAAAACATCAAGTACATAATCAGAGTACACCAAAGAGACTAAATACAAGTCAATTATTATAACGCAAGTTCAATAAACAAAAATGAAAGCAAAACAAACCTAAACAAAATGGATAACCAGCGTTTGATGTGAATGGGACGACACAGACAGAATCCTCCAAGCGACCCAATCAACATATACTTGCTATCCTAGGAATAAAATGGAAAGAAAGGGATAGTGAGTACAAAAGAAATACTCAGTGGGTATAAGAAAGATAGTGCATGATATCTAAACAGTAAGGAGATTCAAAGTATACAGTTTCAAAGAAAATTATACTCATCAACCAGAAGTACACATGTATGCATCTACTACATCATCATCCTACTCATCTGCACAAAGTATCCTGAGTAGTCACATGTAATAAATATCATGGGTACAACATCATATATGCATGTATCAGTGCAAGTATCAGAATACAATCAACATATGTGGGAGCAATGCTCCATCACAATAAATCACCATATGTGGGAGCAATGCTCCACCACAAGATATAAAGATGACCAAGACATCCTGCTCGTCAGCTATGGACTGCATGAGAAACGCTCTATCACGACTAGTCTCGTGGGCAGTCCAAAATGTAAGGGTCCAGCTATGAAATCAAATAGACTACATAGATATAAACCGAGCATCTCAAGTACAAGCAACCAAGTGTCAAGCATCATGTAGTAAATGAGTAGAATCAAGGTAAATATAGCTATCAAGTCAATGTAATAAATCATAAACTCAGGTCAAAATATACTAAAGGAGTCAAGTAAGAAATACTCGCCTGATGTGTAGATAGTATTGAAAGTCTTCACATTAAGGTGCCTATCTTGCCTTAGAATCTTGCAATATAGAACACCAATTATAGCAAAGTCCCACCATAATACAAGTAACGAAACCTAATCTTATTTCAATTAAGAAACTCTAATTGGATCAACCTAATCATCCCGCACCTCCTTTCATTTCAATCACATAATCTAACCTAACATCCCATAATCACAATAGTAGATATATGCAAGAATAACAAATCTTCACCTAAATCAAATACACCACCATGGCAATCAACCTTTTTGCTATACTAAAACCAATTACACCATCCTCTATTACCTGTAGGTGGCGAAACTGCCAGAGTCGCCAAGGTGGATGGTATAACTTCAACCATTAGAAGATGGCCAGAATATGGCCGGATCAATAGCAACGACCCTGGAAATAGTCGAAAATAGATCTAACCATCAATCCAAGGCTAAAACAACCCAAATTTATCACTAAAAAACCCTTACCTTCACTGGTGGTGGCTCACCGGAGCTGGACCAAGATGGTCGGATGTGTGCACTGACCGACGATGGATGGGGGCAGCCAATATATGGCCGGAGATGAGGTGTTGGGTGGTTGGAGGTCAACTCTGACCTACGGCCCCAAATCTAGCCAAAGTGCTAGAATGGATGATGGTGTCAACAATCTAGCACATGCAAAAGTAAATCAAACTAAAGTAAATGCAAAAACAAACAAAGATATGTACATATGTACAAACTTAGACTTTTCATTGTCCTTAATGAAAGAAACTCAAGATGGTGGACGAGGGACAGGAGGAAATCTAGGTACGCGGGGCAGATTACCAAGATGCTCATGGTGCTAATAAATTGTGGCAACCTGCTTCCTAATAATATCTAGAGAACGTCTAAATTCATCCTCTCTAGACCACTCCCGATACTGATGGTCAACAAAATCAGATATAGTACCATAGAACTCCTCAGTCTTACTAAAGTGATCTCATACCTCTTGGAATTGATCTTGAGTCATAGCAAATCGATTCTCTAGTAACTGTTGGTGAGCAACATGCTCCTCATGAAGAGTGTCTAAGGAGTCACAAAAATCAAAAAAATTGAATCTAGAGTGAGTCGTATCGCCATGAGTAAAAGAATGTCTAGCCGACTCATGTCTAGAGGATGAGGGTTCTGTGTATCAACGACTGAAGGGTCATGAATGGGTGTTCTAATAGGAGTAGAGGCATATTTGAGTGTGAAGTGTTGAATGATCCAATTGGTGGGATTTCTTATTGAAGTACGGTCAAGGTTAGGTAAGAGGAGAGAAAATCTATTTTTTCTAATAAAGTCATATTCTCTCTCTTCCCGACAAATCATCTTCATTGCCAGACAAGTGTCTATATCAATCTTGGAGTATCCATGTACAACTTCTAGTCCAAATAACTCACACTCCAAATGAGCGGCGATGTAGGTTATAAATCCACCAAAACTATAGTGCCCGAAGATGCCCTACTGAATTTCATTAAGTTTTAGAGAAAGTAGAATCCTAAATCAAAATCAACCTCATTCAATATCACCAAAAAATAATAGTGTAAGTACCCCAGGATAGTTTTGATGTTGATCAACTGAGTTAAGTTAGTCCTGTGTGTTTTTGATGCCTTGTGTATAAGTGTGCGGGAACTTAGGAACACAAGAAGTTGAGCGAAAAACACAGCGAGCGAGAATGATGGCACGAGAAATGAGTCGACGGGCTCGGTGCATCTGAGGGACGAGGAGCTATGGAAGAGTACACCGGTTGAGCGAAGAGAATGTGGTATGAGGGACGCGAGGCTAGAAGGACACGGTTTGAGGGATGAGAAGCCGGGAAGAAAGTTTGCTCGAGGAGAAGGTCGAAGTTGGGTTCGGGTGAGATCAACTTCATATGACTAGAGATGACACAAGAAGAGTCGAAAAAAGAATGGTCAACTCTGTGGTTGACCATTCGAGGCGCCTCCATTGAATGGAGACACCCTAGTGAAGTCAGGCACTGGAGGCACCTCACCCTCTTTCCATTGGTGGCGCCTCAAAGCATTGGAGGCGCATCACCTATTAGTCAATGGAGGCACCCCCCTTGAATGGAGGTGCCTCAAGCACACAAAAATAGTCGTTGTAGTGGATAGAGTAGGAGTCCATGTTATCTCAATGGAGGTGCCCCAGATCAATGGAGGCACCCTCAATATGCCAGATCAACCGAACGTTAGCTGTGGATCACGACACATCCTGATAGAGGCACCCCCCCATTCGTCCGGGGCACCCCCAAAGGTGCCACATCATCAAAACAGTCATTCTGACGAGTTTGCTATAAATAGAGGCATTATCCTCTAGTTTAATATAACATACACTAGCTTTCAATTCCATACTCTCTATATTTCAATTCTTGTATGTTCAACATTGTAAGAGGCTACTCTGCCCGAAGGAGTTCTTTAGTGGAGCTTTCACTGCCTTGGATTAGCAACCTCCCTAGTTATAAACCAAGTAAACTTGGTCTCTTATTTTTTTTTATGTTATTTCTTTTTTAATTTGTGTTTGTCTTTGCTAAGTAAGTTAGCAAGAGAATAGAGTTTTTATTTGCAGGCTATTCATCACCCTCAGCCGGTCCACTATTCCTACAATTGGTATCAGAGCCCAAATGCTTTAGAAGGACTAACCGCCAACTAAAGCAACAAGAAGATGGTCGGATCAAGCATTATCCGTCATAGTTCGAGGGGGAGTTCACGCTTTGGAAACGTCGAATGGAGGTATTTTTTAAAACAAACTTTGATATTCTTCTAACAATTAAATATAATTATGAAGCACTCAAAGATGAGAACGGAAAAGAAAAAGAAGAGCACCAATGAAACAAGAAGTAGCAGACCGACTTTGTGACAAACAACACTACAAGAAATCATTAAAATAGCGGCGAAATATTAGCGACGAATTAACAATTCGTAGCTAAAATAGTGGTGTTGGCGATGAAATAACGGATTGTCGCAAATAAACATATTAAAAAATATTATTTCATAAGAAATGAAACTATTTGTGACGAAATATGTGATATTCGTCTCTAAGTTATAAACTTTTAGTGACAATATATAATAATTCATCACTAATTATTAAAATTCATATTAATTCTAAAATCTTAGTGACGATTTTAATTCAAATCGTAGCTAATAATAATTATATTAGTGACATTTCGGGATTAAAACATCGCTAAAATATTAACAAAATATTAGCAACAAATTTAATTTAAATCGTCGCTAATTTATTTGATTAGTGATGATTTTTAATAAAAATCCTCGCTAATTTTATTAGATTAGCGATGATTTTTAATTAAAATCGTCGCTAAAATACGTAGAAAATCCTACCCTACAGAAGGTTTTCTTTCAGTACGATTTTCTTCTCCTACGCGGCTTCTGCTCCTGCGATTCCTCTTCTGCTCCGGCGATTCTCCTGCTCTTCTCCTCCGGCGATTCCTCTTCTTTCCAGTGATTCATGGCGATTCCTCTTCTCCTCCTGTGATTCTTGGTGACTCCGGCGAATCTTCTTTGTCTCCGACGAATCTTTCTTTTCCTGCTCAGATGATTGCTCTTTCTTCTGCTCCGACCCGACGCCAGTGGG
>JBBUKS010000113.1:1121297-1139982 GCA_038050645.1 Hedychium gardnerianum | reverse complement strand
CCCCCCCCCCCCCCCCCCCCCCCCCCCCCCCCCCCCCCCCCACCCACCTCCAATTAAACAAATTGAAATTTTTGAAAAATGTCCAAACAAATCTAGAAATTTGTTTGATATCTCAATCGATGCAAAATCCGTACCTACATCCAAAGTTACAATAAATTTCAATTATTGATATCAAAATCGTATAAATCAATACAAAAATTTGCTCATCCTAAAACAACATTTGAATTCTCGATTTAGGGCTGGAATCAAGTTCAAAGCTTTTTAAAAATCATAGTCTCAGGTTGTACGTGGTCGACGATGACGAATAAGTTCGCGCGTAGCTTCAATACAAAATAGGACCCAATGACTCATCTTAAGGTTGTGATATTATTTCAAAATTTTGATATCAAACTATTAATAAAAAAACTTAGGTTGCAAACTTTCTGAAGAAGCAATTAATTCGATGATGGCACAATGGACAATGAAGTAGCCTTTGTTATTTTGTGAGACCGAGCTAAGGGAGCTTGGGATAATCGAGCTGACGTGATCTAAAGAGATCGGGTGAGATTGAGATGAGGGAACTCGGGGTAACCGAGCTGGAGTTGTTGAACCTCAGCTCGGATCTGTCATAACCTGAACTGGTTTCTTTGACTCACATCTTAACTGGACTTTTGACCGGCAGCTTGACTTCGGTCTTTGCCACGTGGAGCCTCCACCCTCCACCACATCAACTTATATAATATATATGGCCAATGGAAAGCGACCAAGAATGTTTGAAGCTCACCAAACAAAAAGTACAAATTGGAAGACACCAACTTGAAGAAATTTATAGTTGACAAATTTCTATACAGAGTTGATAATTTGAGTGGACATGGCGAATTGCTCTAGCGAGTTTTGGTAGACTAGGGAGAATTCGAGGGAATTTCAAAATATGGTCAAATATTAGGGTTATTTTGAAAAATTACCAAATTATTTAAAAAAAAAATCCCTTTCTTCTTCTCCAGAATTCTGGAGATTGCGCGACTCCGTTGAGACTCTCTTTCTGCCTCGGCCGTCGCTCGTCCGACGCCTCCTCAACATGTCAGGGGAGGAGGAAGAGAACGCTGCCGAGTTGAAGATCGGCGACGGTGAGTGTCTCTCCTTCATCCATAATTTCTTTTGAATGCCCTTGTTCCGAACCCGGAGGGGATCCCGCTTCAGTTCCGAGGGGGAACAGCAGCTTATCGGTCGGAGAGACGCAGTGATTTCGACGCACAGGCCGGATCCACGGTGTATAATTGGAATCCACGGACCTTGATCTGTCCCGGAGGGGACGGAGGCCCCTCCGGCCATGATCTGCAAGAAGATGCCGCTGCTGCGCCGCCTCTGGTGACGGCATGGGAAGCACAACATAGGGAGATGAAATTAGGTTACTTCATGATTAGGTCAGAACTGTTGAAGGGAATTTGATGCGGGTTCGACAGAGTAACCTTCCAGAGGACATAACTTGACAATGAATTTTCTTTTCTTTCAATCTGTGATTATACCTATGTTCTTCAACTTTCTTATGTCAGCGTTTGTTTTCATTCTTTTAGTTCGTTATTTAGATTCTTTACTCGATTTAAACATTAATCTTATTATTGTTACTTAACTCAGATTCAATTTTCTGACATGATTAATTCATGTTAACATCCCAGAATTTTTGAAGGCCAAGTGTCTGATGAATTGTGAAGTTGCTCGAATTCTCGACCATAAGTATGATCAGCTTCAGCAGATGTCGGATGATCCTTCTAACCAGATTTCCCAGTCAGTGGTTCTTCACTTTCAGACTTTTTGTCTTGTTTCCTTTGCCGTGTTCTATACTCGTAATTTTCACTTATCTATTAGGTTTCACTAGCATTTCTGTGATTTAGGGTGTTTGAGAAGTCAATGCAATATGTGAAACGCTTTAGTCGCTACAAGAACCCAGACTCAGTGAGACAAGTACGAGAGTATCCTTAAACCCTGTTGATATTCGAACTGAAGAAAAAGAAAACAATTCTAGTTATTTTTGGAGCTACAATTGGTGGCTTACTTATCCGAAATTTCGCTAAGTTTTTCCCTTAATTATGTTCTTAGAGTTCTGAGCAGATACAAATTGGCTGAATTTGAGGTATGGTCCTACTAATTTTTGACTTCCTTTTTTACAAACATTTCGAAACATTTACCATAATACTGTGCATTCTTGGTGGTAGCTTTGTGTACTTGGAAATCTCTGTCCAGAAACAGTTGAAGAAGCTATTGCGATTGTTCCATCTATCAAGGTAAGATTGAATCACCTTACGACGAGCTGTTTTCTTATCCAAAGGAACCTGTCTGATATTTATTTTGGATTGTTCTTATCCAAATTTATATTTTGTTGCTGTGTCCTGATATGAGCTTTACCATTTTTAGTTGGTAGAAAAATTCACCCTATAGTAAGGGGATCGACCCGTCATGGTCCATTTGTGCTTCATGCCTCCGAGCATAGGGCTGTGTCAGTGATGCAAGAGGACTCGAATATCTTTTTATTATTTTTATATTGTTTTTAGTATTTAGGATATTTAAGATTGTAATTTTTTTATATATATAATTTCTTTTCTTTTTTTATAAGATGGGAATTGGAGTTGGGATTTCTTTCCTTCCTTTGTGTCTTAGGTTATAAAGTCTATATAAGAGTCTTGTTTAGTTGTTTAAAGAGAATTCTCTGTTATTATATAAATTTTTTCGTATTTTGGAAAAAAAAACTAGATGAGTTACTTTTCTGGTTTTCTTCTCAATTCTTTCTTCTCGTCAGCCCAGAGGGATAATTACTATTTTGTTCGGCGTCGGTTGATATTAGAGATGACAGTATCTGATCATAGGAAGTCGAGCATTGAATCTAATGGAAGGTCGTCGTAGTCGTGGTCACAGATAAAGAATTTTGTTGATTGGATCAACAAAGTGGAGTGATTCTCTGTCTATAAGCAAGTTCCGGATAAGATGAAGGTTAAATTGATTGCTTTCAAGCTCATAGGTCTAATATCGTCGCAGTGGGAGTACTTGCGATGCTCACGAAACCGACAAGGCAAAATCAAGATCAAGGATTGTGAGTAGATGAAAAGGAAGATAGAAAGTCAATTTCTTCCTTTCGGTTATATTCAAATTTTGTTCCAAGATGATTAGGTTTCATTATGGAGGATGATAATCTCGACGTCCAAGATGATCTTAATAGATTCGAAGATGAATTGGAGGAGAAATTTGATCCAGAAGAAGTTGATGAACCTAGTACATTATAGGTTGGGAAAAATGTTATAATTGGAGAGGAATCTCGATCTCAAATTGAGGATAATAAGGACAAAATTGAAGGAGATCAGGTAATAGAAAATGTCAAATCTTTGGAAGGGGATGATGACATAGCTGAGCAAAAAGATGACATTCCTCAAGGGATGAAGTTGGTTCTGTTGTTGTGCCCTGCTAACGTAGTACAAGATTGGACTTCATTGGAGCAGCCAGTGCTGCCAAATCACAAATGCCCGGTCTCAACAACAGAAGATGATTCTTTTGCCAGGGAAAAACAAGTGGATCAGCAAAGCACCTTGGATGAAGCAACTCACAAAGATGAAATTCAAGGTGAAGCTGAGATAGTTCCAGAAGGCTTTCTTGTTCAATTTAAAAAAAAAATAACACCTATAGAAGATGAAACCACGTGGAACCATATCAAGTCAGGCTTCGGAAAATTCTATGGAGGGGAAATACAAACACAGGAGAAGCTGATGCTTTGAAGTTCTTCACGTTTTTCCGTGTGAGGATATACCTAAGCCAACCGTCCTTTTTCCCCATTTGGCGAGGTTCCTTGTGATCGAGGATGGGCAGCAGAGCATCAACTTTGATTGGGAAAACCCAAACGAGGACGCTAAAAATCTGGTTTTCGGCGGAGAGCAGATGACCGCCAGGCTCAACAGGTTCGATGAGGGCGAGCTTTACGACTCCATGCACTCATATCTCACCAGCGCATGAGTCATCGGTGTCAAAGTGGATGTCATCCATACTCTGGAGTACGTGAGTGAAGAATTCGGAGGCAGGGTTGAGCTCGCAAAAGCATACTACGATGGATTGTCGAAGTCGATATCGAAGAATTTCAATGGAACAGGGTTCATCTCGAGCATGCAGCAGTGCAATGTTTTTTTCTTCCTCGGAACTTGGCAAGTCAACATGAGAAGAACGGGTGATGATTTCTAGTTCGAGGATCCTTGCGGAGATCCAATGGGCGTTTATCGACTGCAAGGCGTGCACATGATCAACAATTCCTTCAACAACCTGTGGACGGGTCAGTTCATGCAGCCTGACTGGGACATGTTCCCGTCCGATCACGCCTATCGCGAATTCCACGAGGCGGCGTGTGCCATCTGCGGCGGACCAGTCTACGTCAATGACGGCGTCGGTTCCCATAATTTTGATCTCATCAGAAAGCTCACATTCAATGATGGAGCCATACCCAAATGCGCGTGTACTACGCTTTGCCGACCAGGGACTGCTTATTTGCCAATCCCCTTTTCGACGAAAAGACCGCCCTCAAGATTTGGAACCTCAACAAGTTTGGGGGTGTGATCGGAGCTTTCAATTTCCATGGCTGTGGATGGAACCCCAAGGAAAAGAGGGTGAAAGGCTACTCCCGTTGCTATAAGCAAATTACATGATCGATTCATGTGGTGGATGTGGAATGGGATCAAGTGGTGACCTGCACTGAGCTAGGTGAAGCAGTGGAGTATGCATTGTATCAGCACAAGGCGAAGAAACTACTGCTCATGACTCGAAACTCCTATGCGGTCTGCTTCACCCTTCAATCAACTTTTATTGATTATGATCTGAGCTATCACCTGATACTATTTTAAACTTAAGAATGAGTTCTCTTCAACCTGGCATGCAGGAGGATTCGATCATCTTTTACTATTTTTAATAATTTTATATTTTTTTAATATTTAAGATATTTTTGGTAATTTTTAAGTTTTGATAATTTTTGAATTTTTGATAATTTTCAGATTTTTGATATTTTTGATATTTTTTATATATATATTTAAATTTGGAGTCTGGTTAGAGATTTTAGGATTGTGAATTTTTCTTTCTTTCTTTTATAATTATTTTCCTTTCATTATAAGATAGAAATTGAAATCTATATATTAATTTTTTTTTCTTTGTGTCTTAGATTTGTTTAATTGTTTAAAGAGAATCCACTGTTATTATATAATTTTTTTCTTGTTTTGAAAAAAATCTAGAGGATAGTGATTACTTTTTGTCTTCTTCTCAATTTTCTCTTTCCATCAGTTCGTAGGATAATCGTTATTCTGTCCGACGTCAGTCAGCATGACATGATCCATTCTTTGATAATCCCATTGTATTCATGGCCTGCGCACCTAGATAACACGACCTAGTGTGGATTGGTTTTGGGTTTGTGTCGAAGCCGTGAGCATTCCATTCTTGCTAAACTGAATCTTATATGTGTTTGCCTAGTAAATTACATGCACTTGATTCTAATCTTGCATTTCAAGGTTGATCATAGTTTGTGACTAATGGATCTGCTCCGTGTAACTGGTTTTGGGGGCAGAGCAAAGGGCGAAAGCTTGAAGACGACGCAATTGAGAAAATGCTGCATGATCTCTCACTGATCAAGAAATTCGAGTAGTGCATTCATCGAATGCTGCTGCTGGAGGCCGGAGCTACAAATGCATAGTAGTATGGAAAGCAAATCATCTGTGTGTATTCAGAGTTGATAATCCAACAAATTGTAGAAAATGATTCCAAGCTTAAACTACTATTGATCTATATGTCCTGATTGGATCTGGTGGTTGGAATGTAATCATAATGCCATTGGCTATAACTTCATATGTAATCACAGTATGTTTATGCATGGGTACAATTGAGAAGTGCAAAAGAAGTCACTACATAGCTACAAAGCTTGGCTTAGATCATGAAAACAAACATTAGAGACGAACAATCTCCACCTTCGGCTAACACTACAAACAAATTAATAATATGATTGAAAGAATGCTTACGTGATCCAAACAACTTTTTAGCTCGATCTGCATCGGTATAAATGGATTTGGAATGAATAATGGAGGAAACAAGAAAACAAGTCTTGTAAGGAACAAGAACGATATGAAGGTAAGAGTATAGTGGATTAACCTACATGGTAATTGTTTACTTTAAATTGCTACAGGGACCTTGAAAAGACCATCCGCCTGAAGCCTCATAGAAGCAAACTTAACTCTTTGAAAATTTGCACAACTTGAGGGTGGTATTGAAACAGTTAGTTATGTAGCCGCAGAACTATCATCTTAGTGGATCGGGTGGTATTGATTTAGCCCGCGTTTAGGGGGTAACTTCCTTAAGATAAAAAGTACCAAGGAAGATGGCAGGATTTCAACAAGCTGCAGGAGACAAAAAGAAACGGTGAGAATCATGCAAACATCAAGCTGTGCAGACCAGTAAGAAAGAATATAGATCATACCATGTAGTAGATAAAGTTCAGAATTGGGTGGTTTAGAACATCAAGGTTTGCAGCTTTATCAAAAGCATTGATGCACATCTGCAAAATCAATAATTAGAATTGATAAATCTGATATCTTAGCAAACAGATTATGAAGTGAAACTACCTTACCAAAATACTTACCATAATGCATCTTAATAAGAAACAGAGGAAACATATAGTTGTAACATAGCCAACCTATACAAGGAAAACAAGGTAATCAGTATCTACCAATGCTACGAGAAGTGAACATTAGTAGCTAATGAATACCTCCTGCAACTTCTTTTGACGCCCTTTTGACTCCACAGGGAAGCGTTTCAACATTAAGAAAAGCCTATCCATAACATAATATCAGTTCACAAAGTAAATGCAAACAGGAGTGCACATGCAGCAAGGAGTTCCCATGAATAGGACATCAGCTATTAAGATATCTTGAACCATTGAACTATTTCTAAACTAAAGAAATGTATTTGACCTTTCCTGAATGTCCTTAATCTTATTTATACACATGGAAAAATAAAAGTACTATAACAGCATGTGCCTTTTGTTCATATAATAATAAACAGATTGATGGGAACATTACATTTAAGTTTATTTGTCTCAGAAGTTTGTTGTCTGTTTCTAGATATTATGCATGACAAGGACACCAAAACAAGAATCAGCAAAATGAGTAGAGCCTTTGCATAACTTTTAGCTGCAGATGCATTGTAACTAGGAGGACTAAACATGCATTATCCTTTTGATATTAAAACCAACCGCTCTACAATTCCCTACCAAGTTCATGAAGCACTTGTAAGTTATAACAATCAGAAAAGGCACTCTTATACCAAATATCACCATGAATTTTACCAAATCCAAAAGGAACTATAATAATGAAGCATTGTGTATTCATATAACAGAAATTGGTCTAGTAACAGATAAGACATTTTTTCCCTCTATCAGGCCAGAAGCATTTCGGCATTTTGCATGTTTGTTTACTAATTTTAGGTTTCTCAGAAACTAGGAATTGCATTCAGGTCAAAACCAATAAGCTTACAAATATGTAAACACATAATACTGAAAAAGCAAAGGCCCAAGCCTTCCCTTGGCTAAACTGGATACGGTGGAAACATATGCAAACTAAATAAATCATACTAGCGACCAGCAAACAAACGGTGCATTGATGAGATTTAAATCCCCAAAACATGTTACAGAAAAAAGAATGATGAAAACAAAAAAAAAATGAAATATCTCTCGCATAAAGCTGCTCAAACAGTGCATCTATGAGGCATAAATCTCCAAACATGTTACAGAAAAAAGAATGATGAAAACAAAAAATTGAAGATCTCTAGTATGCATCTGTTCATAAGGCAGATAAGAATGAACATACCTCCCTCCGTATAGAAGAAAGGCAAGAGCAGCAAGCAATGAGACAACTGCCAAAGAAGAAAATGTTTCCATAATACCTTGCAGTTTACATTGATTCAAATGGGCCATAGAAAAATACAGTAATAAGAAGCAAACCTGCCAAGAATATCTTGGAGACAATGACCATGGCACCAATTGGCTTCCACCACATGACAAACCATAGAGAGATCTGCATACAATTGAAAGAAAAAGTTGTCACCACAAAAGGCTGAGGTTTTACCCACAACAAATTTTACAGTTATATAGTATTTTAGTTACAAAGTTGTTGATAATGATTATATGAAAAATCTTGTCACAAAGTTGTGACTATCTTGTATCATTTAATGATGATACCATAATAATTATCAATTAGTAACTTAAAAAAGTTGTCCCTAATGTTAAATTTATCAATGGATCAATTGATATCATCATTAATATACTTTTAACCACAGGATCTACTAAATATATGGACAAAATTTGTCGCCAAAATATTGAATGAAAAATTACTAAGTTTTAGTGACAATTTTTTTTGGTAATTAAAACACACTTTTGTAGCAGAATGAACAAACAACAATCTTGAAGAGACCTAAACATTGTGTGGAATAATAGGATAATCATAGAAAACATCCCAACTTGACCTGATCCTCAAGCTTGATTTCAAACTACTGAAGGTTACCAATATGATTCCGTGGTCAATAAAACTACAATAGGACAAGCCATATGAATAGTTTGAGTATTGACAGAGATATGCAGCATATGCTATGGAATAATAAAAAAGGTATAGAAAAGATACATTCACAAAGAAAATTTTATGTAAGCAAAAGACCCAAAATATATATGATATGATCCAAATTTATATTGAGAATCACAATAAAGTTTACTGAAATTTAAGAATTTTTTTGATTAGTGAACATAACAAATAAATAAGAACACGGGATCATAACAATTATGACACTAATGTATCTCTATACATATTATAAATATCTTAAACTTTACGGTTTAGTTAGATTTTAATTTTTCTTACTTTGTAAACCAAAATCAAAATGATATACCATCGAACCAAATTTTCTGATATGAATTGGTTTGTTGGTTTCAGGTTGTAGATTCCTACTTGTAGATGTTGCGTGCAGATCTCGCATGGAGGGGATATTAGAATCAAGGAATCAAGAGGATTTTTTCCTCAAGAAATTTGCTGATAAGGTCATTGTGGAAGGACGTGGCTTTGAGGATGACGACCTAGATGTGAGGGGAGGAACGCTCAACTATAGACTCATTCAAATTTACTTCTGCCTAGAAATGATGTGCGAGAGGGAGAGTCATTGGCATTTCTTGATAATGACGATGTTACATTTTGGAATAAGCATGAGATGGAGACAAGAAGGTGACCTCCATGACGAGGTTAGAATTCTGCTTTGTTAAGGAACTACATGGAAGACATTGTGATGTCATGACATCGCTCCTCTATTGAGTGAAGGCCACATAGTGGACAAGAGAGGAAATTAGGGTTTACAACAAGACAATTTAAGAGGTGGAGAGGCGACCATGTGAGGTGCAAAGGAGGCTTGTTGTCACATTCAAGTTGTGGCGTTCCTCTTAGGAGGGGAAAAACTATGAGAGCCTGAGAAGACATGATATTAAACCAGGTTGAGAGAAAAAAATACCCTATTATTTATAAAAGAAAATTATCACTTATGGACAAAAGCTTGATATAAGGCCCAAAGACTAGACCCGCAACCTCTAAAATATTAAATCTAATAACTCTAACACCTACAAAAGCTTACATATAGTGAATGAAACTAGACTATTAACCTGCAATCTATATAAAGACTATAAGAAATTCTTTCCAAACATAGAAGGGATCACTATTGCATTGTAGAAAATAACCAGTGAAATTACCTGTATAACATAGATAACTGCATTAATTGCATAGAAGGTTGGCTTAAGCCCATCAGTAGATACAGAACGTGCCTGAAGGTAACATCAAAAAAGAAATAAACACAACTCAATCAGTCTTCTGTCGAACAATTACTAGCTAAAATTGTGAATACCAACCTGATAATAGATTTCTGCCCAAAATAACACCAGCAAAGCATAGGTAGTAAAAAATGCAAGACCAGGAAAACCAAGAATAATATGCTGAATTATCTGAAACACCAACAGGTATATTTAGATAACATGGAGAACCATCAAAGACACATTAGAAAAAAGACAAATGAGACCACAAGCGCACCTCTGGTTGTATTTTATCGATGCTCCAACGAAATACAAAAATCAGTGACCTAACTGCAATGCAGGAGTTACAAAGCGGCAGCAGGAAGTGAGTACATCATGGCTACAAGTAATGATTATGGAAGCTAGAAAAACAAAATAATTACCCCCATTCACAAGGAAGTTCAGTAAGTGGAAGACCTTCTGCGTCGTCCAACCAAACTCTGATGCTCGACATTCAATTCTAATCAATTGAATCTGCAAATTAAGAAACATGAACAACGACCACAACATGATACACGCGATTAGTCAGATTGGCCGTTCGAATAAATATCAGCAGCTAAATCAAGACGAGACAACATCAAGTTAAGAGCAGAAACCCTCGATCCCGAAATGCAATCGAAAAATAAGGGAAGCGAAAATTACGAGGGCGACAGCGGACACGAGGCCGTAGAGGACGGCAAGGGTGTGGAAGATCCGATCCTGCCACAAGACGGAGTTGTTCACCTCGTCCCACCAATCTTCGCCGCTCCGAAGCAAGAGAAAGACCGACGGCGAGGCCATCAGGTGGCGCATTCGCCAGGGCTAAGACTTTCCGGCGAGGAGAGGTTACTCTGCGGAATCTGGGAGCGAGAGAGGAAAGAGGAAGAGCCAGGAACAAAAATGGAAAAGAAAAAAAAAAGAAGAAAAGAGGGAAAATGGATGAGAAAGGGGAGGAAGGAGAAAGGTTCTCGCAGGCGTCGCCGAAACCGCGGGGCAGCGAGACGAAGCAGAAGTCGACACGTTTCTGGCTGTGGGAAAACGACGACGCAAGTATGTTTCCAAAATAGGATCAGTCAATAAATAATATCACGAATATTTTTTTTAAAAGAAAATTATAGATATATAAATTTTAATATATATTACAATAAATAGATCAAGAAATTATAATTTTCAAAACGAGTATATAATCATAACATGTGTAATTATAAATCAGATTAATGATTGGACTAAACTAATATGAACGCCTTCCCAAATCAGGCTAAATCATTTAAAATTGTGAAAATTTTAAAAGTTATATCTAATTTTAATTTTTTCAAAGAATGTATTTATTTTTTATTTTATCCTTTCAATTAATCATTATAATATTATATTTAAAATATATATATATTAATGTGGTGTTGGATTTCGAAAAACACCACTACAATAATACTATATTTTAAAAATTAGTACTACCGTGGTGTTAAATTTTAAAAATTAATATCACTATAATATTGTATTTCAAAAATTAATATTATTGTGATGTTAAATTTTAAAAATTAATATCATATGATATTATCATTTGCAATTTTAACACATGTTGAATTTCAAAGAACACCACTATAGTGATATTGTATTTTAAAAATTAATATCACTGTGATATTAAATTTTAAAAATTAACATTATAATGATGTTAATTTCAAAAATTAACATCACAATAATATTAATTTCAAAAATTAATATCACAATGATGTTAAATTTCAAAAAAAATATTATAATATTTTTGTATTTCAAAAATTAATATTATTATAATATTAAATTTCAAATAATAACACATATTATATTTCAAAAATTAACATAATTTTAATACTACATAAATTTAAAATCAATATCATTATAATATTACATTCAAAAACAATATCATTCACTATTTTTTAAATGTAATATTAAAATGAGAAAATTTGAAAGTTAAATGTATGTTTAAGAATTTCATAATTTTAATGCGCCCCTCTCATCAATTACTGATAGTCACTGTTCGGACTGGCTAGACTAATCCCCGTAATTTACCTCCTTCATGTTAGTCCTGAGACGGACTGACGAAGCGTTGGGACGAACGTTTCACCCTTTATTATAATAGAGATGCATTCCACGTGGCTGAGCATTAAAATTTTGATACCTGTCCGTATAATAATCATTACGAGTTTATTGCTTGGCTCGTCATGAGACTCTACCTCCGGCCTCATGCCAGCTACATCGATTCAGAAACATTTATTAATTACTTTTTCTCTCTCTGTGTTTTTATTTCCAGGAAGAACTTTAAATCGGTTCACTCCTTCCTTCCACAATATATGAAAGAGATAAACCACTGTGCGTCTGCGTCTGCGGCTGCGACTGTGAGCTCCCTCGGTTTACCTTTCAGTACTCCCACGTTTCGACCCTCTCGTTGCTCTTCTCGATCCATTTCCAGGTTCAGCGGCGGAAGGTCCATCGGATCCCATGCCATTGAAGAGGGCGAGGAAGGTAGAGGAGGTGAGAGGAATTAAATGAGCTTTTAAGAAGCCGAGGTGTGAGCGTACCGGGGAATGGGAATGGTAATTAATATGGGGGGGGAGTGGAAGTAGTAAAACGAGAGACGATGAGCGACCACCCAATCCATCGCTCTGTTTTTCCCTTTCGCTGCTACTGAGTGAGTCACGTGAAGGCAGGCAGATCCGTGCTCTGAGGTCGACGGGCTCGCGCACTTCCGCCTCCCGCCGACAGCGCAGCCTCTCGATCTCGCGCGTCAATGTCCAAAGATCTCAGCTTTCTGTTTCTGGCGGGTGCAATGTGATTCAGGAAGCCATTCCTCCTCCTACAACCCCGTTTGCAACTCCAATGTGCAGTTTTTACCTGTGTTTCTTCTTCTTCTTCTTCTTCCTCTGCTTCTCGACCTCGTTTGCCGCCAATGTGCCGAACGGCGGCGACATTGCCGCGCTCTTGGCCTTGAAGAACTCTATAGATCCTCAGGGCTCCCTGCCATGGCGGCGGGAGACCGCATCGGGGCTCTGCGGCGGGTGGAATGGAGTGAAGCAGTGCAACCCTGGCGCTAGAGTGACAAAGCTCGTGCTCGAGTTCCTCAACCTCACCGGGACCATGAGCCGGGACCTCCTTGCTCCTCTCGACCAGCTTCGCGTTCTCAGTCTCAAGTCCAACTCGCTCTCCGGCGCCATTCCCGACCTTTCCCCCCTCGTCAACCTCAAATCTCTCTACCTCAGCGACAACCAGTTCTCCGGCCAGATTCCAGCCAATCTCGACGTGCTGCACCGCCTGAAGGTGATTGCCCTCTCTGGAAATCTCCTTTCCGGCTCAATCCCGGTGTCTCTCGTCAGCCTCCCGCGGTTGTACGAGCTCATGCTCGAGGATAATCGCCTCACGGGGCAGATCCCGGCATTCAGCCAACCCAATCTTCGATACCTCAACGTCTCCGGGAACGACCTCTCCGGCGAGATCCCCGCCACCAGAGCCCTTACACAGTTCAATGCTTCCTCTTTCCTCGACAATGCAAACCTCTGCGGGGCTCAAATTGGGGTTCCCTGCACTCAAAAATTGATCTCTCCGCTGTCGTCCATCAGCCCGGGATCGTCTTTGGATCATGTAAATGCCTTCCCACCTTTCCTGCCTCCCACCGGCAGCAACCACAGCAGGAGGCGGGCCATTGCCATCGTCGCCGGCTCTATCGCGGGGGCTCTCTTCTTGTCAATATGCTTGGCCCTCGCGTTGCTTTGGTTCCGCAATAGGAACCGGAGGCGACCGGTGGTTGAGACCCGATCAGTCGGTTACGAATCAGGTGCTGGCCGCAACAAGCCAGATGAAGAAGGCGGGGCAGTCGTCGGCGCCGGCGGCGGCGGAGGAGGAAGAGGGGACAAGGGCGGTTTCTCGTGGGAAGCGGAGGGGCTCGGAAAGCTCGTATTTTGCGGCGCTGTCGGGGAGATGTACAGTCTGGAGGAGCTATTGCGGGCATCGGCGGAGACGCTGGGGCGGGGGACGGTCGGAAGCACCTACAAGGCGGTGATGGAGTCCGGATTCATCGTGACGGTGAAGCGTCTCAAGGATGCCTCCCGCCCGCCCCCGGGGGAGTTCGGGCGGCGCATGGAGGAGCTCGGCCGTCTGCGCCACCCCAACCTCGTCCCCCTTCGCGCTTACTTCCAGGCCAAAGAGGAGCGTCTCCTCGTCTACGACTACTTCCCCAACGGCAGTCTCTTCTCCCTCATTCATGGTTTGTCACCTCTCAATCTTTCTCTAATTTGCTCATTACTCCCATGCTAATTTAACTTAATTCTCCATTAAGCTCCTCCATTTAAACTGAAAAATTCTGGCAAAATGCAGTTTAAAACAATATGCTCAACGCTATTAATCATCTAACCATAGCAACAATCTTGAAAATCAAAATTATGAAACAGTAGAGTGCCATGCATAAAAAACTAACAAGCCTAGATAGGTGTGGGTAGAAATAGGGGGGGAGTAGATTGATTGGCTAGATTTGCAATTCTTGCACCAAAAGCTCCTGCCCAATATTTGGCATTCAATGCCATCAACAGTTGATACAAACAAGAAATTTAAGAGCTACCTCACTCTGTAATAGTGACCATTAAATGACCCTCATTTGGTGGGCATAAATTCAGAACACAGAAACTTAATATCAGTAGTTGTTTGAATTTGAATTTAAATTTCTTTTTGGGTAAAAGTAGAGAGTTCAAAGCTCACAGAATTGCAGTAGGGTTGCCGCTGCTCAGCATTGTAGATTCTTTATCTTGGCCTTAACTGTGACTACCTAATTCAATTTAAAGTTTATCCCATCCTCTGACTCCTTTGTCCTAATTACTATTACATGGAAAGAAGAAGCTTTCCATTCAAACTTGAGATCCACCAAATATTGAAAGCTCACTAATTCATTCCCGGATCCACCATGCCTCTGCCTCCACTAAAGCAGAGCTGGCATTGTTTTTGTCTGGAGCCATCGAAGTAAGCGACAAGGACGTGCGCAGGCGAGCCATGATTCGAGCATGGCCCCCGTTTGCCTCTTCGCCATTTTAACAAACACCTTATGGGCTTTCCTCGCTGCTGCGGTTGCTTAAGAATTGAGAGCCCCCTCGTTGTACTTACCCTTGTGCACTCACGTGGAGATGTTGCTTCTGCTTCGGGGAATTAAACAAGAATCTTTTACTGACTTTCACAGGCGTGGTTGATCTAGATGGTCAAAACTACCAGTTTGTGAAGAACAGTAGATTTATCTATTCTAATGGATGGCTTGCTTACTTGTGGCAGGGTCGCGGCCATCGGGGAGCGGGAAGCCGCTTCATTGGACGTCGTGTTTGAAGATTGCGGAGGACGTGGCAAGTGGGCTGGCCTTCCTGCACCAGACCAGCCCAGTAATGGTTCACGCGAACCTGAAGCCCGCTAACGTGCTTCTCGGCCCAGATTTCGAGTCTTGCCTTGCGGACTACGCCCTAATCCCGGCCCTGCTCCTCCACGACGACGCCTTCCCTTCGTCGTCCTCCGCCGCCGCCGCCGCCTCCTCCTCCCTCTTTTACCGCGCCCCCGAGGCCCGACGCTCGCAGTCCTTCACCCCGCTCTCCGACGTATATAGTTTCGGCGTCCTCCTCCTCGAGCTCCTCACCGGGAAGGCGCCCTTCCAGGACCTCCTCGAGGATCCCGGCGGCGACGTCACCCGCTGGGTCCGATCCGTGCGCGCCGAGGAGCGGAACGACTCCGGGGAGGAGCCCGGCGGGGGATCCTCGTCCGGAAACGAGGCGGCGACGGCGGCGGCCGCGGCGGCGGCGGAGGAGAAGCTGACCGCGCTGCTGAACATCGCGGCGGCGTGCGTGGCGGTGGAGGCGGAGAGGAGGCCGGCAATGCGGGAGGTGCTGCGGATGATACGGGAGGCGAGGGCGGAAGCGATGGTCCCATCGTCCAACAGCAGCGACCACTCGCCGGGCCGGTGGTCGGGCACGGTGCAGAGCCTGCCGAGGGAGTACGGATCGGAGGGGTTCGCGGAGAGGGATTAGATCCGAATAATCAGCTTCTCGCCGGCGATCGATCGGCGGGTAGAGTGGCGTGTGAATTGAATTTGTGGAGATTTAGGCGTGCTCATAAAAGGAGAATTAATTTGTTTTCTCACAGTGATCGAAGGACTTCTACCAAGTTTTTAAGTTTTTCCTCTTCTTTTTTCTTGTCGTGTGTTTCATTTCCTGAATGGCTCGATATGTATGACGACAACTCTTGATGAAGATAACAAATAAAAAGGCATTGAGATAACAAATCTATTAGCTGTGATAATTTGGTGTTAATTTTTTTTTTTTTTAAAATGAGGCGCGTAATTAAAAGATATTCGAGTTATTGAAATTTTTTTGTAAGGTTGGATTGTTCATTTCAAGTTCGATGTTATATGTTTTTTTTTTTTTATGATAACTTAGTACTATGATACAACGAAAGAACGTCAAGTTATCACTTAGATATTCATGATTCGATCTCCAGCTATTATGTATTTGTATAATTTTTTTCTTTAAATGAAACATACAGTATGTTGGGTTTTTGAGTTGTCCATCAAGAGTGCTTCCTGATTTATCCTAGCGATCAGTGATTTTTTTTTTATAAAATCGGATCAGTCATTTCAGATTTGGTGTTATATGATTCATCATTTATTTTTTTTATAACTTAGTGTTGACCTAGATTAGGAAGAGGTTTAAAGGAGTTTAAGTTGGATGATGTTTAATCGACTTGAGTCTAAGGGTATATTTTTTTGGGTAATATATGTATTTAGTTCTTACGATCTAATTAATTTTAAAGATGATCGATTCGATTTTATAAAAAAAATCATTGCTTATCAAGGTAAATTGAAAAGACCAAATGAGTCCCGGTGAATAATTTAATGTCATACATTTTTCAAATTCTCTAAACGTGTTTGGGTGAGATTTAAATTTTTATTATCTAGAAAATCTGTTTTATCTCTTATCATCGTATCATAGTTTCAAGGGCGAATTGAGTTTAACTTGAATTCACTCGAATTATATTTAATTTGCTCATGACAAATTGAGTGGGAATGTGTTGGGTTAAGCTCGCTCGTGCAAAGTGATTTTAGTCAAATTAGTTTGTTAGATAAAGGTCAAATGCATGTTTTGATAGAATTCGAGGATATAACATAATATTTATTAGATTTCTATTTTCTCTTATATAATAATCAATATTTAATGACTAAAGATCACTCATGATTTATCTTTTTTATAAATAATTATAGGATCAATCATATTAAGTATAGTAGTTAACGTATGATTTTTTATCATAAAAAAAATATAGATGCTTTTAGAATTGTAGGCTTAAAGCGTTTATGAATCCATCTAAATATCACAATTCATTCGATTTCAACCTTCAAAAAGAAGTAACTTGCCCTTTCTTCTCTACTCTTTAGTTCATAATTTTTTCCTTTAGTTCATAATTTTTCTTTTGAAACCATTCTATTCTTTTTCATTAAAATGTTTAGATTTTTTAGAAATCATTTTAAATGTTAAATTTTCATAGACAACCTTTTAGATTTTTTTTTTTCGGAAATTGAGTTTGGTTTATCAAACTCTTAATTTGAACGATTGTTTAATTTATATTTTTAAAATTATTTAATTGACGAGTAAATTTGATGTTAAAATTTATTTATTTATAAATTTAATATTTTTTTATGAATATAATTAATTTATAAATTTTATTCATTGAATCACGTGAATAATTTTTTAAAATATTTAAATCATGTATTCTATTTTTAAAATTATTAAATTATAAATCTAATTTTATTTTTACTTTATTATTATTCTCAGTTTATTATTATTCTCAGTGACGAGAAGTAATACGAATAGTATTGATTATTTTTTTTAAAAAAAATAATTAATTTGTATTTATACGATCGTGCCCTTGATATATTATGATAAATTAATATTCGATCGAACTTATGACAGAATAATATAAAATTTAAATCATATATATTTATCTAATTTTTTCAATTATATAAATATTTTGATTTAATATATTTAATAATTTTTTAAATACGCATGTATTAAGAAAATTTAATTCATATTAAAAAAATTATTACTCTCAATATAGTGGATTAAATTAATATTTAAAAATATTTATATAATCAGAAAAACTAAACGAACACATAAAACCTGATTTCATGTTATTTCGAACTCTTTAAGTCCATCTGATGGATTTAACCAAAATTGATTGAAATTAGTTAATGGATTTAGAAAGTTCAGATTGACATGAAATTAAGTTTTATATATTCGTCTAATTATTTTGATTATATAAATATTCTCAAACATCAATTTTGACTTATTATATTAAAAATAATTATTTTTTTAATACGAATATATCTAAAAAATCTAATTTATGTAAAAAAAAATTATTGTGCTCGATATATTATGTCAATTGAAATTTGAGAGTATTTATATAATCAGAAAATTAGATAAATATATAGGATCTAATTTCATATCATTTCGAGCTCTCTAAATTTATCAATTAATTTTGGTCGAAATCGATTGATGATCATCCTAGAGAATTCGAAATGATATAAAATTTAGATTCTATATATTTATCTAATTTTTTTAATTATATAAAAATATTTAAATATTAATTTAATTTAATATAGTATAATATATTAAGTGAACGTGAATCAATTAATTAATTTGATACGGTTAGTACCACGGTCTGAACACTTTTCGAATTAAAAATAATAATAAGAATAAAAATAAAATTAAATACGTAATTTAATAAGTTTAAAAATAAATACGAAATTTAGATATTTAAAAAAATTATCTATTTCGGTAAAAAGTATAAATTTTATTAAAAATA
>JBBUKS010000113.1:1108883-1121197 GCA_038050645.1 Hedychium gardnerianum | reverse complement strand
AATGCAATAAGATACTAGTAAATGATGAGGAAATAAAAGAGCGATGAAATAGGTATTTTCATCAACTTTTTAATGAACGTTTAGATGATCAATTTAATTTAGGTAATTTAAGTAAGTCAATGAGTATAGAAATTTAAATTTTTATCATAGAATTCAAACTTCAAAAGTATAATGAGATGAAAAATTGAAAAGTAGTTGGACCAGATGATATTCCGATAGAGGTATGAAAGCCTTGGGAAACAAGATATTGAATGGATCACAAAGTTATTCAACCTGATATTGAAAAGCAAAAAAAATGCCTAATCAACTTATATAAGAATAAAGGAGACGTACAAAATTGTACAAACTATAGAGGTATTAAACTAATGATCATACCATAAAATTTTGAGAAAGAGTAATAGAAAAAAGATTTAGGAAGAAGACAACGATGACCGAAAATAAATTTGGATTTATGCGTGAGAGGTCAACAATAGAAGCTATACATATTCTCAGACAACTAATTGAAAAATATCAAGAATAGAAGAAAGAATTACACATGGTATTCGTCAACTTAGAAAAAACTTATGATAGAATCCTAAGAAAAATTATATGGAGAATGCTAGAAAAGAGAGATATTGGTATAGCGTATATTGAATTAATTAAGGATATGTATGAGGCTATAATGTCAAGAGTGAAGACTTCAGGCGGATTAACCGAAATATTTCTCATAAAGATAGGATTATATCAAGGATTAACTCTAAGTCTATATATTTTTACACTAATCATGGATGAACTCACTAACACATTCAAAATACAATACCACGATGCTTGTTATTTGCAGATGATATTATTTTGATAGATGAGACACGTGAAAAAATAAATGTTAAACTCAAAACTTGGCGGAAAATGCTCGAAGTGAAAGGTTTTAGGCTTAGTAGAGTAAATATAGAATATATAAAATTTAAGTTTAGTAATATTAGACGTAATGAGACAATTGTTAAGATAGGAGTCTAGAACTGAGAGCTTTAAGTATTTGGAGGGATTGAGAGGGATGTCTTACATAGAATATAAGTAGGAGGGTTGAAATGGAAGAGAACATCGGGTGTTTTATGTGATTGTAAAATACCTCTAAAACTTAAAGAAAAATTCTACAAAATGACATTTAAACTTACTATGCTTTATGATGCTGAATGTTGGGCTATGACTCGAGCACATGAGGAGAGGATGAGAGTTGCAGAGATGAGGATGTTAAGGTGGGTGTGTGGACGTACGAGGATGGACAAAATAAGAAATGAGAACATTAGAAAGAAAGTCGGAGTTGCATCTATTGAGGAAAAACTCTGAGAGACACATTTAAGATGATACAAACATGTATTTAGACAATCAATAAATGCTCCAGTTAGGTGATGTGAAACTATGATAAATACACACATCAAACGAGGAAGAGGTAGACAAAAAAATACTTTGTTAGCAATAATAAAACAAAATAAAATTTATTTAAGTATAGGTAATGATATAGTAGGGGATAAAACTCAATGACGTAAAAGGATCTATATAGCCGACCCCATCTAGTGGGATAAGACTTGGTTGTTGTTGTTGTTGTATTGATGAATTGAAACAACTATAAAAGATGCCATCATAATCAGTCCACTCTTTGCAGTCAGAAGATGTCATTTCCCAGCACTGCCACTTGCTTTGCTGTCTCCCTTGCAGAGACCATGGTCCACAGTGAAGTGATCAAAAGTAAAAAATAACTGACCTATATAAGCCCATCAAAAACCCTTTAGCCCATATCTTTAGTTATCGTTCTCGATCAACACTTACCCTTGTCCCAAGTCATTCTTCGGAATTAATAGAGCTTCCTCCTCCCCTCCATCATTGCACCCCAAATGCATGTAGCAAAACTAGTTTCAAAACTGGTTCTAAAACATTGATTTTATGTGCCGTTCACTGTGATTTTTTACTTCACAGGAATTTTTCTTGTTAGTGCATATCAATTACTACTAAATAATTCATTTCTGTCATTTAAAAATGTAACTTTAATTTGTATCATGTTAATACTGTGCCTGAAGAGTAAGTATTTTTGGCTTTCTTTTTCAAGTCATGTTATTAAATTCATTCCTGCAATTGAATGATTTCATCTTTCTAATGCAGTGTATGAAGTTCCCGCTGATGTCTATCTTCTTGGGGACTGCCCTCATGATTGGCTATTTCCTCATTGTGCTGCAGTGGTGAGGTTTCTAACTTTGTATCTGTTGTATTTCAAATGATTTATGAAATAGTATACAGCTCAATTATTATATATATACACTTTGATGTAGGGATCTGTATTCTGCAGATGTACTAAGTTGACTTGTACTACACACTTTTCCTTTAATCAATTTGCATAAGAATACTTGTTAACTTATGGTGCCATTAATTAAGGGTTGTGTTTCTTTAGAATCTTAAAAGACAATCTTGTCACTGTTTTATAATTATTGGAAGGTCAAGAATTATGTTCTTAGCGTTTAGACAAATGTTAAGGCCCTATTTTCCAAGGTTGAAAAGGGTAGGGATGGGAAATTAGCCAACTTCTGTTGTTTCTTTGAGAGGAAAAAATCATATTGACTTAATATTTTCGCAAAAGAAAAAATGATTTGTGGGCCTCCTGTTTCCAACTCAATTGCCTTCCTCTTATGCACGCATTCTCAACCCTAAGACAACCATTTGCTACGACAACATATTCTTCTTTGATAGGGGAAATGACGATAAGGAAAGGCTATGTAACAAACAAAAGAGGGAAGGCGAGCGATGATGACAAGAAAAAGGATGATGTGCTAAGAAAAATCATAATTGTGCATGCGCAAGCAACCACTGCCAACAACGTGGGCTACATGCAGACAAACGATGGAGGAGAAATGGGTGGCAATGATGGAACGAGTTGTGGTGCCCAATGAAATTGTAACTATGCGTGCGCGAGTAGATGACTACGGCAATGTGGGCTATAGTAATGAATAGTGAAGGGGTTGCGAGCGACAATAAGGAAATGGTTGCAACGCCTAGTACAATCACGAGTTGAGAGAGAGAAATGAGGGAGAGGGATCAGGAGAAATGAGGAGAGAGAGAAATGAGGGAGAGGGATCAGGAGAAATGAGGAAATTTTATTATTTTTGAAGAAATTTATCTACGTAATTATCCATAAGGAGGATAAACTTTTCTGGCCTTTTCCCTTCCTTCCCAGGAAACACAACTTAAATGTCTATACCTAACCCCTCAACTTTTTTCACTTAGGCTTGGCTTGGCATTATTGGTAGGGTTACATGAAAGGTAAATGAACTAACCAATCATATTCAAGATAAACATTCTTAACATTAGAACCAGATGAACTTACCAATCACATAAGTGTATGTTAGTTGATAAGAGTGTAATTAGATTAAATTTGAAGCTTGAATGGCTACGAAAGAGTTTAGGAACTAAACGTTTTCAAATAATAGGTCAAAAATTGAATTTATGAAATGTGAATTTGTATTAAGAAAAAAACAATGGAAAAGCTATTTAACTTAAAATCCTTGTAAGATTTTTAGGGATCTTGGATCTAGTATTCAACAAGAAGAGGTATTGACAAAAATAAAAATAATAGGAATATAGGATTAAAAAATGGGTGGTCGAAGTGAAGAGTAGCTTTTGTGATCATTGTATCCCCTTAGGATTATAGGAAAATTTTGTAAAGCACTGGCATAACCTAGCATACCTATGGATTAGAGGTTCAGGTTGTTAGGTAGCAACACGTATAAAAAGTTTCTTTAGTGTTGATGAAAAATACTATGATAGATGTATGGTAGAAAGGCTAAGATATATTTTTGTGAAATTAAATGTGGCTCCCATGAATAAAATGAAAGAAAATAAGTTGAAATGGTAGAAATATGTCCAAAGACAGCAAATAAAGGATATAGTTTGAAGAGTTGAATTTATGAAAGGTGTAATACTAAGATGGATGAATGAAATTACTAGAAAGGCTAAGATATATTTATGAGAAGCTAAATGTAGTTCCCACAAATAAAATGAGAGAAAATAAGATGAGATGGTAGAAATATGTTCAAAGACAACCAATAGAGATTATAGTTTGAAGAGTTGAATTTATGAAAGGTGTAAGGAGTAGTTGGAGAGCAAAGAAAGCACTAATTAATGTAATAAAAACTAATTTAATTAATTTGATTATTCTAAGTAATATTGCCTCACTTATAGCTCAATGAAGCATAAGATTTTGCCTGAGCTTAGACAAACATGGCTTGATAATGTGTACATGTGATATGACTTATGTTATGCAACAAGCTCTTTATATTATAATGTGAATAATTTGCGGTGAACATTGTACTTGGACATGATTGTTAGGTTAGTGTGTTTGAGACAATGGTCTAAATCCTGCTCCTAATAGCTTTCTTGGGTAATCATTTACTAGTTTATGAATCGACCAGTGGCAAGATTTATATGGTTGGCCTTGAATAGTGAGATTTATAGTTGGCTGTTGTAAGTGAATCATATTCTTTCCATGTTAACTATCAGAATTTCCTTTTTCAAAAAAAAATAAAAAATTATTGGATGAGACCACTTTTAAGTTAGCAGTAGTATGTCAAATGAACATTAAACTTTCTCGCTTAGTAACAGCTACTCATTCTGGAATATACGCTCCAGGTTCACCATGGTGGTGCTGGTACTACTGCTTCTGGACTAAGAGCTGGGGTAATTATTTTCTTTGAACTTATCCTAATCTACGCAAGCATTTACGCTATCATATGCATGATCATTCAAATCACTCTGTTCTTTCCTTCAAGGTTCTCACATCTTTTTCTTACAATTTCATTTGTACGTGCTTCAAATTTTAAGTTCTTGATGGAGTTGATTCAATATCTATTCATTTCCCCCTAGGCATGAGAAAAATAATTGCTGAAAGGAGGTTAAAGAAGACTTTATGGTTTTGATAAAGTGAATAAAAATGAAAGGGAAAGGACATAAAGGGTTGCGAAGTATAATTGTTTATCTAGTTTAATATCCATGAATTCTTACTTCTTTAGCAGCAATTGGAGATTATATAATTTATTTCAGATAAATGTGGACAATGGTGTAGTGCACGCATATCATGCCTCCTTGGTATTTGCATGAATGATCAGCAATGTAGTTTTGGTTTTGATGTTGCTATGTGGTGGAGAATTTCTAACGTTTTAAGTTTATTGTTGGTGCCTGAGTTGACAAATGACTTGCTGTTTTTAGCTAATGAACGATACCTTTCTGGCAGTGCCCAACCACAATTATTCCTTTCTTTGGTGATCAATTTTTCTGGGGTGAGAGGATTCATGCAAAAGGGGTTGGACCTGCACCGATTCCAATATCCGAGCTCACTGTTGAACGCCTTGCAAATGCAATAAAATTTATGCTTAAACCAGAGGTAAGTAAGCTACAATGCCTGTGTTTTTTCATTCTTAATTTTCTATTGCACAGAAGGTGTTACATTTCCAGTCTGTATAGCCCATGTTATCCAACGTTTGGAACAGTGTGGATAATTGCTTCTTGCAATTAAATTGGTATTTTCGTCGATTTGTTTATGTAGGTCAAATTGCGTGCTATGGAGTTGGCAAAGCAGATACAGAATGAAGATGGTGTGACTGCTGCAGTAAATGCATTCCACAAAAATTTGCCTCCTGAAATACCAATAACCAATAGCACAGATGAAGAGCCTAGAAATCCCATTCAATCGCTGGTTCAGTTCTTGGAGAAATACTTCTGTCTTCCACTATAATTATAGTCATTCCAGAACTTCGTCTGTACATATCAGTTCATCTATTTCTTGGTTCTTTGCTAGAATTTGGTTATTTAGTTATCATTTATTTTCTTGTGAATATGGAGGTGAGGGTGATAAAAAAGTTAGTTTTCATTAAGCTTCATAGTGCTTGAGCGATATGTGCGGTCTGGCTGCTTGTTCAATTTTTGTGTGCATCGATGTGAGAAGTGTTACTAATGACTTGAGATGGTTCCATTGCTAGATGAGTTTTAGCTGGGTTCATGTGGTGTTATGATTGTCGAAGTATAATTCTCTGTATACAGCCTTGGTATATGATTGTCAAAAAGTATTATTTTGTATTGTTATTATTATTTTTGATAATTTAGGTATTTAGTTTTTATAATTCGATTAATTTTGAAGATGATTGATATGATCTTATAGAAGTTTTTCACTGGTTAGCGTAAATGAATCTTGGATTGTTTAATGTTGAAAGTTTTTAAAATTCCTATAATGTGTTTGAGTGAGATTTGAATCTTAATTACTTAAGGAGTCTATGTGTCATTTTTTATCATTGTATCATGGCTTCGGGAGCGTTGTTATTATTATTGTTACAAGTGCTGGGGGATAGATCAATGTTTAGCGTGGTCCAGGCTGCTGCAAATGTTCTTTTCCTTTAATTTTTTTTTTAAAAAAACTTATTCTTGAAGAAAACAACCTTCCATGTTTAGACTAGTTTTATATATATATATAAATATATATAATTGACATCAAGTATTAAGTCTTCGTGACTAATCTGAGACGATCAATCCAGTGTTAAATAAGAAATAATCTGAGATGATCGGTACACGTTATAAAAGTTTCTTATTGCTCATCATGCTCATCAAAGTAAATTAAAAAAAGCACATTTTGACGGTCATTAAATGTTGAAAGGTTCTAGTATGACTAGAATAATGATGACCAAGAGGAATAAGGTAATTTGATAGGGTAGTCTAGGTGGGCCGCTCAGTCTAAGTCGTTTGGGTGGGTTCATCCATCTGGGTGGCTTGATTTAGGATTGTTTGATACGGTTGAGTCCATTGGACGGCAACTCGTCTAAATAGTCGTTTTTTGAGTCCGTATAGCGACGCCGTCGGAACCATGTGAAAACTGTCCGCGAGGAATCCACCCGATTCCAGTCCGAACAGGTCTTTCTTTGTCTTCTACGCTCTCCTCGTCTTCTCGCGGTTACGGGCTTCTCGTGCGAAGCAAGCAAGCAAAGCCCTTTATCTTCTTTCCCATCGAAGTAAATAAAACGCAAGCCACTCCTCTCGGCAACCGGATCGTCTCGCCCCCTCCTCCGGTTCTGCGGTTGCGCCGCCTCACCGTCGCGGCCGGCCAATATGTCGCACGAGGACACCACCCCCCTCCACCACTCCTCCCAGTCCGACATCGACGAGATCGAGAACCTCTTCAATGTCCCCGTCCACGCCGCCACCGTACTCCCCGCCCGTCCCCCCAGCCCCCCTCGCGTCTCCATCCCTGTTTCCCATTCCTCGACGCCCCCCTTGCCGACCTACCAGAAGGTGCCGCCATCCTCCTCCTCGCCCCCGGTCTTACCGGCTGTGCCAGCGACTGCTGCTCGGACAGGAAGATCTAGTATTGGCGTCGCCGCAGATGCCTTCGGCTCGCCTGCCGACACGCTGACGGAGCCCGTTTGGGATACGGTGAAGCGGGATCTAGCGAGGATCGTGAGCAATTTGAAGCTGGTAGTGTTCCCGAATCCGTTTAGAGAGGATCCGGGAAGGGCACTCAGGGATTGGGATCTTTGGGGGCCCTTTTTCTTCATCGTGTTCCTCGGATTAACTCTTTCTTGGTCTGCGTCGGTGAAGAAGGTAAGAGCAGATCTCCAACTCCAGCTTTGATTTGTTTCAAGTTTAAGATGTTATTCTTCCTTTGGATATCATCACGGTATTACTGATTCATTTATCATTGTTTTTCTGTTTGTTCTTGCAAGTTTTCTCGTTCACTTGCTGACTTTAACTTTTTATTTTTCCAATCATGTTCGCTAGTTTGAAAAAAAAAATGCGCATATATTTTCTTACCTATCGAAATACCCCAAACTTTGCAAAATTATTATTTTTCCTTAATTTTTTGGAGCGTTTAAATTTGTGCTTAATCCATAATTTACACAAGTTCATTGTTTGCCTATCATTTTTATCTATCTATGAATCTGTCATGGTGGTTTGATCAGTTCTCTTCCAAACGTCTCTATGGACTTGCAAATTTTCTTGTCTTTGCCACTACTTTCTTAAGCAAATGTTCACCAAGCTTATGTCAATTTGGAGCATTATAGCCTGGTATGATATTGACCACTCATTTCTTCCGTGATCTGAAAAGATTTATGTGGGTAAATGAAATTGGATGCCTACTTCATCGAATCATCTAGCTAAATATTAATTGAGTCTCTCTTTTTTCCTTAGCAAATCTATCTTTTATTTTGCTCTACCTTAGTCTTTCGATGTCACTATTTATTGCTAGGTCAGTAGTTGTGAATCAATTTATTTCTCTTTTAGTTCTTGAATATTTACTGCCCACTTCTTGAATCTCTATATCTTTCTCTAAGTATTTGCCTCTACCTTTGCTTCATCCAACGCCTCAAATATTCATCTCTACCCTTTCTTCATCAAGAAGTTTTGCCTTGTAAGTTTTATTGTTGACAATTTTTTTGACATTATGAATATTACCCTGAACATGAGCAAGGTGTTGCACAAATCTGTAGATTCCTCACCTAGGTATCTTCCCATAAAACTTGCATGTGATGGTATTAGCATCTTTCTTGTTAGGTGGTCTACATCTGATGAAGAGTCTTGTTCCAATGTTAGACTCTAATTAACTAAACAATTAACACTGAACAAATAAGCAGAATAGAAGACTTTTGTGGGATCCTATTGAAAGTAAACATAGTCAAAGCAATAATAAGTTAAAGAAGATTAAAATATTATAATAAGCAATTCAAGACATGGGAACAAGATTATCTGAAGCAAACTTGCAAGTGAAGAGTCAAGTTGAACAAAAGCTATAGTAAGGAGGATTACTAACCTTCATTGGCTATTTCAGCTGTTCTTTTTAAGGAGAACCACTGTAAATATTAGAGTGATGAAAAAAAAAAGATGAGAGAATATTGAGAAGAAGACAGAGATCTTACCTTGGAGAAGGAGAAAATTTTTCTAGTCTCCAACAACCATTTCAGCAACTATTTTGAAGGGAAACAGCTGTAGTTATGTTCACATAACTAAGGTATATTATTATTGTAGCTTGCCAATAAGTTGGATCGAGGCATTTATTCAAAAACATTTGTTAGCCTTGGAAAATGAGAACTAGTTTGGGTTGTGCATGCTAGCATTCTTTTAGTAACATGACATTTAACCATTTGGATGCATAGAAATTTACTGATTCAAGAAGGTTAAGGGTCACTATCTAACACAACATAACCAGCTGATTATATACTTCTGTCTAGTTTCATATCTTCTTCTTCTTCTTCTTCTTCTTCTTCTTCTTCTTCTTCTTCTTCTTCTTCTTCTTCTTCTGCTATCTCTTCTAACAATTTCTTCTGGTTTAGCAAATCTTCAATGAAGAGATATGTGTGTGTACATGTATTTGCAATAGTTATGCAGTAATTTTTGGAGGCTTATCATATGCCATAGTTGGATATGCTAAAATATTGTTATGATTAATCCCTTATGATTTATATGGTTGAAAAGATCCATTATGCCAACAAATTGATTTAAACTAAACAGTCCACTGTTGTTTCAGCAGAAATCCATTATGATAGTGGCTGGAGAGAGACTAGGGTAAAGTTGTACAGAGCTACAGAGATGAATATGTGAGAGAAAGGTTTACGCTATAAATCTGTTTCCTGAACTTGCTGAGAAAATGTCATGAACAAATTAGCTGGGTTGCTCAGATTTTTTTTGCCTTATTCTGATCCCCATTCAAAGCTTCAGAGAGTGACAACCATTGCCCAAGTTGTCCAGTTGAAATTCCCCAATTTTGTAGATATATTCACTTTCACTTTCTACAATAATGTCTGGGTTCTGATATATCCTTTAAACACTGGAATGAGATGATATGAGCTTTTCTTTTTCATTTTGCTTCTCTTACTGTCCCTTACATGATCAATTCTTATGGTTCTCAACGATTTCTTTTTCTATTGTTAAACAATTTCCTCTTGGATAAGTCACGTATGTTTTTGTGATCATATTGACAGTCTGAAGTCTTTGCTGTTGCATTTGCAATCCTTGCTGCTGGTGCCATTATTCTCACAATGAATGTTCTACTTCTGGTGAGCAGCCTGGCATGCTTACAGTACCTGCTTTTTTTATTTTTTTTATTTTTCCTGTAATTTCCGTGTGGTAAATTGGACTAACAATATGTTTTTTTGTTTATCAGGGTGGCCATATCATATTTTTTCAAAGTCTTAGTCTTCTTGGCTACTGTCTCTTCCCCCTGGATGTAGGAGCCCTAGTTGGCTTGTTGGTAGGCAATGTTATAGTTAAGTTAGTCGTTGTCTCCATTTCATTCGCATGGAGCTGTTGGGCAGCATATCCTTTCATGAGCGCGGCAGTTAATCCCAGAAGGAAAGCCTTGGCCTTGTATCCTGTCTTCCTAATGTACGTATCTGTCGGCTTTTTTATCATTGCTATAGATTAAGACCTCAAACATCTAAGTGCTTGGTGGTTAGTAGTCAAAACTATCTTTCGTCGAACCACCTAAACATAATACAGAGAGATTTCCCCGGCATTGTTTACTTTTCTTACTACTTCAAGACATTCCATCCTTGTTGGTTGAGTGGAAATTTGTGTTTAATCTATGGGATTCGACGTAATGGCTCCCTGTTGCAGTATTTTCATCACATATTAGTTACGATAGAATATGAAGATATAACTTCTTTTTTTCTGTAAACTAAACAATTCATGCTGTTAGCATCTTGTAAGATCGCCTTCTTTCTTATATCTGTTTGCACTGGTTTGCTATTCTCAACATATTGAATTGCTAGTGAGCCAATTGCTTTTAGGTGCATTGTTTTGACTTGTTTTTTCATTTCTTATTTGCATGACAAGTGATGGCTTGTTCGTGCAGTGAACTTAATCTTTATTAAGAAACTCGTGATTCATATACTTATTCTTGTTTCTTTCTCGACATGTTTTATTATCAAATGGCTGTTAATTATCTGGTGTCAATCAACTGTACCTTAGCCTTATTTAGCTTATTTTGATCAAATAATATTAAAAATATTCATATTAATAATTCATATTAATTTTTTTAATAAAACAAAAGTTGGATGGACCTACGCTAGGAATGACTTTGGCATGTCAGATAAGTTCAACCTTCAATCATTAACAACCTCCTACCGCCTTGCCGCTCATTTTTCCAAGATAGAATATATAATTGTAATAAAAAATAATTCGAGATCCATATTTTTTAATATATAATTTAAAAGAAAATTTCCGTAATGTTTTAAAATTTTATATATTTTTTTACTTTAAAAAAGTAGTTGTGTAGCCTGGAATTATATTGAAGATTAAACAAAATCGATTATATATTTCAATTACATATATTTTTGCATCATTTTTTTATTATTTTAATTGACATTAAATATTTAGATTTATGTCAATTAATTTTGAGTTGACCACTATTAAGATAAATAAAAAAAATATTTACAGTGGATAGTTCATTAATCTAGTTCTTAGGTAAGAGCAGAGCCATCTTATGGTCTACTTGGACTTTAGCTTGGGGGCCATGTCGATGTTAAGGAGTTGTCAAATTTTTAATGAGAAAAATAAAAAAATACATGAGAAAGAGAAGAAGGTAGCCCGGATAAAAATGAGAGGAATTAATTTGGAGGGTTTTGTTTCCGATCAATGCAAGGGTTATAAATTTTCTGGCTCCGTCATAGTTCTTAGGTCAACCGCCTATTATGAAAAATTTATTCGTTAATTTATCGAAGCTGAGATTCGATCCTTAGATGTCAGAAGGTACTTTGTTGTTGCACCATGACCCCTGGGCATATATTTTTGCATCATTTTTTTTTAATTCAAGTATCTAATATTTTTTTTTATATTATTTTTTTAATTGACACAAGATATTTAAGCCTCTGGCCCTATTAATCTTGGATGACCAGCTTGGTCCGACCCTATGAAAGTTTTTCATCGGCCACCAAGGTAAATCGGAGAAGCGCACGTGAAAGTACATTCTGACGGCCAACGTTCTTGGATCTGCTACCCATTAAGAGGGAAAATCCTTCATAATATACCGCAATTGAATTTCAAACTTCAGATACTTGGTCTATCATTGGAGGGCATAACCATGACACCCTGCTTATATATTTTTGCATCATTGTAATAAAACTGTGATTACGCTCATCCCAAATGCTCTTCATAATTTGTCTTAAGGTTATGTGAAGGAAGATAAATCACGAGATCAACTTATAACCGACCAACAAGTGATTAGAAGGTGAGAAGAGTTTTTTTTTTCCGAGAGCATATGCCTATCGATAATTGATTCTAACCCATTGTAATAAATCTATCACCCATTAATGAAT
>JBBUKS010000113.1:1089081-1106293 GCA_038050645.1 Hedychium gardnerianum | reverse complement strand
AGGAAGAACAATCTCCTCTTACTTCTTCACTTCACTAACCCTTGCAGACCTTCGCGTAGAAGAGAAGAAAAGCCTCTCTTTTTTTCTCGATAATCCAAGTTTCCAATTTTTTTGAACCAATTAATCCAAAATGTGATTGGCGAGGCTTAAGAAAATTTTTCATCAATTACTAAGATAAAATCGGAAAATACTCACCGACAGCCGACTTCCACAATCGACTCATCGTTGTAAGCCTCTATGCTCCACCTGAGTACTAGAATCGTTGACCACAAACACGACCGCTCCATCGAGTGGGGACCTTCTGACCTCATCTAAGTAATCATACTTCGTGTCACTTTCCATAATTTGTTCTCATGCGAGCCAAAATCGAACTGTGGCGCTCTTAAGGCTTTGTTTGGGAGGAGGTGAGGGAAAGGAAGGGAAAGGTAAATAAGAGGAAGAAGAATTTTGAATCTTGTTTTGAAAGGAGTGAGTTAAAGGATGGAAGGAGAGGAGAGGGGAGGGTAAGTTTTAACTTCCTTACCCATGAAAAGGAAGATTTTCTTACATCTAATTGAGTGTAAGGAAGGGGAAGAGAATCCAAAATATATTTTTTTCAATCTTATTCTCATTTTAAAATTTTAATTCCCAAATTATCCATGTCTAATTTAAGAAGTGAGGGTATTTTTATAACTTTAAATATTTAACATTGATTCCCCTTTTTTTTTCTTCCAAATATATTACGTTAATAAATGTTTCCTTCCTCTCAAACAAGGGAAACATAAATACTTTATTTATCTCTTTTTCCCTTCCTTCCCCCTCTCTTCCTCTTCTATTAATGAACCTTTCTTTCATCCCATCCAAATAGAGCGTAAGTATTCACACCTTATCGTTGTTCTATGGTGACAAAAGACGAAACACTCGCTCCCAGCACCCCCGTCAATCCGTCTCAGGACCAACACCATACCGTTGTTCCATGCCCTAGGGCAAAGCTATTTAATTTGTTGAAGCATGATCATGATGATCAGGATTATCAGTAATAAAGTTTTAACCAAAATAAGTAATGTATTTTGTTTGTTTTATGAATATTAATGTTCTTTTGAAAGAAAACAGTGCTATCAAGTGAAGCAGAAGAGTATTTGGATCTTCCATTCTCATCTTTAACAATTGAGCTGATTGTCATAAATTCTCATCTTGTTCGATCGTTACCTTGACCAAATTAACAACTTATCGATAAGAAAAGCAAATCGAAGAAGAAAATAGAAGGGCAAAACCTTCACACAAGTAGGATATCAATTTCCTTATTAATGAAGTGATCGTAAAAAGAAGTGGAAGGTTGAACCTACTAGCTAGCTAGAGGTGCAAGCTCAAGTCTAAGCCAACATCTAGATTAGCTTTATCACAATCATGATCCATATCATAGGCACGCATCCAATCTTTCCGAGATGAGTGAGCATCGAGAAAGTTAATGGTCACTTTAACCTTCTCGTGATCCTTTCTTGCAACCTCTTGAACTGGTGAAACAAACCGGAAATGGTGAGGCCGATGATCTTCTTCAAGAGCCTTTTGATAATGATTTTGATGATCTCGTGACGACCAAACCCCCGAGTGATTCATTGCGTTTACGGAAGCCATTGGTTTGTGTATAGAGTTGATCATCGGGAAGTATTCAGGACTAGTTGAAGTGGCACGATGCGAGACGGTGGACATCAATTTCTTCTCGTAGTTGTGGCCATTTTGGTGTCCACCTAATGCTTGCTTCGTCGAAAATCTTTTGTGGCACTTCTTGCACCGGTAGGGATAGTAGGGCATTGACACTTTTGCTCGCACTTCTTCTTCCGAGTTCATCCAAAGCCTTTCAACCAAGGAACAATCGACTAGTCTAAACGACTCGGATGAGTTTTCCATGAGGATTCAAAGATAAAACAAATATAAAGAGAGAGATATAGAGGGATGTTGAGGTCTATAGATTATTTATAAAGATTTAAGGTTGCATAATCTACCATTAAGGCTTGATTATGATCATTGATTTTAAATTAATGTTAAAATTTAATCATGATCAAATAATGAAACTCTAATTGGAATGTATAATAATTGGTTAATATGGATTTGTCCAAATTCAAGTAAGAAATTATTAATTTAAAAATATGCGAGGAAGCAAAGTTAGGCAATGCAAGATGGTTTGGATTAAAGGGACGTTTGTTAAGACATGGCATAAGAAGATATTTCGATCATTTATAACCTTCTTAATCGCTATTTTTTTTTTAAAGAATTGATTGTTTTGTGATATATTCTCTTTTTATTCATATAAGTATCAATTAATTCCACATCTAATGTTAGATTTACATTTCTTTGGTTGTTAATAATTAGTTTCGGCCTGTATAAACATTTAAGGAATTAAGCTTTAAAATCTATTAATGAACTCTATCAAAACCTAATTCCCATTTTACCACAATGTCAAAAACAGATGGTGTCCATTTTACCCCTCGAACGAGTATATATATATATATATATATATATATTTATCATACGAGCGTCAGAATAACGCATAAACATCATAAATATTTTTACTATATTATCATTTTCTATTAAATATTAATTTTTTAGAAATTTAAATTTTTTAAATTTATTAATGGGTTTCAATCAAAATTAATTAATAGACCTAAAAAGTTATGCTTGAACTCATTCTAAATATTATAGGTTTCTGAAATACCCCAGAATTTATATGTTCCTAGAGATATTAGCTTGAATTCCTTAACAGAGTACAGAATGTTTTTAAAGTTTATAACTTTAATACAATTGACACATACATATAATTTATCGTAGATATATCAGAATCAGATATGAACATCATAAATACTTTCACTGCTCTATCCTCTTTTATTATATGTCAACTTTTCAAAAATCTAAATTTTCTAAATCCATCATTTCAGATCAAAACATATTGATAGATTTAGAGAGCTTCAATTGGATTCATTCTAAATTATGTGAATTTTTGCCATGCTTTGGAGTCCAAAAATATTATTTTTTACTATTTTTTTTTTAAAATAACACCACAATGATTTTAGTATTTAAATTGTGATATAGATTTTTAAATATCAACATCACTTTGATGCTAGTGTGTTAAACTATGATGTTGGTGCTTAAAAATCAGTACCACAGTAATATTGGTGTTTAAAAACCAGCACCACGATAATGCTAGTGTTTAAAAACCACTTTAATGCTAGTGTGTTTAGTTGTGATGCTGATGTTATAAAACCAACCCCACAATGATGTTGATATTTAAAAATCAATATTATAATGATGCTAGTATTTAATCTATGGTGTTAGTTTTTAAAAATAAGCACCAAAATAATTTTAAGATAATTGACACATACACATAATTGACACATACACATAATTTATCGTAGAGATGTCAGAATCAGATATGAACATCATAAATACTTTCACCGCACTATCATTTTCTATTATATGTCAACTTTTTAAAAATCTAAATCCCCTAGGTCCATCAGTAGATTTCAGACCAAAATTTATTGATGGATTTAAAGAGCTTCAATCGAATCCATTCTAAATTTTGTGAATTTTTGCTGTGCTTTGGAGTCTAAATATGTCATTCTTTACTATTTAAAAAAAAATACCACAATGATATTAGTGTTTAAATTGTGGTACATATTTTTAAATATCAATACCACTTTGATGCTAGTGTGTTAAGCTATGATGTCGGTGTTTAAAAGTTAGTATTATAGTGATATTGATGTTTAAAAATCAGCACTATAGTAATGTTGATGTTTAAAAATCACTTTGATACTAGTATATTTAGTTGTGATGCTGGTATTAAAAGATTAGTACTACAATGATGTTGGTGTTTAAAAATTAACATCATAGTGATGATGATATTTAAACATCATAGTGATGATGATATTTAAGGTATGATGTAATTTTAAAAAATCAACATCAAAATAATTTTTTATTAATAAAATCTGTTTTTGTTATTTTGTTATTTTATATTTTAAATTAGATATTAAAAAATTGAAAAAAAAAATATTGTTTAAATTTTTTATTAAAGTTTTAAAATTAAAAATAAATAAATTTAGAGAATTATCTATACTCAAATGCCATCTATATAAAGAAATTAAATTTTTATTTCTTTCTAAGTTTGGGGTTTAAGGTTTTAGAATTTTATATAAAATTTAGCTTAAAAGGAAAATCATATACATATATAGTTTTATTGTTCAGTTGATCCGATCGTATCAAATATGAATGCAATAAAAATGAAAATATAAAATAAAACACACTAATATAAATCTATAATGTTGTTCTAAGATTTCCTCCTACTTATAAGGCTTATGATGAATTTAATATCTTACTCCTAAAATTTCACTACTACAACACTCTATAAGAGGCAATGTAGTAACTTCTACACACCCAATCGAAGGGTATTTACAAAGAAATCTCTCGTCTCAAAGATAATGAAAATGTAAAGACCAAGAGAAATAAATTATCAAGAAATTTAAACCTTTGTGCTTTAGTCTTTGTTCAAGCCCTTGCACTTGATCAAACAGAAACTAGAATGTACTTCATGCAATCTTTTGTGAAAGACTTTATGAGAGCTTAAATAGATATATTCTAATAGTCTCCGATTGATAGGAAAATCCTCTAATAGTGATAAGTTGACTAATTTGTTCCCGCACCGTGAGCAGCGGGAACAGAGTATCCATCTGGGCGACATAGCCGGAGAACGGCCGGAAGTCCGACATATCCACCGGCCGGCGATTGATCAGCATGGTAGGTGGGCACTTAGGGGTAACCTTCCCTGCGAGAATCTCCAACAGTGTGGACTCGCCGGCACCGCTGGGGCCAACGATGGCGAGGATCTCCGACGGCTTTGCCCTGCAGCTGACATTCCTCAGAACACTAGGAGCAGACCTTTTCCTCTTCTCTACTCCACATCTTTTGTTGAAGAGATTGGACGACACGTTTGTGAATTCCTGTACAGCAGCAACGACAACAAATATGCACATTTTAGAAATTCTACAATAAGATTTAGTTGACACTTGATCATAAACTCAATGAGATATTGCTTCACTACACCACGAAAACTAAGAATTAATTAAAGTTAGAGTTAATGAAGATCTCAGAAGTATCGTTTGGTGTGCAGCCTCGATGGGTCTACGTTGGACCTATCTGTGCTACAATCACTGCAACTCGTGCGGCCCTTAATTAAGTAGCCCTCCAAACAGGGAAACGAATGCTTCAATGTTGCATTGGGACCATAAAATAGGAAGCCAACGGCAAGAGCTTGTCAGTGGCAATTCAAGTCGAGAATCTAATTGCACGAAAACAAGAGGAATGATGAATACTTTGGACAGTGATGTGACTACAATCCTGAAAAATCTCCTTAGTTGAGTGAGCTATAGCTAGATGCTGTTGTAGATAGATAGATGGGACATTAAATTGTTATTGACAGGTCGACAAGAGCAGGCTTACTTTATAAAGAAGAAGCTTCATCAATTCTATCCAAGGGTGAACAGATGATGGAAGGAGGAGAACTGCTCTATGTTCTTCTCATGGCCGGGTTCGTGCTGCTGTTGATTCTGGTGTTGAACCATTTGCTTCCCCTGTTACTGAATCATGGAGTTGCTCCAAGGGGGAACTTTGGCTGGCCTTTTTTTGGCGAGACCTTAAGATTTTTGGTTCCACATGCCTCTTACACTCTTGGACGTTTCCTGGAAGACCATTGTGCAAGGTAATGATTTTTCCTCCACAATTGTTTCTACATGTCCAACAGTGAAAGGAAGTAAAAGTTTGTTTTGAGTATAAGCAGGTACGGGAAGGTGTTCAAGTCACATCTCTTCTGCACACCGACGATAGTATCATGCGACCAAGAACTGAACCATTTCATTCTTCAGAACGAGGAGAAACTCTTCCAGTGTAGCTATCCCCGTCCTATCCATGGCATACTTGGCAAATCTTCCATGATTGTGGTGGTCGGAGACACACACAGGAAGCTAAGAAGCCTGGCTCTGACACTGCTGACTACCACCAAGTCAAGAACTGGATATCTTATTGACATAGACAGGATCGCTCTTCAAGTCATCGCCGCGTGGAAGGACAAGCAAAGGATCTTCCTCTGTGAAGAGGCCAGAAAGGTTTACACTTCAAGATAATACACGACAGTAATTAGTGTTCAAGGAAATCTGTTAATTGCATGCTAAATCTTAATTCTTTACCTTGTTTATAGTTCACTTTCAGAGTTATAGTGAAACAAGTGCTTGGGATGTCGCAAGGTGAGTCACAGACTGAAAGAATTCTTGAAGACTTCCTTACCTTCATGAAGGGGCTCATCTCCTTCCCCCTTTACATACCAGGGACCTCCTATGCAAAAGCTGTACAGGTAGATTTAGTTTCTAATTTGATTGGAGATGAATCTCCATATCCTAACACATGTTAATAGGCAAGAGCTAGGATATCATTCACTGTCAAAAACATACTTGCTATGAGACAAAATGGAGGAGATTCCAGCAAGAAGGGTGATTTCCTAGATGAATTGCTGTCAGCTGGCAACCTATCTGAGGAGGAAAAGGTCAGTTTTGTTCTGGACGCTTTGTTGGGTGGCTATGAGACAACCTCTCTTCTGATCTCCATGGCTGTATACTTTCTTGGGCATTGTCCATCAGCTCTAGATCAGCTCAAGGTATGATCTCTATCTCTCCATCTGTATTGGTTAATTATTGAAACTATTCCTACAATGTATTCAGTCAGAGCATGAGACCATTAGAGCCAACAAAAAAGAAGAGTATTTAACTTCAGAAGACTACAGGAAAATGGAATTTACTCAGCATGTAGGTGAGGATGAATTACATAAGACCTTATACAGAATGTGGAGTAATTAAAGAGGTGTTTTCTTTTAGGTCATCAATGAGACTTTAAGATGTGGAAACATTGTCAAGTTTGTTCACAGGAAGGCTCTGAAGGATGTCAGATACAAAGGTGTACTTCCACTTGCTCTGAAGCATTGATATGCATTAGATGAATCTTTTCCTTACAAATATTTTGTAATTATATAGAATATTTGATTTCTATGTTCTTTAACCAGATTACCTTATCCCCTGTGGCTGGAAAGTCCTTCCAGTTTTCAGCGCAGCACATTTAGACTCCTCTCTCTACAAAAATCCTCAAGAGTTTCACCCTTGGAGATGGAAGAAGGTAGTTTGTCATAAGAATTTTGTTGCATTCTTACATTGACTTCATTACCCTCATCTTCGAAACCTGAATCATTGATGATGCAAAAGTACATTATGCTGTATTATCAGTTTCACTTTTGGAGTATGAAATGCCATGCATCCAAACAATTTTATGCTTTATGATATTAAGACCTCAACCAAGTTGGTCATTTTTTCTTGTAAAGTCAAACTAGTATTGGTAATCCAAAGTCCAGCTTTTTTCATGTAAATGGTGAAAAGGGTCAGAATCAAACATCCAGCAAGAGATTTACACCGTTTGGAGGTGGGCCAAGGCTTTGCCCAGGATCAGAACTTGCCAAGGTAGAGGCTGCTTTCTTCCTCCACTACATGGTGCTCAACTTCAGGTATGCTAAAAGCCTTTTCTTTGTGTCAAAAAACTGCATGAAAATGAAATCATGATTTCAACATGCCAATGACAGAATAAGTGATTTGTGGCATGGGATTTGTTTTCAGGTGGAAGATAGAGTGCGAAGACATCCCCATGGCCTATCCTTATGTGGAGTTCCAAAGGCAACTGCCGCTGCAGATTATACCAACATCATCAAAATATTGAACTAGCTATAAGAGAAGCAAATCATTTCAATGAACTGTAATTTTTGTTAGTTCCAGTTGTTTAGATTAAAAACAGAGCTAGGGAAGTGAGAAAGAAAAGATGAAGCGCTGCCTCTTAACATTGTAAGATGAATTGAGCTTTATTTATAAGTTAGATTCAAGTTCTCTGAGGATAAGCCAAGCTTGTTTAATAAGCTAAAAGCTACTTACATCTTAAACTATGTTATCAAAACCAAAATTTAAGCTTATTTAATTATTTATAATTTTAAATTTATTTGATTGATTAATGAACTCGATAGCTTATTTATAAAAGTAAGAAACGTCGATACACTCTCAACAAACCAACCATTACAAAGAAAATTTAAAAAAATCTTATCAAACCAAACATAATCTTGCTAAAAAATTTAGTTCATTTACAATCATAATCAGTGACAAGTACAACATTCAATAATTTAACCACTAGATACTCACTTTTCTTCGCATATAAACATGGATAATTCTTCTCTTTCGTTCTTCCTTTCCAAATGCACAACAATTGTCAATCTCGCATCCCATGAAATAAACTCAAAATGCACTACAAGTTTTAAAATGTGAACAGGATTTAGTAACAGGGAGCACACTTACAAAATGAGCAACCAGTGTCGCAAGGCCTGTCCTCCCTTTCGTCTCTGCCATTTTCACGAGGTGCTCAGCAATGAATTAACAGAGCACCAGATACCTCGTGGCATCTTAACATACTACTGGTTAAAATTCTCAAAAAAAAAATTACTAGAAAAAAAAATCGTGTTCGTGCAATCTCAGCCGAAAGATGGTGATAATTTGTTAGAAATAATCATGGAAATCAGCATCATAAGAACTTCATCCTTGATTGCATATCATATTTACCAAACAAAAAAAACGCCAAATTAGGAGATCAGATGGTAGTGCATGTATAAAGATGATTCATCATCTGGATTACAGAACGAAGTCTATGGATCTAGAATCATCAGTTCTCCAATAAAACGAGAGGCCAGCAATAAAACGAAGAATCAAACGACTATAATCAAACAGAAACTTGAGAAGGAATCAGATAGAAATGTCCATCACCATGGACAATCCGATCGAAAGCACGAAAGGATCGTAAGACTGGGGCGACATTTAAGCAATCATCACGCTCAAAATAACGAATTCAAGAAGCGAACCAATCTCAGATCGGCGCAAAGGAACCCAAAAGAGCGACTAAAGACGGCGGCGGCGCTGCTCCGATTGTAAAAAGAGAGACGGGGAGGAACCGGTATTTAATGAGAAGGGGGTTAGGGTTGGGATACTGCTTGCGGATCCTATTTTACCGGGTCCACCGCTAACTGGGCCGAAAAGACAATCGAACGGGTTGGATCGGATCCGGCGACGCTGCTTAGCCCTTTTATGGGGCTGATCTAATTGATTTTGTTAAAAAATATATAAAAAACACGTACTCCACCTTTGACTCAACTAATAAGACCATTTAGCGTCAATTAAGAAGGTTACAGTTCGATCTTGGAGCATGCACTGATGATGAATTTACCAAAAACCCACGTGCTACTTTGTCATGCCGAATACATTGTGACAAAAGATGAAACGTTTATCTCCAGTATTCATAAATTCGTCCTAAGATCAACACAAAAAAAGTAAATCACGAAGACTAGTCTAGCTAGCCGGAACAGTGACCAGTACATGAGAAAGGATAAAAATTTAATTACTAGTCAGGATTTGAACCTCAAATTTTATTATAGCAATCCCTCGTGCCGAGTACGTAATTTGTCATTGGATGGTTTTATAAGGACACCGTAATTATAGAAATCAATCGTGGATGTATTATTATTATTATATTTTTGAATATATTTGAGAGATAAATCAAAGAATGAATCGTTCATTTCTAAAACTAATCAGACGAAACTTGAATATATAGATTATTAAAAAAAATCATCCGATGATAAATTTAAAGATATTGATTGTTTGACAAATATTTTTCAATTTATTTAATTAATATCATAAAATTTAAATACATAATTTAAAAAATAAAAATAAATAAGATTTCATCTAGCATAATTTGATGGGCAAGGATTACTTATTTTAGTGAAAAACAAATTAGTTAAATCCACATCGAGGGCCGGTGGAATATCAACACAATCTATGAAAAATCTCTTTTTCCATCGAAGGTCTCTATCGAACCGTCCGGATAAGATTTTGACTACCAGGGACAAACTGATCATCGATGACTCGAATTCAGTAACTTGTGTTCCACAGCCAACGTGCTCTCATGCCCTCCAGGACAAATACCTAATCATGACGCACCGTTCACGTCATTTCTATTGTGTTTCAAGTATTCATTCTTTGATTTGATTAACATTTCAGTCCTATAAAAATTTTAAAATATATATATATAGCCCAATAATTAATATTCTGGAATCGGCTAAAGAATCATGACATCCTATCCGAGGGCCGATAGCGTGATTTGTCGATTAGATTAGGCGTGGATCAATGATTGGGAAGACAAAAAGGTCAGGCGGTTTGACTGAAAACAGTAGACCGTCAACAAATCCGCTGCTAGCACAGTTGGTTTCCTACTAACCCCCACTCGGATCCTGTTTCTTCTGCCGTCAATCTGAATCGTATATAGACGCCATGGCTTTCCCGTTCTCTGTCCCTTTTGTTTCTCACACAGCAGGAGCAGCAGAATGGCAGACAGCTGCGAGACTCACCTCGCTCTTGCCCTGGCTACGGCTCCATGGCCCTCACCCCGCCGACGGCAGGAGGGAGCTGCTGAATTAGCAGCGAGAGAAGGCGACGAGGAGGAAGACAGCGATGTGAGGAAGAAAATTAGACTCACCAAAGAGCAGTCTGCCATGTTGGAGATCAGGTTCAGGTTGCAAAGCAATCTCACTTCGGTAAGTACAATACTCACTTGGATCGATCGATCGATCTTTAACTAAATAACTGATCCTTCGCTCTCGTAATTCCTTCTTTTCTTTCTTTCAATAATGATCAGAAGCAGAAACAAGCGTTGGCTAAGAAATTGAATCTCCAGCCACGGCAAGTAGAAGTATGGTTCCAGAACAGGAGAGCCAGGTGCGATTTCTTCCTTGTCATTGTCTCTATCACATCGGTGTTTAATTTGGCTGCGACGTGTAGGAAAAAGCTGAAGCAGACGGAGATAGATCGTGAATTCCTCAAGAGGCGTTACGAGGCGCTGAGCCAAGAGAACCAGTTGCTGCAGAAGGAGTTGCAGGAGATGAAAGCTCTGGAGCTGCCGGCGGCTCGTCTCTCAGTTTGCCCGACTTGTGGGAAGATAAGCGGAGGCGACGCAGCTGCCCTGGCGACTCCGAAGCAGCAGCTCGTGTAATTTTTTTTAAGCGACATCGATCAGATTGTGTTCTTGGCGTGCGTCTCTGTAAGTTGATTGGAAGGAAGGGTTTGCGGATCTAGTGAGTAGATTTTGTTTGCCTCGGATGCGATCTTTGACCCAGTCAGGCCAATCATCTGGGTTGCTGCTGCTCCTGACGCCTGCATTTACATGATTGATTTTTGCATTCTTCAACGCAGAAACAATGCACCGTGACAAAGAAACTGAAAAGTAGTATCTATCCCAAAATCCATTGATCCCGGGAAGCGTGATAGCAATGCCACGTCAATTTGGTCAGTGAAGGACAACTTAAATTGGATGAATTAAGTATTATAGGCTAGCCATTTGGAACTTCAGAAGGAATGGGACCTGAAATCCATTGAAATAGTTGAGGGAAAAAAACCGGACAAAAGTTTTTTTTATTTTTTCAAATAGGTAAATAGGTAAAGGTGGTCCACTTTGTGTTTTTTTTTAATCAAAACAACGTTCCATCGTCCTATCCTTTAATATAGGATTTAATATTATTATAATATTTTTATTATTATCTCTTGTATTTATTTTTTATCTAAATTTTAAATTAAAAATATATTATAACAATTACAAAATCATAACTATCATATAATAATTATAAATTTACAACTATTACACAATTATAATAACTATAATTTTATAATTATTATAATTAAAATATTATATAATTATAATAATTATGAAATCATAACTATACAATTATAGTAATTAAGATTTTATAATTATCATAATATGAATGCAAAATAAATATATTGAATTTACATTATAGATTAAGATTGATTATGCTGATCAAAATTATAATAAATAAAATCAAACAAACAAAGAAGTAAAATAATAAAGGAAGACCTCGAGGAAGAACCGATGATCTCTCCTCACCTCATGTATATTACTCGGTGAACTTGAAAAAAGAGAGAAAAAGTTATTTATGTACCTTTATTTTAGAATAGTTGTTCTGATTCAACATAATTATCTATGTTAACAATTATGAAATTGTTACTATAATTATTTGATAACTCAATTGTAACCATTATAAAATTATAATTTAGTAACGATTACAACACGCTTTCAATTCAAAATTTAGACAAAAAATATAATCAGAAGATAATAATAGAAACAATGTAATAAAAGATAATTAAGTTATTTTACAAGACAATGAGACACACTGTTAATAAAAAAACCTTTAACTTTTGCCAAAAAAAAACCAAAAAAAAAAAACCATGGTGATAAGATTCAAGTTGGTTTTTACTAAAAAGTACAAACAAAATCTCAATAGCAATCTAAGTAAATTTAGCATACGCAGGTCCATGCAACTAACAGTAAGCTTGACAAAGTAATAAAGGACATTTAAAATGTGAAATGATGTTTTCTAATAAGATTTGAGGACTAACAGTAAAACCTCTTTTGAAAGGTTTTATGAAGTAGTTTGCCTAAGGACTTCTTCCAAAGTAAATAAAAAATGAAAAGAAACGAGAAAACAAGACATTTCAACTCAGAAGACAACCAAAAGTTTGAAAACGAGAGTAACGTCCATCTGTAAGGAACACAGTGACCCCAGATGGGCAATTAGCATAAGATCAACCAAATGGAAAAAATAGCTATAATGTACAATAATTTTATAGGGAAAATAGTTCTCCTGCCTTGTTGCAATCCGAATGTGCAACTACGTTGTTGAATACAATAATTTTCGGAGGACTTCCTCTTGAAATAAATTAGTGATGGTCTGTTGTGGCAGTTTCACTCGGATTCTCCTCGAGAAATCCATGTTTCTTGAAAAACTCTCGGAACCCATATACACTAATATCATAATTAAACTGCAAGGTAAAGAAAATCAATTGATTGGCTCATCTGAGGAGGATTATCCAATTAACAAGGAAAAGACTAAATCGAGAACCAAGTATAGAACTGATTGTGTTCTACAAGATGATGAAATTCTTGAAAAGCAACATTTTAGATGTTCAAAATGATTGCTAAAGCAAAGAAAAAATTGCATTAAAAAAAAACTCACTGAGGCAAGGATTAGGAACAACTTACTGGCATGACCTTGACTGCATATTTGGTGACGTTAGGATCTACCACTTTGCCCTGATTAGCTGTCTAGAAGAATTGAAATAAGAAATTAGTGAAGAAAATATAAAAAATCACAACTGCTGTAACCCACATTTGTCACTGCTAGCTGATATTACTCGTTTGCTTGAATCCTTGATTTGTTATAAAAATAAATGTTTGGATCTTCACAGACTATGAAATACTAATTGAGAAAGAGATACAGACAGAAAATTACCTGTTCAGGACTATGAAATATCTCAATGAATGGATACTCCTTCTTTTGTCTGGTTAAGCAAAATCCTGGATATTTTGGACATTCCACCTGTGAAACAAGCATGGTAGAAACAGTCATATAAACGGATTGTCCATATACAGTAACAAAATGCTAAGATTCCTGGGTACAAAGATAATTGCGCTAGACAAGAATGATACATTGATATTAAGCCTACTCGGTTTCATCCACAAAACATGATTTTTTAAAAAAATATATTATAAATTGGAAAATTCAAGAATAGCAGTCAAAACTAACCAACGAGATTACAGAAAATTAAATTTATAGCATAGCTGTAGATCATAACTTGAATTATTCAAAAACTAATGAGTCTAAAATCTAAATCGAAGAATAATATATTGACAAGTAGTGTATACTATAACAAAGATATTTCTCTGAAAAAAACAAGTCATTAGATAATCTATGCAACCAAAAAGTGCTTAGAGAGTTAGTCAGCAGATAATAATAATAATAATAATCCTAAATAATATTAAAATAAGAGGCAATAAAAAATGCAGTTATTGGCTACAAACATACACGCATGAATTTGATGTGTGGGCAAAACTTTGCAGCAGCTTCCTCCAACACCCCATCAAGATGTTCCGTATAGGGACTCCTACAATCAAACACAAGATTCTGAAGCAAAATTCACAATGCATGCTTGCATTGAATCCATACATCCAAGTAACTTCACATATGTATATTACCACAGATCTAACATATTGGACATTTTATTAAACGCAACATGTACTAAATATGAAGAGGAATAATCATTCACTGTAACCTTCTCATCCAAAATTACAGTATCAGAAATTGATCGGAAACAAATTCTGCATTATATTAAAATATGATAAAGGAATGACTTTGCACATGCAAATGACATTATTTTGTTTCTTTTATTAGAGTTCCAAAAGAAGCCCTAGGAGAGCTAGTTAGAACCTTATATTGAAGGCAACTACCACAGGTCTGCCTTCATGCAAGAGTTGGACAAACTGACGCTCAGAGGTGAAGTGAATAACCCTTGAAGGTCCAAGATCCTTTGGATATCCAGTGTAGTACCTGTAATTTGAAAACAATATTGTGTAAAATTAGAATCTGAAGATACATGTTATACCAAGGAAATTAAAGCAAAAAAATGATGACCCAAAAAATATACACAAATTGCTACTTTTGTTCCTTTTCACTCTTTAATTCTCCAATCAATTCTCAGAGTAAAATATAGCTAATGTTATAAATAGATCAGCGGGAAATTGTCCGACAATGAACCAGGTCATAGGTCCCTGAAATAATTGCTTGTGACTTACATATAATAACAAAAAAAAGTTTAAATGTTTTATTATACCAGGGGGGGGATCGCATTTCTATTTTTTCTAGCAAACCAAGTCTATGATAGAATTTGCTAACATGCAAAAGAAGATAACACTTTGTATGGAGTGATATGTGATCATAAATAAAAAATCAGCAGAAATCATTGTTAAGGAGGTACAATTTAATGCTGTTGAAGTTAGGCTGTTGCATGAAGTAAGCAAAGGGAATGTAAATCAAATAGAGGGAAAGCACATGAAGAATAGAGAAAGATCAAGATATAGAAAAGAAGAAAGAAAATGATGATGAAGAGGAGAGACAAAAATGTAGTTAAAGTAGTCGAAAACTCTAATCTCGAAAAGGAGGCTGCTTTAGCACTATGTTGAGAGGGATAATATTGTATAATACACTGCTCAAGCAAGATGACTATTACAGTGTATATATATATATATATAGGACTGCAACTTATTGCCCATAGACTAAATACCCAATGACATAATTATAAAAAACTGTGATCATTGCCTTTATATAAGTAGTTATCTTCTTGTTGTTATTCTATTATCATGGCAATTGGATCTTACTTAAAACTTCATTACCAGTTCATGAAATTAAAAAAATTCATAATTCATCATAAAGCTGATTAGAAAAATCCCAATTTAGTTCAATTTGAAATTATACAAAATTAAACAAAAAATCAGAGCATATATTCAACCAAACCAAAAAATTCCCTTTCAATTAGATATCTGGGATTAAGCCAAACAACTGGCACTCACTTTTTCTGTCAACTTCCAAACCCCAATCTTGATGAAATCCATGATAGAAAATTGGACTACATTCTGTATTAATAAGCTTCTTGACCATGCTTACATTACAATTTGAGGTTTTGATGGCAGCTTGGTTTGAAACAACAAACCAAAGTGTACTATGATTTCAATTCAGTTTCAAATTGCTCTAGATAATAGCTGATTTTGGTGTTTAAAAATTTACCACTATGTAAATTTATGTATACTAAGTTCTCTTTGAACCAAGTGCACAAGAATACACTACAACCATAAAGCTTACCTAAGTAGCACAAATAAGAGAAAGAAAGAGAAAACATAAGTTGAAACTTCTAAGTACTTGTGTATGTTAATTAGAGTCTTCGGATGAAGTGATGTAGAGGTTATACAAAACTTTAGTGACATTTGCAAAGGTATGACTTCTGTTTATCTTCTGTAACTTAAATGAGAGCATAACAATAAAAGGTATTAATAGAGTACTAAGTAGAAGACAAAATACTTGCTGGAGGAGCGCAGATAGGAAAGCATACGTGCAAGAAACGATTTGTCCACCTCCTCTCCCATCTTGTCCTCTCTTCTCCTGCAACTAGAGCAAATCCAAAGAAATGTTTGCCGATATGAATAACTCAACGGTGCAGTGCCATTTTTTCCCCCCTTAATGGTATTAATGGAACCTACGAACCCTCAATCAATCTTAAGAACAGAAGTAAGGGTGAGTACGAAAATAGACCGAGGAGGAAGTTACCTACCTCCTGCTGGGTTTCACAAGCTGCCCACGTTGCTCCGGGAGTTCGACGACGACGCCGCGAGCGTCAGGCGGAGAGGTAGAAGGTTCGGTTCGCGTCGTTGGAGGAAGAAGAAGAGAAAAATGACTACGCGTGGGAGATTGGCCGCGACGTCTGTGAGGAGGCGGCCGGCTCGCGGAAATGGAGGGATCCGGAAGGTTCGCCGGGATGGGAGCAGCTCGCAGGAAAAGAGAGGCGATTAGGTTTTCTGGGTTTTGCTAGTTTTGTATCATCAATATCTTAATAATATTTTATATAATGAATAAATAAATAAACATCAGGCTGTTTAAATTTTAAGGGAAATTGTCATAGGAGATCCCTTACTTATCAATAATTTACAAATGCCCCTAAGTTGATTTTTCCCCAATAATACACTCCTATTGTAAAGATCTTCAAGATTGAACTATATTGTCCCAGGAGCGTGATGGTAAACAGATAGATCGTTGATCTTGGGACGGATGGGTAAGAGCGTTAGAATGAATATTTTATTTTTTTACCATTGTGATGATAAATAAAATTTGAGAATTAAATCCTAATTAATAGTTAGATTTTTATTTTTTTTCTTTATATCTTAGTCATTATTTAACTTAATTAGATTAATCTTCGTGATTTATCTTCTTCATATTAATTCTGGGATGGACTAGCAGGTCCCCACGGGATGAGCTGTTGGCTAGTACATGAGGTGTTGTCACAATGAGGTCTAGGGGTCAAATCCTGGATAGTAGCCAGGTTCCTGCCCCCTTATGCACTAGGCACTGTTCGGGCTGGCTAGACTAGCCCCTCTGATTTACCTCCTCCGTGTTGGTCCTGGGACGGACTGGCGGGGGCGCTGGGGGCGAGCGTTTCGCCTTTGCCACAAT
>JBBUKS010000113.1:1063209-1079443 GCA_038050645.1 Hedychium gardnerianum | reverse complement strand
GCACTTGCATGTGCATTATTGTTGTGGATTTATGCACGGTTGGACGTTTGTTGACCTTGTATGGCGACTTGATACCTGAGTTATGTTTTTCCTACTTGTAGAGGATTTATGGTTTTATTGATGCTAGTGAGTATTAGTAGTACTGTTTCGAACTCTATATTATTTTCCGACCATTATTTCATACCTAGTGGATCAGAGCAGTTTGTTTTAAGTAATTTCTATTATTACTGTTCCTTGGTTAAGATAGTATCTTTCTTATTCGAGACTGTATACCTTTGTTTCTATATCTATATTATCATGCACTATCTGTCTTATACACGCTTAGTATTCTTTTGTACTCACCACCTATGCTTCTATTGTTATTTTTCTTGTTAGCAGGATTATGATTGGGTCGCTTGGAGGATATCTGCTCGCGTCGTCCCACTCACATCGAGCTCTGGATTTACTCTTATTTTGTGATGGTTTGTTTTTATCTTCTGCGTCTTTTTAATAAATTGGTATTGTATTAATGGATTTGTATCCGGATTTCAATTGTGTTCTAATCGTGTACTTGATGTCGTAAGCCGGGCTGGCTCGCAATAGTAAGTTTCTGATTTTCTGGTCGTGTAGACCATTATACTGTTTAGATTTTACCATCGATTACACTGCGTGGTTGTGCAATACTCGAGTAGGTATTTTTATCATTTATACACTACGTGTATGTGAATACCCGTGTGGGGTATATTTTTTTTGTAATTATTATATGATATGTATTTAGGATATTGTCAGTCGTACAGGGGAGGATCTTGAATTGAGTGTGATAAAGATTAATCTAAGTAAAATAAGAATTAGATTAATTTTGATTAATCAACTCAAGCAAAATAGAAATTTAATTGGTTTTGATAAATTAGATTTGATAGTGAATGGAGGATGAAATTATATTTTTCTTGTTAATTAATTTGTATTTATTTTCAGTTATTTTTTATATCTTTGACATTAACAAAGATGAGCAACCATGCATCGTTCATTTTAAACTTGCGCTTGCAAAAAAATATTTAAAATATTTTCAGGTATTCAACCATTGGATCCTATGATTGATACCATAATAACGATTAAACTACCATGAATTAGTTTATTCCTACTTAAAGTCAAGGATATAATTTTACTTGATGACAACATTTGAAAGATCATTGCTCGTCTAGAAGCACTACTAAAAAAACACATTTTTACTGACAAGATTTTCCATCAAAATTTAGTCTCGTCAGTGGTGGAATCTATCGACGAAATAATAAATGAATTTGAGAAATCATAATTTATTAGATCGTAAATAAATATTTTTGATGGATTTAAATTTCGTCGGATATTTTTGATAGAAGAATAATTATGTAATTAAAAGTACTGACGAAAAGTATAGTTCTGTAGATTAATATTACCGACGGAATTCAAATTTCGTAGTTAAAATTATTGATGAAATAATTATTTTCGTCGGAAATAACTGACGGAACAGTGATATCCGATGTAGTTTGTGATTGAAAAAATTATTTTCATTACAGATAATATTGACGGAACCATATATTCCGTTGGTGATTTCCGACGGAACCATATATTCCGTTGGTATAGCCCATCAAAATTTTGAATTTTAGATATTTCCAATGGAATCATCTGTCCCGTCGGAAACCTCTGACAGGATCACCAGTTCCGTCGGAAATGTCCGACGGAACCTATCCTTCCGTCGGGGATTTCCAACGGAATAGGTGATTACATTGGGGTATACAAATGAAATGTGTTTCCGTCAGTGATTTCCGTATAGATTTTTCCGACAAAAAAGTATCTTCCATCGGAAACTGCCGACAGAATAGGTGATTCCGTTGGAAATGTATCAAAAATCCATATTGATATGTTCCGACAGAATGATGTTTTCTGTCGGAAATCCGTCGGTAAATAAAAAAAAATGCACGAAAATTTCTATATTCATAATGTACCTTATTTACAATTTCAATATCGATATAAACCATCACAAACGATGGCAATACAAATACAATCCATACATACTAATCCAATAAACAATAATCCAATTCATGCATACACAAACTAACAATCACAATCCAAATCATACAAACACAATCCATACATATTAACAATCACAATCCATACACACAAACTAACAATCACAATTCATAATCATAAGTTCATACTAACAATCAAAATTCATACAAACTAATCACAATCATATACAAACAAACTAAATCAAAATTCATACCATGATACAAACTATCCAAATATCCATAATAAAATATCAAAATTCATACCATGATAGAAATCCACTCCAAATAATACATCCAAATGCAATCATATGAGGTAGTAATATAAAATATTGTAGAAAATTAAATACAATAGATTATGATTAGAATGATGCGATAAAAAATTATAATATATGTATAACTAATTTTACATGTAATAAAAAGTGTATCTAGATCATATTTTGGATACCAGATGGTTATGATGATGATAAATATATCAATAGGGACTCCTGAGAAAATATAATATAATATTTTGAAATGAACATATTATAATATCAAAATAGAATAAATATATTTTGCATGGTTTATGTATGATAAATAAGAAAAACTAAGTTGTAGATGAACAAACCTCAGAATAAACTAATCAACAGGGTCTCATGAGTCTTGAGTCTCTTGTGACTCAAAACTATGCGGTGTCAGGGTGAAATTAGCAATGACTGCTCGCATATGGGCCATGACAGTTTCATAACTCGCCTCCTGAGCCATCATCCTCTGCTCCTGAGTGGTCATCCTCGCCTCCTGATCGACCATCCTCTGCTCCAGATTGATCATCATTTGATCCTGAGCGGTCATCCTCTGATCCAAGCGGTCACCTTCTGATCCATTGAGGCCAATTGAGTGCGCAATTCTTGATTTTCGTGTCTTAATGACTGCACCTCAGTAGTAGAAGAAGAAGAACTATCACAACCTATAGGAGTCCTCAAACAATCAAATACCACTTTGACCTGGGAGCTAAGGTCGTAGAGGGTGGAGTTTTTTTGTCTTTCCATCGACAACATCATAATATATCTCATTTATTACCTTAGTGGATAGAGCTTGTGGCTCCCCCCTCTGCTGGTGGTTGAGATACTTGAGTCACTTTATTTGTCATTTCCTCCTATGTGGAAAAAAAATATGATTAATATCTAATTTGATCACAATTACTAAAGTTAATCATTATTAATGATTAAATGTAATAAAGTTAATAATCTAACGTGTATGGCCTGGGATCGAGAATCGACAAATGTGTCATCTTTTTTCTTATGAGTCTTCAAAAAGACCTCCAAACAAGTGAGTTGTCGGTCTAGAGAACGTTCCTGCATACACAAACAAGTTGAGCTAAAATTATACAAGTTTGATAATAAATTAAAAATTTACTTATCTAACTTTAAATTAAACTCACGAAATTCATAGCATGCTCTATAATAGATCAGGATCTTGGCATATGCCAAGTGGATCCGGTGCTTGGGCCACTTGACTCTGTATTTCTATTTGCTCGAGCTTTTTCATAATTTGACTGCCACCTTTCTGTAGCCTAGGTGGTCGTCCATGCACCCCAGATCTCGTTTGATACATATGCTGACTTTGTGCTATTCCTTCTCATATAATATAGAAGGTCTTTATATAGTTTTGAACAATATATATTCCAAGTAGTTATAAATTGTACCTCGTTCCCTTCCTCCCAAGTATATTTTTTTTGCAATTATAAGTTAAAAATTTAGTATACTAAAGGATAAATATTATACAATACCAAACATATTCAATTTACTTATAACAAATTCATTATAATAAAAATTCTTCGTCTCCTGGTCTATATGTCTCCATATAGTACCAGAAGTGCAGACTCTTTCTTTAAATTTTCTACTGATGTATGTCGCAACTTGATGTTCATCTGGAGTTAAACTGTATGAAAAAAAAATTAAGAAATGAGAAATATGTTATAAAATAGTCTTTAAAGAACTTTAATTAATAATAATAAAAAATACTTATGACTCCCTAACAACCCTCAGCAATGTATGACCATGGAGTGCTACTGTCTGCTCAGCCATGATAATATCTAGAAATATAACATTACAACACATCATAATAAAAGTCACTAACATGATAATATTTGCACAAAACAAGCTGGAAGCAGATGAACAATAATGCTAATATTTAATCATCACTAACATCTGATTAATCAACATTAACAGTTTCTAAGTCCTCATCGCTAGACTCTATTAATTTAGCAAGATCCTCACTACTGGACATCTCTCCATCATCTATCTCCTCATAAGTGACATTACATCTACAAGTAATTGAGATGTGGATTGCAGTTGTGAATCAACTGAATGTCTCTCCACTTTGTCATTCTGAAATGCATCATGGTTTTGAGCAGTGATGGTGTTCAATATTTCTATGGTCGAGCAAGGCTTCATTCAACAAATAGACAACCATTTACTAGATCTTCTTCTCTTTGCAGGGTATTCAAGATAGAAAACTAGACCCGCTTGTACCCCGAAATGAAAGTTTCAAACTTGTTGAACCTTTTATTTGAATTAACCTTAACTAAATTATAATTTGAATGTATTTTGGTACCTGTTCTTGGGGTCGGATCATACCATCACTAGTAGAATTTTGGGTTTTATACTTCGTCACTGGTTACTTTGATAATTATTAATTACGAAGTAGTATATAATAATCAACTTCGATAATAACACTAGCAAAGTCAAAAAGCATGTTTTACTTCATATTTTAAAAAACTCGGGTTTCACTCCTTTTTTTGTAGCATTTTACTTCGGCATAGTGTATTTGATGAAGTAAAAAGGTAAAAAAAAAAATTACAATTTATAAATGCTGAAGTAAAAAGATGAACTGGATACTTGACTTAATTTAAATTTCTATTTCACTTTCATTTCACTTTAGCGCCTAACAACAAAGTACTTAGTGCCTAGTTAGTCTGCGAAAAAGAAACAACCATGCGACGTCCTATTTTTCTACAACCCTAGTGGTCGTCAATTTTGCATCTCAAGCCTTCCACCGTCGCCGGAAACTTCTCATCAACATCGTAATTCGAAAGCGCAAGGTTTGAAGCCTTCTATTTTGGTATCAATTTAGTGTTTAAACTCAATCCCCTCATCTCGTTCATGCACATCGTTCATCCTTGTTAGTGGATTTTAGGTTTGGAGAAAAGTTTATTAAAAATGGGATGACATTTTACAATTTCCTGAGAACTTTCCTTGGTGAGGATCATTCGCTCCGCTATGTTGTATCTTTATCCTTCCATCGTCCTGCGTCAGCCCCTCTCCTCGCCATCATTGTTTTCGTTGGCGATGTAAAAACTGATGGTGAAACGCCAACTCTCCGGCACCCTTAAGAACTTAAAGGTGAGACTTTGATATCCTCCTCCTCCACCTCCACCACCAAGCTCTCTCTCTACCTCTTTCACATCCCTTTCACAAAAAATTGGTCTATTTTCTCGTGTTCCAATTCATGCAATGGGCTTCCCTCAAGGATGATAAGGTCAAGGAAGTTGAGAAGGACAAGCCCGTGGCAAACTTCGGCATCGTCACATCCCCTGCCAGAAGATGGTGCGCTTCAATATGCAATTTTAGGGTTTTCCCTCTATTGTCATAATTTTTTTTTACATATGAATTGATCTTATTAGGTTTGTATTGGAGTATTTTATGGTTGGGATGTCAAATTATGCTTCTTTCTAGGCTTTGTTTTTTTTGCTCTCTCGCTAGACAAATGCTCTTACATTAGCTAATATATTTATGCTTTTTTATTCTTCACCATATGGAAGAACCTCACCATGTATATTTATCCTTTAGGCCTCTTTTTGTAACCATATCAACATGTTAAGGGTGTTTCATGGGAATATAGACTTGGCTGCTTCCTGAACTAAGAAAATTCTAATATGGTTTGAGTGGGTGATGATATATTTCAGCTGACATTACTGTATTTTGATAGTCTTTAGAGCTCATCTTGTGGACTGTGATCGATAATTGAATTTTAAATATCTAGTTCAACTTAATAATGCAGATCTTTGGTTAAGGGTATATGAGATGGGTAATCACATGCTAGAGCTGGCTGAATAGAAAAAAGGAAAAATTATCCCTTTTCTTCTCCTAGCTAATTAGTGGGATGTGAGGTGCATTTGCAATTAGTATGATGTTGCCTAGTCATGCAACATGTTTAAATCATTTATCTCTTGTTGGATTTAGTTTCACATGGTCAATCAACTTTTTTGCAAAGGAATGAGCAAGGATATTGGTTCGTTATCCTAAATATTAAGTATGAATTTGAGACACTAGAGTTCTAGAAATAATAGTAGCATGCCTATTACCATTTAGAAAAATGACTCAGATTGTGACAATATTGTAGATATATTGATCCAATAATAGTAGCATGCCTATTACACTAGAGTTCTTTTGTAACAAAACTGATCCAATAATTGCCCATGATATAAGAGGTGTCGAGCTTTCTATCAAGCAAAACTGTATTATAGTTATTCCTCTATAATTATTGAATTATTCCTTCATAAGTAAAATATCAGTAGACAATAAACAAAGTAGTGACGATACAATTATGTTTTTCCTATTCAAGTTTCAAGTTAGTGACATATACTTTTAAATTAAGGATGCATGATGTAGATATATTGACTAACCTTTGTCTATAAATTTATGCATGCATGATGGTAGTTTAATTTTAGTGAAAAAAATAGCATAATAGTGAAAAGAATGTGAAAATAAGTTAGTGTCCTCCCTAAATAGCATAAGCTATGACCTTGCATCTCTCAATGTAGAAAATGATAGTTACATCACCCAGGAACTTTCCCCATCTATAAAAACTTTATGCTTCTTTTAGTTCCTTTGGTCATCTATGATTAGACGTACAAATCTGGCCCTTTAGATTTTAGTTATTTATCGATTCCTACTACATACTAGTCAATGCTATATTTTCATTTTTGCAGGTACCATTGGATCTTGACCATCGTTAATGAAGATAAAATTATGGTATATTTATTGGACTTTACGGCTAATAGAAACCGAGACGACGCATGAAAAACTATAGTGACTAAGTAGGTAGTATATTATGTTGATTTTGAATTCATTCACTTATAAATATGAAAAAAATAACTTTACTTTTTAAAATATAGTGGGATCAAGATGTACAATGCATCAAAAGGTATTTCTAAAGGGCCAGATTTTAAACAATTAACAGTATGTATTGTGCCTTTGTATGAAGATATGAATGGATAATTCTTATTATTTGGATTGTGACTTTTGAATTATCTTTTCAATTTTATGATAGGGTAATCTAAAATAGAGTGGTTCTGTTGAATATGGATATTGTGTGATGAGGTATATGAAAGAGATAGTTGAATGTGAAAATCCACAATTGGAGAAGATGGTGAGTTTCTTCTTTATGATATGCTCTGGTTTATGATTGAGATAAACTGTTGCAATTGGAATATGTGCATATGAAATCCATATCAATATTATTTCTAAAATTTGTGCTATTAGAATTAATGGTTGAGATAATTTGTTGCCATTGAGATATATATGCATATGGGAATTTGCATTTTATAATAATTGATATGTTGTTTTGTCTTTTATTTTGTTGTTTATCATATGCTCAGTTTTATTGTTTATATGCATATGATTTGATCTTTATTCTTGACTGTAGTATAGGAAAAATCAGAGAAGTGAAAAATGAAAAAGAAGGTGTGGAAATATATAACTGATATTTTTATGTACTGTTGTCTGAAGAAGGAAGCTTATATTTTTATGTACTGCTGCAAAGGGTCTTTATTTTTATGTATTGTTGTGTGGATTTAATTTGCAATTGCATTTAGACTCGAACAAGTTAAAACATCAATGATTTAGTAACTAACTTATGATATATGCTTAGTTTTGTTATTTCTTTGTGGATATTCATCATCTTGTTTGGATGAATGATTTTATGAATCTAATACATTTTGTATTTTTTATATTTTAGTTTGCAGGAACAATCAAGAACCAATATTACAACCAATCTCAATATGATGAAGTCAGAAGTGAATGGAACAAATTCATCAACTCGTATATAGGTGCCTAAATAGGTCATGTACGTTGGGATAAATATTTGATTTTTCATTATGGATTTTTAGATATACTTGTGGATACACTTTTAATTTTGTGGATATATTTTTTAGTTATACTTATGGATTTGTGGATATATACTTGTGGATTGGTGGATAAACTTGTGGATTCGTTGAAGAAAGCATTTACTTCACCACAGTTTAATAGTTGCGAAATCATTTCTTATCATTTACTTTAGTATAATACAAAACAATAAAGTCTTGTAAATCAATTACTTTGTCAATAAATGTAAATTGTGAAGTAACATAATACCAAATATTTTGACAAATACAAATTATGGCAAAATTATAGAATATATTTACTTCAGTAATCAATGTAAACTGTGAAGTTACATATCATCTATTACTTCGACACTTTACAAAACAAACGAAGTAAAAGATATTTTTTTTACTTCAGCATCGGTCCAACTTCGAACCAGTTTTGCCTCCCTGAATTAGTCAAAGATTTTGCTTTTTTCATGGATACGACTTCGGTGAAAAGACGAAGTAAAATAGTACCGTTTTACTTTACGTGCGTCTACTTCGATAATTATCTATCTACGACTTCGGTGAATATGCGAAGTAAATCAAGGAAATTCCACTAGTGCATGAACATTTGAACAACACACACCTTTTTATAGGTAATGCAGGATATTCAACCTACATAATTTCGTCAAGTTTGTCATAGTAATCAAACTCTGTGTTATTGTTGTCGATATATCTTTTAATGCAAACACCAGAATTTTAGGTTAATCTCCGTGAATTTTATTTTGCCATGTGGAATCTGAGACCATTAACATAGTAACCAGAGTATACCATTATTTTATGGAGGGGTCATGATGCAAAATTTATTATCCTATCATCTTGCACATTTGATATTCTATGGTCTTTTACCTATAAAAATAATTATGATATAAATTAGGCCAAGACTTAATTGAACAAAAAAATTAGGAAAATTCTCTAACTTACAAATATTTGAAACCATAATCAAATTCGATTTCTAACTTTTTAGCTACCTCACTTGCACCGATTGATGGATTTTGTAGATATAGTTGTTGTCCATACAAGCTGGGAATGAAGGTAATTTAAAGATAATTGGAATATAAAGCAAACAAATAAAACAGGATAAATGTTTGATTAGAGAAGTTAACTTACTTTATATAGGTTTGACCTCATCATAGTTTAAAAATATGTATATTCTTGTAGCATGATATTTTTGTTGAGTTAACCATCTAGAAACAGATGCACCCATTAGCTTATCAAGAAACTTGAAAATAAAAGGCATCGATGGGTATGTGGGCTGAGCATCATCAGAATTTCTAGGACACTTGCAATGTCTGATTTTCACATTATCAACAAAATAATAGGAGCAGAAAGAAGATGCTTCTTCAACCAGATAAGCATCACATATTGACCCCTCAACTCTTGCTTTATTACGAATATTATTCTTTAATTTCCTCAAAAACCATTCGAATGAATACATCCAACTATACTGCACAAGACCAGCTATTCGTTCCTCGTATGGTAAATGTACTAGTAGATGTTCCATTAAATCAAAAAAATAGGTAGAAATATGCGCTCCAACTTACATAGTATGAGATGAATGTATGTTTCTAACCGAAGAATATTGACTGTCATATTACACCTCATTGCCAAATTTATGAAAAACAACCTCAATTTCATAATTGCTTGCCAAATATTATTGGAAAGTAAGTCATGAAAAACTATTGGAATAAGTCTTTGCATGAACACATGACAGTCATGACTCTTCATTCTAAACATCTTTAACTTATTCATATCCACATATTGAGCCATATTCGAGGCATACCCATATGAGAATTTGATTTCTTTCAACCAATTACATAAAGCTTGCTTACCATCTTTGTCCAATGTATAATAAGTCTTTGAAATTTTTTTAGTTGTTTCATTTTGATGCAACTCTGGTCTGTTGACTAGTTCTTTTAATTCCTCATGTGATTTTGTAATGTCTTTAGTTCTTCAAAGCACATTCATCACAGTGTTGAAGATATTATCAAAGAATTTTTTCTCAATATGCATCACGTCTTAATTATGCCGAATGAGTAGATACTTCCAATATGACAGCTCCAAGAAAATGCTCATTTTTTCCAATCACACTTTCATATCCTAACAATATATTTATTTATCTCATCAGAACCAGGCTGAGATACTGGTAGAAATTCATAACTGTCTTTTTGTTCAATGATTTCTTCACCTTAAGCATGGACCATTGGGGGAAGTTTTCTGACTACAACATTCTTTAGGAAATTTTTCTTATTTTGCCTGAAAGGGTGATCAACTAATAAAAATTTATGGTGATTATCAAATCAAGATACCTTTTCACTACAAGGTAATGAAAATGCATCAGACTCTATCATGCAATGTGGGCATGCTAATTTATCAGTCGTGCTTCATCCCGATAATATTGAGTATGCTAAAAAATTACTAATCGTCCATAATAAGACAATATGCAATGTAAAATTAGTTTTACTTGCAACATCATAAGTCACTGACCCTACATTCCATAATTCATTCAGCAAGATAATCAGAAGTTGCAAAAAAATATCTATCTTCTCTTTGGGATTAGTTGGACCAGAAATAAGTACAGTAAAGAACATAAATTCATCTTTCATGCACATCCATGGCGGTAAATTATACGGTGTTAATATAACTGGCCAAGATGAATATTACTGTCCCGACTGACCAAATGGCTGAAATTCATCTACGAAAAGTCTCAATCTCACATTACGTGGTTCCATTGCAAAGGAGAAAGATACAATATCAAGATGTTTCCATGCAGGAGAATCACAAGAATGACACATTATACCTCCTTCATGCTCATGCTCATGCTCATGATGTCACATCATGTGGCAAGTTGTAGCGGTAGATACATACAAGCGTTGAAGTCTAGCCATTAACGGGAAGTAATACATCACTTTCCAAGCAATATTTTTCTTCCTCTTCCCTGGTATGCGAGTGCGATGCTTATAATGAGGGTGAGTGCAAATTCTGCACTTAATCAATTTGTTGTCTTCATTCCAAAATATCATGCAGTTATTTTTACAATAATAAATCTTCTATACCAGCAAACCTAAATCCCTAACTAATTTCTTTGTACTATAGAAGTTATCAGTCATGCAATTATCTACAGGGAGCAACTCTGACATCAATTGACACATGTCATCATAACACCTTTCTGAAAAATGATGTTCTGCTTTTATATTCAATAACATTGCATAGTTGATAGTTGAGAATGACCAGAAGGAATGTTTGGTCATATTTCTCTTTCACTAGCCTTTAACATTTCATATGGTTGCTGATATTCAGATGTTGATATTTCATCTATATTGGAATAATCACCTGCATTCATCACATCGTGAACCATTGATTTCATTTCAATATCATTAGTTGATGATTCCCCAATAGTGTTTGTCGCAGATGATGAACCATAGAAGATCCAATTAGTTCATATAAATAAGGATCTCCGTGACAGTACCAGTTGTAGTAATTTGGCACAAAACCATTTTTCAAGATATATAGTTTCACAGTATCCTCATCACGGAAGACTTTATTTATACATTTGTAATGATTACACAGACACCATAACTCAACACCATTCATACATTCTGGATGACTCTTAGCAAAGTTCACAAACTATTCAACTTCAATAATCAAATCATCTCTGAGAAATTCATTTTCTAATCGATTGTACATCCAAGCTTTGATGATATACATTATACACGTCTGAGGAAAAAACTTCCAACATTATTAAACTTGTACAATTTGAATTAAGCTTAAATAAAGCAATCATACATAATACTATAATATTATTAATAACATGCACTCATATTAAGTTTAATTTTGAAAGTCATTTCCATGCACGGTCTTTATATTTTACTTATTTAAATCATTTAACTTGTATACCCAAGGTCTTTGTATCATATTAAAATTTAGGAATTTGTATTGAATTACTTATAATTAGTTTCAAGTTGTCTAAATATTATTTTAAGTGTATGTTTAGGTTCTATTTCTTCTAATGTGTATTTGATATAGGTTTGGGGTGATAATTCATACTATAACAAGTCAAATAAGAATACAAAGTATATGGGTTGCTAAAACTATTAAATTGAGGATTAAAAATAAAACATGTTTTCCCACATATTGAATACAAAGTAATCATTTATAAACCAAGAACTTGTATCAACCTAAATCACAAGAAACCTTGATTAGATGCAAATTAACTAAAATAACAAAATACATATATCATGTTATATATCAAAATACTAAATTAAACTACATATAAATTCAATCATGTAAAATAGCATAAAGGTACCTGAAGATGACCAACCGGAGATGAGCAGACAGAGAGTAGCAAAAAATGCAATATATTACAAAATACAACAAAATTTTAGAAACAAACCTAACAAATGCATGAGAAATAAATATAAAAACAATATTAGAGTACAACTCTAGTTCTGAACTCATCTAGCAATAAAGGTGCCTAAATCATGTTGATACTTCCCCTTTCTCTTTATATATTGGATGCAAATTAAAAAATAACTCACTACCCAAATTAAAGAAATCATGTTATACTAAATCATGTTGAAAAAAAATCATGTAATCAATTTCTTTTTTAAAAGAAGGCGGCCGGCAAGCTGCCGATGAGCAGGTGGCTGGCAAGCTGTCAACCGCGAGCAAGGCGAAGAGAGGGACCGGAGAGGGGGTGGAGAGAGGGGCTTACTGGAGAGAGGGGCTTACCGGAGACATCGATTGATCGTGTGGAATGAGTCGGCTGCGAAGGAGTCGGCTGCGATGTTGAAAAATTAGGGATTAGCCCTAATTTTTCAACTGATATGCCCGACGGAATCACGTTTCCTTCGGGGGTTAAGTTGAAATTATCCTAGCAAATCACATATCGATGGAAATGGTTATTCTGTCAATACTCCCCGATGGAATACCTATTCTATAAGTAATCCCTGACAGAATACCTATTCCGTCGGTACTCCCCGGTGATAATTACCGATAAATGGTTTGTTTACACCGACGGAATAGATATTCCGTCGGTATATTATGATGGAATTGATATTCTGTTAGAATATACCAATGGAATAGATATTCCATCGGAATATATCGACGAAAACCATATTCTGTTAGGGTTTTCTAACGGAATAAAATTTAGTCGGGACTCTTGTCGCTATTTTGTGTTTTTCTTGTAGTGCTACCACTCTAGGACATATATTTATTCATACTTGTACATATATGAAATAAATATAATAAACACAAAATGTAGCCTTTATTAAAATATGATACTAAAGTTGCATAACAATCATCTCATGATCACTAACAATTTCCCACTAATATTAGAGTCAATCACTTAAGTATCTAATACTTCGTGACCTAGTATGACCATCATACTTCTTCTATGTTAAAAGCCTTGTTCAGTAGGTCTGCACTGTTATCATCTATCAATAGTCTACATATCTTTGCATCTCCTCTATTAATAATCTACCGAATGATGGAACCGTTGCGTTTGGATCGCTGATGAGACCTAGGTTCCTTATCCTGTGCAATAGCCCCATCATTATCACAATAGAGGTTTATTGGGTTAACTATGCTAGGAACCATACCAAGTTCTGTGATGAACTTTTTGATCCAAATAGCCTCTTTTGATGCATCAGAATCAACAATATACTCAACCTATGTAGTAGAATCAACAATTGTATCTTGCTTTGAACTCTTCTAGCTCACAACACCACCATTTGAGCAAAACACATATCCTAACTACGATCTTGAATCATCCTTGTTGGTTTGGAAGCTTGCATCACAATAACCCTTTACAACGAGATCCTCATCACCTCTATATATCAAGAAATAATCTTTAGTTCTTTTTAAGTACTTAAGAATATTCTTGACCGTTGTCCAATGACTTTCACCCAGATATGCCTGGTATTTGCTCGTATTGCTTAATGCATACGAAACATCAGGATGAGTACATAACATACATGATAGATCCAATAGCAAATGCATAAGGAATCTTATCCAAGCGATCCCTTTCCTCTTTAGTAGAGGAGCATTGAGCCTTCAAAAGGCTCACACCATGTGACATTGGCAAGAAGACATTGGCAAGAATCCTCTATTAGAATTCTGTATAGCGAAATGATTAAGCACTTTGTCAATATATATACTCTGACTCAGGTCAAGCAATCTCTTAGATCTATCTCTATAGATCTTAATACCTAAGATATAGGTAGCTTCACCTAAGTCTTTCATTGAGAAATAATTTCCAAGCCAAGTCTTCACAGACTGAAGGATAGGGACATCATTTTCAATGAGAAGTATGTTGTCTACATACAAAATAAGAAAGATGACTGTGCTCCCACTAATTCTTTTATAGACACAAGGTTCATTTTCGTTCTTAATGAAACTAAACTTTTTGATTGCATCATCTAATTGAAGATTCCACAGCTTCTAGAAGCTTGCTTTAATCCATAAATAGACTTATGCAACTTACATACCTTTCTAGCATCCTTTGGATCAACAAAATCCTCAGGTTGTGTCATATACACATCCTCGAGTAGATTCCCATTACGAAATGTAGTTTTGACATCCATTTGCCAAATCTTATAATCATGGTAAGCTGCAATAGCAAGCAAGATTCAAATGGATTTAAGCATCTCAACTAGTGAAAAGGTTTCATTATAGTCTATACTATCAATATGCTTGAATCCTTTAGCTACCAGTCGCCCCTTAAAGGTATTCATGTCAGTTTTCATATTGAAAACTCATTTACACCCGATGGGATTTATCCCTTCAGGTGGGTCAACAAGAGTCCATACTTGGTTGACATACATGGACTCTATTTCACGGAAAGTAGGTAAATGTATAAATGCTTCCCAAGGTTACAACCTCAGGAAGAGATCCAAAAGCATACATCATAAGCTAGGCACAAGCTATCAACCTCTACACATGAGGTAACACCACACACACCAACCTCTATACATGAGGTTCACCGAAGTACATCAAAAAGACACCAACATCAACCTCCATACATGAGGTAACACAAAGACCAACAACCTCTACATTAGGCATCACCAAGCACCAACTCCCAAAGACTCAGCTACACACTAGCCACACCTTGAATATTTCCAAATGAGGTTAGGTTGCGCCTTTGTCCCCTTCCGTATGTGTCGCAGGCTACTGTCGCTCATGCCATGCTTGAGCCACGCACTACTTGAGTGCTAGCGAGGTTATCTGCCTAGCCTGTCCGCATCGCCAGCTTCTACTTCTACCTGAGCCATGCACTAGCCACACCTTGGTCATTGCCAAGTGAGGTTATTCTGCACCTTTGTACCCTCCCGCCTGCACCATGGGCTGCCGCCTCTCGAGCCACACCTTAGCCACAATCTGTATGGCTACTAGCGAGGTTTGTTGTCCTCCAAGCCCCATCTGCACCACTACAAGTTCCCTTTGCTCGAGCCATGCCCTGCCTATAGCTAGTTGAGGTTATCTGGCCATTTTCCTACCTACACCACCACCAACTTTACATACACCTGGGATCCACAAACTGGTAACATGTATCTAAAGCTAGAGAAACATACTATCCACATCAAGGGCTAATCCTTCAAAGCGGCATTTATTATGTGCCTCTGATAGCACATATATCATATAAGAAATGTCAAGATACCTTGCCTTCATCTTGCGATTGCCCCATTTATACTGCTGTCCAAAAATCTGCAATATTTCTTGGGTTGTCCGGAAGCCATGCTTGATGTCCAACCACCTCTGTACCTTGTCCCATAGGGCCCTAGTGATGGGACACTCAAAGAAGATGTGTGCATTCAATTCCTCATGCAGCCCGCATAACTCACGCGCCTTGTTCTCCAAATATGCACATCTATCCATTGTTTGGAGTTTGTCATTTGCTAGCAACCACATGATGAACTGGTGCTTTGGCATGATTTCTGTTAGTAAAAGTCCTAGAGTCAATCATGTGATGATTGACTAAAGGACTCATTGTATCATATTCTTGTATTAATAAAGGCATGTTTTTGGTTATTATACTTACTTTGTATTG
>JBBUKS010000113.1:1031316-1042036 GCA_038050645.1 Hedychium gardnerianum | reverse complement strand
AGTCAGGAGGAAGTTTACTCGAGGTGTTTGGGTTGCAAACAAAGTCTTATATTGAAAACACATGGGAAGGACCATGGGCTTATAAGGGAAATACATCTCCATTGGTATGAAGTCTTTTAGGTAGAGCCCAAAAGCAAAACCATGAGGGCCTAGGCCCAAAGTAGACAATATTATACCATTGTGGAGATATCTAAATTCTTTCGGTCCTAACAATTGGTATCAGAGCCCGAACTACCAGAAGATCTAACCGCTGACTATGCACAAGAGTTATGGTCTAATCGAGTTATGTGAGTAGAATATTGACCTTAAAAAAAGGAAGTAGGGGCTCTCGTGTCTGGATCAAGAGGACCAGACACTAGGCAAAAAAGTCCTAGTTGCGGCTAGGCAAGAAAGTCCTAGTAGGTCAGGTGGACCGAGGGGCATGAAGTCCTAGTGGGTCAAGGATCGGACGAGGAGGGCTCTGTGATCCTTCGTTTGAGGGGGGATTGTTGGGGTTGCAAGGTTGCAAATAAAGTCCCACATTAAAAATATATGGAAAAGATCATGAACTTATAAGGGAAAGACATCTTCATTGATATGAGACCTTTTGGGTAGAGCCCAAGAAAAAAATCATGAGGGCCTAGGCCCAAAATGGATAATATCATACCATTATGGAGATATCTAAATTCCTTCGGTCCTAACACAAGGAGAAGGTCAGAGTTGAGTTTAGGTGAGCTCAACTCCGGATGATTGGATCATCACCTAAGTGAGCGGAACGAAGAATGGTCAATGTTGAAATTGACCATTCAAGGACTCGGGGTGCCTCAAATGCATTGGAGGCATCTCGGATGCCTAGGAGCCATTGTGAAGCGGATAAACAGCGGATTCCATGTCAGCCGACTCGAGGCACCCCAGATGGTCCGAGGCGCCCCCAATGGCTTCATTTAGACAACGACGCACTCTGTACTTCATTTCTTATTACGTTTTTTTTGTTAGTGCTTTCAAACGGTGTAAAGGGTTTCTCCACCTCCGACTTGTTGTCGAAGAAGGAGCTTCTCTAGTGAGCTTTCTATTTACCTTGGATTAACAACTACCCAGGTTGTAACCAGGTAAATCTTCTGAGTCCCTTTACTTTTTATGTTATTTATTATTGTTAATTAATGTGTGTGTTCTTGCTAAGTTAGAGTAGCAAGATAATTTGTAATTTTTATTTGTAGGCTATTCACCTCTTCTAGCCGGTTCACCCGATTCTACAAGTGGTATCAAAGCCCGACTGTCTTCGAAGGGCTAACCGCCGACTAAAGCAACAAGAAAAATGACCGGATCAAGCATCTACCTACCAAAGTTCGAGGGGAAGTTCATGCTGTGGAAATGCAAAATGGAGGTATATTTTAAAACTGACTTTGATATTTTACTAACTATAAAATATGATTTTAAAGTACCGAAGGATGAGAACAGAGATGAAAAGGAAGAGCACCTTTGGAATAAGAAGCAGCAGATCAAGTTCATGGCAAATGGCAAGGTCGAGTTCTATCTTCTGAGTGTACTACCGCCTCAAGAAGTCAACCAGATCGACACCTACAATTCCGCCAAAGAAATCTGGAAAAAAATCCTAGAGCTACATGAAGGATTCTCTAAGGCCAAATTAGCAAGATGGGACTTGCTCTGTAATCAATTGAGAAATCTTCGATTGAAAGAAGGAGAAATGGTTGTTCAACTGCACGTAAAGTTGAAAGAGGTAATCACTAGGCTCAACAACCTCGAAGAAACGGTGTCAAATCAGGATACTCTCTGATATGCATTAAATGCATTTTCGAGCTCCTACTACATCTCCAAGGACCTTGAGGTAAGTAAAGTAGAAGATTTATTTTTAACTTTAGAACTTCACAAATTTAGATGTGTAGGACAAAAAGAAAAGGCAAATAAAAACATAGCATTACAAGCCAAAAGGAACAAGCCGGATTCAGAAACTTCACTCGTTGAAGACGAAGAAACATATATGGTAAAGAAATTTAAAAAATTATTTAATTCTAACAATTTTGATAGAATCAGGCAAAGAAGGAAAGTAAGGTGCTACAACTGCGATGAAGAAGGACATATCAAGGACAACTGCCCTAAATTAAAAAGTATGGGAAAAGAAAAGCACAAAGGGTCAAGAAGATCCAAAAACAAAAACCTCAAGGCAACCTGGAGCGGCTCATCTTCAGAGGAGTCCGAGACCGAGGAATATGACGAACTTACACTAACGGCCAATCACCTACCTGAAGACTACGAAAGCTCTTCAGAGGAAAGCAACAATGAAGGAGGAGCCTCAAACTGTGAGTCAGATATGATAAGTGAGGTACACATGCTTTCTTCAGATAAAATGTATGAAGCAGTAAAAATGTTGTCTAGAACACTAGTTAAGATAAGGACCAAATATTTAAATTCGACGAAAGAGTATGCATGCTTGCTAGAACAACTTGAAAAAAATGAAAATGCAAAATTAAATGAACAAATAAAAAAAGAGAAATTTCTTACAAGCAAAATTTTTGAATTTTCAAAATTCTAAACATAGTATGCATGGAGGACTTAACTGGTATTTATGAAACCATAAGGGGCAAATAAAAAAGTGATAAATTTTGATATTACTAGAAAATACTTGATAAATTTAGTAGGTAAAAATTTATATTGGATTTTAAAATCTATTATATCCTATTAAATTGTCTTTATTTGCATGCAAGAAATAAATTTATTTGAATTATTTAACTTTATTGGCAAAATTATTTTTTTTGCAAACTTTTTGTTCGATTTTATTCATTTTTTTAAAAAAATTATGATAAAAAATTATGTTTTCTGTTAGTAAAAAAAACTTCAAAAAATTCCGATCATTACATAATTTTTTATGAATTTTTTTAACAAAACTTATATTTTTAAAATTAAAATTTTTAGAGATTGATTTTTGAAAAACTTGATTTTTTAACAGATAACCATTATATTTTTAATGTTTAGAAAAATTTGTAAGGTTTTTTTTATGTCAAATCATTTTTTAAATAATTATTTTAAAATTTTCCTATTTCTATAAAAAAATATTTGCTCCTTATAAGAAAAACGATTTTTCTCATGAATTTTTTCTCTATGATCAGATTAATTATTCTTAATTTTGACAAAAAGTTTCAGTATTTTCAAATAATATAAATAACTTTCAAATTTTTCTTGGAAAAATTGGAGTTTAATTCTTACAAATTAGTTTATTTGAAAAATATTTGCGGTAAAAATAGACAAACATGAATTCTTTATATTTATCCTCTATAAAAAAATTCACAGTTTTTTTCTTCTGTTATTTAAGATTTTTGCCTTATTTTTGATGTTATCAAAGGAGGATAATTAATATGTGTTAAGTTAAGGGGAGGATTTAATTGCAAAATTCTGTTTTGATTGCAAAATTTGTTTCACATGTAATTTTTTTGTTTATCCTAACTTAAACTCGGGTTGATGAACATCAAAAATGGAGAGATTGTAAGTACCCCGGGTTAGTTTTGATATTGATTAACCGAGTTAAGTTAGGCCCTGTGTATTTAATGTCTTGTGTGTAAGTGTACAAGGACTTAGAAATATAAGAAGTCAAGCGGAAGAACCAGTGAACGAGAAGGAAGCCAACGAGCTCAGTGCATCTGAGGGACGAGAAGCTACAGAAGAGTACGTCAGTGGAGCGAGAAGGATGCAGTCTGAGGGACGATAAGCCAGGAGGAAGTTTGCTCGAAGAGAAGGTCGGAGTTGGGTTCAAGTGAGCTCAACTTTGGATGACCGGAGCATCACCTAAGCGAGCAGAATGTAGAATTGTCAATGTTGAAATTCATCATTCAAGGACTCGAGGCGCCTCATATGATTTAGAGGTACCTCGGATGCATTGGAGGCGCCTCAGACGCCAGCCATTGGAGGCACCTCGGATGCATTGGAGGCGTCTTGGACGCCTAGGAGCCATTGTGGAGTGGATAAGCAACAAATTCTATTGGATCATAGGAGACGAGAGAGGGGTGGGGTGGGGGGGGGGGTGAATCTTGATTGATTAAAACATTTTCTTTTTTGTACTCGTAAAACCGAAACAAGATTATAGCAGCGGAAAGTAAAGACAAGTACACAGTTCAGATTTATTTGGTTCATAGTTCAGCGACTACTACTCCAAGGTCCGCGACCTTTGGCCGCTTCCAATGGGCAATAGTTCTTCTCTTCGGAAACTTTTGGAGAAGATGCAAGATCGTACAAGTCTAAGATATACAATAACAAATTATGCAAGTACAATAAAGAATACCGACAAGAAGTATATGAAATGAAACATTAGTTGTCGGAAGCCTTTCGACGTCGTAGAGCAGAACTTGCACGAGCAGTAGTGGATCAAAGTGAATGAATAAGTTGTCTCCTTGACTCGAAGCCCAGGTCTTTTTTATAGGTGATGTTCGGTCGATTGATCCCTCGTTCCGTCGACTGAACCTTTCGGTCGACGGAACCTCCTATCCGTCAACTAAATCCAGCGTCTTTCCTTCTTTGCTCTAATTCGATCTGTCCGATCTCGTGATTTTTTCTAATCGATCGACTGATCCAGTTGATCCGTCAACTAAACATGAATCTGCCTTTTCTGTGTTGATTTGATTTGATCTCTGCCATTACCAAAATTTGATCGGTCGACTGATCCAAGGTATCCTTCGACTGATAACACTGTATTACCATGTTTACAGAACTTGATCATATTTGTGTCATGCTAGCCTGATCGGTCGACTTAACCCCCCATTCGGTCGACCAAACCCAAGGTCAACTGAGAACTTTGTTTACCTACAAAATAAAGTTAGTACAGATAATATAATAATAGGAGTCCTACAAAACAAAGTTAAGTAGATATAGAAATGCATGAGTATGACAGTTAGGACTATCATGATCTCAACTTAGAAACCTCTGTTGGTTTTTTCAATTGGATCAGCACCTAAGGTTTATCCCTATCAGGACACAACCTTACTGCACTCCCTCTAGGAGCTTACCTCAACTTACCTGCCAAACATCTGGTCCTTCAGACCTGTCGGGACTTTCTCTATTTAGTGTTTGATCGACCTGATCCACTAAAACTTTTCTGCATCACCAAGTCAGCACAATAACAATAGTAATGCAAAATAGTATTAGCAAACCTATACTTAGGTTTATCAAAATCCGCTGGTCCGATCGACTGCGCGAGGTCGACTGGAAACCTTTCGGTCACACATGTTTGGAGTTCACTCCTCCAAGACTTCTCTTTACCTAGGGTTACCTCCCCCTAGGTTTTTCCCTTTGCTTAGAGTTCACTCCTCTAAGACTTTATCATTACCTAGGATTACCTTCCCCTTGGGTTTTCCTCCTAGGGTTACCTCCCCCTATGGACCTAGGGTTACCTCCCCCTAGGGTTTTCCTCATGCTTGAAGTTCACTCTTCTAAGACTTCTCATTACTTAAGGTTACCTACCCCTAGGATTTTTCTTTTGCCAAGTCTTAAGTCCTCTAGACTAGCTTGGATTTGTTAGTCACTCGGTAGACTACCCACCCTTGTCTAACCTCCAGTCAAGACTTTCCCTTGCCTAACCGCAGTCAAGACTTTCCCTTGCCTAACCGCAATCAAGACTTTCCCTTGCTTAACTATAGTCAGGACTTTTTCTTGCCTAACTGTAGTCAGGACTTTCCCTTTACTAGTCATCCGATCAACCTTGACTTGACTAGACTTCTCACATGACTAAGTCAATCTTGACCAGACTCTATTAAACATATTGTCAAACAAACATCAAAACCCTAGAGGTCGATTGCACTAACAGATTCCACATCAACCGACTTGAGGCGCCCTGGATGGTTCGAGGCGCCCCCAATCCACTAGAAAAACGAAACGACCATTGTGGCGAGGATGAGATTTGCCTTGTTGGAGGTGTCTCCAATCGTCTAAGGGGCCTTGGATAATGTCACATCAGCAAAATGATCATTTCAACCAGAACTCTATAAAAAGAGTTCTTGTTCACCATTTAGACAACAACACACTCTGTACTTCATTTCTTATTACATTTTTTTTTTGTTAGTGCTTTCAAATGGTGTAAGGGGTTTCTCCACGTCCGACTTGTTGTTGAAGAAGGAGCTTCTCTAGTGAGCTTTTTATTTACCTTGGATTAACAACCACTCAAGTTGTAATCAAATAAATCCTCTGAGTCCCTTTACTTTTTATATTATTTATTATTGTTAATTAATATGTGTGCCCTTGCTAAGTTAGAGTAGCAAGAGAAGTTGTAATTTTTATTTGTAGGCTAATCACCCCCTCTAGCCTATCCACTCAATCCTACATAAATTTTATAATACCTCTAATAGATCCTTTTTCGAAATGGGAAACACTAAATTTATTGAGGACAGTGGGAGTGCTAAGGTTAGGGAAATATTTTTTGAGAAAAACGTTAGCGATCTTTCTGTAGTCACTACTAATGCAATAAGTAGTGATATGATTACTATACTTTACAATATGGATATTGCACATCTAGTGAGAGTAGTGAATTAAGATATTATCGTGCTATCTCCAATGCAATTGGAGGGTCCTTCCACTCAAAGTGAGATATTGTCTCATATTGATGAGCAAATATTTCAACCACCTCAAGTACAAGTGTATTTACGGAGATTCACTAGAGATAAGAGATCCATGATTTCTCGTGATCATATTTATCTCCAAGAGCACGAGTTTGACATAGAGTTGGAAAGTGATCCTACATCTTTCTAAGAAGTCAAATAATGCTCCAACCCTGAAAGGTGGATTAACGTCATGCAAGAAAACTTGAAGTCTATTGCAAACAACGACATTTGGGAACTTGTCGAATTGTTTGAAGATACGAAACTTGTTGGTTGTAAATGGATATTTAAAATCAAACGGGATTCAAAGGAAACTTTTGAAAAGTATAAGACTCGTCATATTGCCAAGGGATTCACACATTCTCACCTGTGTTGATGAAAGACTTCCTTAGGGTAATCATGACACTTGTAGCTTATTTGGATTTGGAGTTACATCAAATGGACATTAAAATTGCATTCCTCAATAGTGATATTGAGGAAACTATATACATGGTGCAACTGGAAAATTTTAAGTGTGAGGATTTAAAGCACCTAGTATGTAAATTAAAGAAGTCCGTTTATAATTTGAAATAGACGTCTCATCAATGATACCTAAAATTTAATCAAGTGATAACCTCATTTGGATTTAAAGAGAAACCTGTTGATTAATACATATATGTCAAGTTCAATGGGAACAATTTTTTTATACTTGTCTTGTATGTGAATGACATATTATTTGCAAGCAATAATAAAGGTTTGCTGCTTAAAATCAAGTTATTTCTATCTAGTATTTTTGAAATGAATGATTTTAGTGAATCCCTTTTGGTTTAGGTATACAGATATGTCATGATCGTTGAAGAGATATTTTTGAACTTTCACAAAAGACCTATATTGAAAAGGTGCTTGTATGATATGATATTAAAACTATGCACCTTGTGACACACCTATGTCTAGAGATAACAGATTCAGTTTGCACAACTTGAAGTTAAAATAAAGAAAATGGAACAATTCTCTTATGTGTCAACTGTAGGAAGACTCGTGAATGCACAAGTTTTTATGCATCCAAACATAACATTCATAATAGGGATGTTAGGCAAATATTTAAGTAACCTAGGACCGTCGCATTGGGAAACTGTGAAAAGAGTGATGCAATGTTTGCAAATGACTAAAGAAAATATGCTCACGTATCGGAGGTTTGATACCTAGAGGTGATTGGATATTCAGACTCTGATTTTGCTGGATGTTTGGATAGCAGGAGGTCTACTTCAGAATATATTTTTATATTTATTGGAGGGGCAATATCATAGAAAAGAGTCAAGCAGATACTTATAGACACTTCTATTTGGAGTTAGAGCTGATAGTGTGTTACAAAACATCTAATCACGAAATTTGGCTACAGAACTTCATCACAACATTGCAGATCGTTGATGGCATTGACATGTCATTGAGGATCAACTGTGATAATAAAACAGCAAAACTTTATGCCAAGAACAACCGTTGTTCGTCAAAATCTAACTTCATCGACATTAAGTTTCTAGCGATCAAAGAAAGAGTTCAAAGTTGTCAGGTGATGATAGAGCATGTCAGCACAGATTTTATGTTGATAAATTCACTCACCAAGGGCTTGATGCATAAGGTGTTTTATGCGCATGTTGTGGATATGAGAGTCCTTCTTATGGAAGAAGTATCTATCTAGTTGAAGTCTGTATTTATTATGTTGCTCTATATTTGTTAATAAAGATAAACATTTTTATTTTTATTATTGTACTTATTTAATAAAACTCAAAAATATTCATGAATATTTTGTTTGTTTGATATTCTAAAATAAAAATATCATGATTTACTACTGTTGTTTAACATACGATGTTTATAAATATGATATAGATTCCTTTTAGAGTCATAAGGTTTGGATTATGATTTGTTATTGTAATTTAGCATAAAGTATTTGCAAATATGATCAGACCCTTTTGGATCATCATTATGACTAATTGTAAATTGACATGTATAGATCACATTTCATATAATTTTCATGCTACACATCCACATCTTTATCTATGTCATTAATAACATTGATATTGTGTTTGTTACGGTCATATATAGTAACTATGACCTCTTTAGTCTTACAGCAATGAAGTTAATAGATCAAATTATTTATAGGGATATTTTATATCCATAAAATTTGACATTGTTATTGACGTCAACTAAAGTTATACTCGTATGTTATATACAAATCACATGTAGCCCAAGTGAAAGATTTTTGAATTTTATCTTCTTTTGATGGACTTACTTGTAATTTGTACATGTGAATGCATGTCATTAAAGATATCAAACTCATTAAGTGATCTAACTTAATTTAATTAGGTTTGTGATTATTGGATGTGAGGTTTATATGTATAGAATGCATAACCCATACTATTATCATTTATGAGTTGATAACGAATACTGATTCACTATATATTGGGTTTGGTCCCCTTTGGATTAGATATTCTAATAGATTTTTGTGTTCCCATTGCGTAGAGATTTTGGCGGTGTCATCCTAACTCCTCTGGAAGACCTTCCCCTCGCTCCTCTTTTTTTTCTTCCGCAGGATTTCTAGATACGTAGATGATGTTTATTGAGACGATGTCAACTCCATTGCATTTAAGTTCTTCGTCTCAGTTTATTTAGTTTATTAAATTTTTATTATGTTATGATTTTAATATAACTAGATCCTTATAGTTCTTGTTTTTTTTTCTACATTAGAGTTCTTGTTTATTTTAGAATTCATGCTGTTTAGGAATGACAATATCTAACAGTTGGTTGATGTGGCTGGAGTCATTCTCATGAGTATCAAATATGTTGACAAAGTGAGAGGAGTCCATCGAGCCCTTCCTCATTCGCGTGTGTGCGCGTGAACGTAAGTATATATGAACAAGGCATCGCCATCCTCTCCTATTGGAAGGATACATCCATCTTTTTTCCTTTTAATATTTTGCTTCCTTAGCCTTAGGGGCCCATTTTGCATCATTTTTTTTCGCAAGCAGCCCACAATAACGAGTTTGTAACTGCGAGAAGGTTGTGCTCAAATACCAGGGTTTTACCTCATTTACAACTTCCTCAAATACCAAGTTCATTCAACACTTGATAATTGGTAACATTAGATTAGCTCTTGATTTAGCTTGAATTAAAGTCATTTTCTCCTTAAAATTTAGTTGATTTATAGGCTCCTTTGTTTACAGACGATATACTTTAAGGAGTTTGCAACATGACTTTTTTATTGATCCCATTCAAGAATATCGATGCGTGACTCACTAGTTTCTTAGAGTAGAAATTGGGTGGATTGAGTATTTTCAGGCAATATAAGAGCTTTTGAAGAAAGGAGCAGGGAAAAAAGGGTTTAGCGGCTCTGCTTGAGACAAGGAAGATCTGTAAAAAGAGGATTACAGAAATAGTTAAGAGAATTTCTGGCGTTAACTCTCCGACGTTCAAGTCAGTTGAGGTGAAAAATATATAAGGAAAAATTAGAACTTGTAGAAGCGAGAGTCTGTTTGCGCGTACCTGCATTTGTAGAGATGACTCCTTTTTACATTATCGAGATCATGAAGAAGACTTTTCGTGTTCCTTTCCTATATTCCCCACGACATTACTCACAATTAATTAACCCTTTAATTTGTCATTAATGATGCTTCTCATGTTAACCGAAGGATAACGCTTACGTTTGGAACGTTCTGTTGAAGACGTCATTCGTCCGTTGCCGGAAAATATAAGAGTCTTTATGACGATGACCTTTTATATATTTGACATCCTTTTATGACTGAAGGACCTGGGAGGTGACTAATAATCAGGGATTGTAGGAACCGGAGGCTATTTGGAGTCGGGGGCTGTAGGAGCCAAAGATTGTAAGAGCCGGAGACTACTAGAATCGGGAGTTATAGGAGCCGAGGGCTACTGGAGCCGGGAGCTGTAGAAGCTGGAGAATGTAGGAGCCAAGAGTTATAGGAACTGGAAGCTATAGATCACATCTGCTAATACCTAGCCTTCAAATGTCATGTGATATTCTTTGGATATCTTTCATGTTAGACACTATTTTATTTCTTAGAAAAATCTAATGATAGACTTAGAGAAAAGTTATAAAGGCAAGGAAAAGAGATTTGAAGAAAATTATTTTTTGCGTTGTTTACATAAAT
>JBBUKS010000113.1:1010262-1031216 GCA_038050645.1 Hedychium gardnerianum | reverse complement strand
GATAGACTTAGAGAAAAGTTATAAAGGCAAGGAAAAGAGATTTGAAGAAAATTATTTTTTGCGTTGTTTACATAAATTAATTAAGTTAACTATTTTTTTTATCAATGATGGAATATAGCTTTTCAAGAACATGTCTTCCTTCTACAAAATAAGTTTTTAATAAAAAATAATAATGAATCAAATAATCGAATTTGAGATGTCTGATTTAATTTTATAGAAATTTTTCATTAGTTATTAAAATAAATTAAAAATATCCAAAAATCCAGCATATTATGATTATATATTTTATTTTAAAAAATCTACAAATATACCATAATTAAAAATTAAATTATAAATATCTTAATAATAATTTAACATCTTTCTAATACACCGTAGCCCTAGGCAAAATAAGTTCTTAATCGCTCGATGAGACATCTCTGTTTGTATGAATTCATTTATCATCCCTCTTATAATTTTATCCATAACCCAAAAAGCATGTTATAATTATTTAGGTAAATAAATTTATATTTTGTTATAATAAAATTATTATTATTCGTTTCCCGTGTATCCTGTGAACCCACAATAGAGATAAGATTCCACACTATGGTCATATGCCTCGTCAACCCACTTTTGTACCACGTTCACAAGAGAAGCAGGAAGGGACCCACAGCGACGCCAACTTGTTCCCAGGCTCTATAAATCCACCAATCCTTGGACTCCATCTTCACACCGCATTCCAATTTTAATCACTTCCATCCCTCGCCGGAAAGCTGGCTTTAAGCGCAAAGACAGCGGAGGAGACCGACAACTCGGCGGCGGTGCTTGAGCTGTACGCAGCCATAAACCGCCGTGACGCCGTCATAGTGCACCGGCTACTGGCGCCGGACCTAGAGTGGTGGTTCCACGGGCCGCCGGCCCATCAACATTTGAAGCGCCTTCTCACCGGAGAGGAGAAGGAAGAAGAAGAGGAAGAGGAGGAGGGGGAAGCTGAGGAAGGGCAGGGCGGCCGGAGATTCCAACTCGTTCCTTCCGACGTCGTCGCCTTCGGCTCCACCGTCATCGCCGAGGGATGCTTCTGGGATGGTGGAGGCGCGGTGTGGGTCCACGCATGGACCGTCGGCGCCGGCGGCGTCATCACGCAGGTCCGCGAGTACTCTGACACCTCGCTCACCGTCACCCGAGTCGGCGGAGGCGACGACTCGGGACCCGATTCGGGACCTGACTCGACCGCGTCGACTCAGTACTGGCGACCCGTGTGGGAGAGTCGGCTCCACCAGCAGTGTTCGAGGAAGTCGATTCCTGGCCTCGTCATCGCCATTTAATGATACAAGTGAATTATCATTAAGACTATCGACCAAATCACAATTTAATAAAATTAATTATGTAACTTAAATGATGGCGATGACAATAGAAGATATATTGATGTTATGTATTGTACAATAGAGACAATATTATAGCGAAAGCCCGTAATTGTATATTTGGTAATGAGATTTTATACTTTTGTAGATTTTATACGCACCATATATATTATGCGCGAATCATTAAATTTACACGGGCAATTTATAGCTCGTAGATATGCTTTATTATTGTCTTTTGACACTTTATAAGCGTCATATTATATTTTAGTGCACCAAAATATTACATTTTTTTTTTACCACCAAGTGATATAATTTAATTCCTTTTCTTTGGCTAATAAATTTATTTACTTATAAAAACACAAGGGTTTAAACATTCATCTAGGACACGTGTTGTGCACAAAAAAAATCACTAAACTATATACTATTAAAGGAAAATTTTTATTAATCATTATCTCTATAATTTCTTTAATAATTTAAATTTATTTTTGCTTTGTATAAAATTAATTTCATCTTTAAAATAGATTTTAAAATAGATTTTAATTATTGTCTTTAAAATAGATTAGTTAGGATGGATTTTTTTATCTTTAAAATAGATTTTAATTATTGCACATGTGTATATATATTTGGAATGATATAAATGTAAATATATATATAAAAAATTCATCCAGTTTTGTTTACCATTAAATTTTTCATGGTATCACAGCTATTTGCATCACACGATTCTATTGTCCATAATTATTTCCGTCGAGTGATTTAGATACCAACACCAAATTAGGATGATCAAAATGATGCAAGGCAAGAGGATATGATTGTCTGCTCTTTAAATTTTCTTCTCCCATTATTGTAGTATGCAATTTTCAGAATCTTTCAATGCTATGCTATGAAGGTACAAGACTTGGTCTCTTATTCCCCTTCCATTTGGCCATCACCCTATTGGATGTAAATGAGTGTTCAAAGGGTGTCTGGAGTGAGTATAATCACTTTTGCCACAAAAATAAATGAGTATTCAAGACTAAGTATAATTCTAATGGAAATGTTGAACGATTTAAAACTATATATCTAGTTGCCAAAGGCTTCACACAACGAGAGGATATTGGCAACAACAAAACCTTAGCTCCAGGGACAAAACTTGTGACTCTCCAATGTATTCTTGGAATCATGGTTACATTCTTACATGGAGATCTTATAGAAGAAGTCTACGTGCATCCTCCACTCGATTTTCGTATACAATGGGAGCTACTTGTGTGTCAACTCCACAAATTTGTATATGGATTAAAACAAACTTCACGATCATAGTTTCATAAATTTATTTCCACCATCAACAAGTTTGGTTTTTAACAATCACAAATAGATTATTTCCTTTTTACAAAAGTATATGGAGACTCTTTTACAGTCATCTTATTTTATGTCAACGATATGATTATTACAATAAATAATCAAAAGGCTATCAATGACTTGAAAGCCTTTCTTGCGATTTGCTTCAAGTTAAAATATCTTGGACAATTAAGTTTTTTTTTTTTTGGGATTGAAACAATACATTTTAAAAGGGTATTTTTATCAATCAACGCAAGTATGCCCTTGATATTCTTTATGAAGCAGGATTACTTGGTGCTAAGTCGGTTAAGTTTCCCATGAAACAATTTTTGAAACTCACTTCTTTTAATGGTGACTTGCTCAAAGATCCAACACATTATTGACGTCTAGTAGAAAAATTAATTTATTACTTAGGACATTCATATTAATTTGAACATTAATATATATCACTTATTCAAATAATATGTCATATACCTATTATATTAATATATTTTTTTTATTAATAGACACTCATATTCATTTTAACATTAACATTTATTATTTATGAATCTCACTATCCATTATTTATTTTTATTCTTTATATTCAAAATTTATTTTATTATTTTTAAATATATATTTTTATAAAATTTGCTCATTAATAACGTTCAAAGAAGTGAACGCGATTAATATGAAGATGTTATAACACTCATCCACATTAACTTATAACATCATTTGGGTGTTATAACATTCATATATTAACACTAATATAGATGCCCTTAACCATCACAAGGTCGAAAAATCTCATTTTCAATCAACACTCTTAGTCAATTCATGCAAGACCCTTAACGACCTCATCTTGATGTAGTTCATCGCCTACTTATATACTTAAAGGATTTACTTAGATAAGGTCTATTTTGCGTAGGTATGACCTGAAGCTCAACCCCAGTAAGTATATCTTTGTTGCTAGGAGTGGATGTTTTTTGGGTTATATATGATAACCAAGTGAGTGATTAAAGCTAATCCAGAGAAGGTCCAAGTTTTACCATATATGTTGTCTCTAGAGAATGCTAGGGAAATCTAGAGGATGGATAAAAGAATTACTATTTTGTTCCGTTTCATTTCTAGGTCGGTCGATCATAACTTACCCTTTTTAAAAGTGCTCAGGAAGGCTACCTACTTCACATGAGACCTATGATGTGAAAAGGCTTTCATCGAGCTGAAAAAGACTATAGGAAGCCAAGCATGTAGGGGCGACCAGAGTTGTGATTCTCTTAGACTCGCAGTTGGTTGTGTGGCAACTGGAGGCAGCAATGACATGAAGAATGATTAGCTTTGGAAGTACACCAAGGATTATGAGAAGGCCAAAGTTGACTTCCAAGAGGCCACATTGAAAAAGCTTCCTCAAGAGGAGAATGGGAAGACAAATGAGTTGGTACGAATGGCTAGTTCTTTTTTTTGTAATTCAGATATCCAGTTCTTCGAATCAATTAATCCTGGAGGTGACCGGTCCTGCCCCATAGAATTTTTCCACCAATCATCAGGATAAATCGGGAAACGCTAATAGAGTCACATCCAAATGACCAACATTCTTAGGCCCGCTCCTCACTAGACGAAAAATATCCTGTAATGCACCGTAGCTAATGACTAGCATACTCATTCAACAGTGTGATGAAGTGGTAGTACTGCAGATGGAATTAATGGCAAAGATAGATCAACCCTCGATGTTCGGACAAGACTAGATTTATTTTGTCAATTGGAGAGGGGAAATCATGACTTTCCTAAGCAAGGAAAACTTCCCGAGGACCCAAGACAGGTGCAGTCGCTAAGGCGAAGGGTTGCCTACTTCACCATAGTGGGAGAGCATCTGTGCAAGCGAGCTTTTTCTCATCGTTTGTGGCTAAGAAAAGCTAAGGTTGAATATGTTCCGAGGGACATTCATGAAGGCAGTTGTGGAAGCCACGGGAGTGGGGGGGGACCCTAGCCAAGAAAGTTCTACTGGTCGGATACTTCTAGCCGACTGTGAAATGCAACTAGGCCCATTTGATTGTGACTCACCTAAGCTGCTAGAAAGACCAACAGCTATCAAGTCGATCGACAGAGCTCTTGAAGACAGTGACAGTTGCTTACCCCTTTGACTAGTGGGGGATGAATATTATCAGTCTGTTCCTAGTTGGCCTAGTTTAGAAGAAGTTTCTTCTAGTTGCGGTCGATTATTTCTTCAAATAGGTGTAGATAGTGCCTTTAGCTCAGATCATAGAGGAGGCAATACGGAAATTTCTCTGTGATAATATTGTGTGCAAGTTCAGAGTACCTCAAAAATTGATATTGGACAATGGAAGACAATTCTAAGGAAGAAAACTATGAGATTGGTGCCAGGTGTTGGATTTAATCTCTATTAGATGGGCTAACATGTTAATTGTTAATACATGAATTTGCCATTGAAGACAAACTCATTAATGTGATCTAATTTGGTGTTTAATCACGAGTTTGTGTGTTATTGGATGTTGACTTACATGTGTAGAACTCATTAGCCCATTACCGTTAGCATTGATGGGTAGCTAATGGGTTTGAGCCCGATATGTATATAAGGGTGTGATCCCCGTAGTAGAGGGGACTGAACGACTTTCTTGTTTTCCCCATCTGATCAAGATTTCAGAGCTGTCACCCTCGCACCTACTGAAGATCATGCCCTGTGGATGATTCATGTTTGATTTTCAGGTTCTTCCAGCGACAATAAACAGGATGATGATGTCTCTAGATTCAATTGCAGATTTACAGTACTCTGTTTTATGCTTCCACTTTTGATTTTGCATATCTATTGTAGATATACAACAAGATCTTGTGTTGGATCATTTGAATTTGTTTTGTCGATTCATATGTGGTTGCACGATCTTAAGGAGGGATATGAAAATCCTATCAAGTGGTTTAGAGCCACAAGTTAGGTGGTGTTGATTTTACAACATTAGGGTGCGGGTTTTTCAATGATTTTGGTTTGAATGCATGTGTTTCGCATTAGATCTTGATAGAACACATTTAAACATGCATATTCGTTGAGTTTTGGTATAAGAGGACCTATGATTAAGTTCTTCGTGATCTTAAATCGTGATAAAACTGCCACATTTTTTAAGAAAAACATCGCGAAAAGAGAACAAAAGGCGCGCCACGGTCGTGTCAAGGAACACATCCTAGCCGTGTGGCGCATTGTGCTAGGGTGCCATGTCCATATTGAACAACACGACCAGACCGTGTGACGCACTGGGTGAAACACAGGGGTTGAACACAGCCATGTTGCCCAACACGGCAAGGCCATGTTTCACTCTGGCGAGGCCACATTTGGCCGAGCTGGACATGACAGTGTTGATCAACATGAGAGGGTTGTGTGGTATTTTGTCCAGTCGAACATGACCATGTTTCACAACACGACAATGTCGTGTGGGGTCAGTCCACCTACAATGTCGGTCCCGGTCGTGTCATGCGACACGGTCAAGCCGCGTTATGTCCTAGAAGCCCTGTTATTGCTCTGCTGCTTGGTTTTCCACTTGGTATTACTTGAAAACCACTAACGGCACAAGATTAATTTTTGTTTGATAAAGTCTCCTAGTGTTTTCTTGGATCTATCTACACACGTGTTTCTAAATTGAACTAATGTGTCGGCCTAAAAGAAGACACTTTAGGTAGATTTAGTGTATTTTATGTCGATAAGCGCATATATATTCTAAGAGTGATCGGCCCAAGGAAAGCCATTTGTAGGCTAGATATACGTTTAATGTAGCTCACTATAAACACATGATATTATTATGTGGATCAAGAACATGACATGTCGGACCAAAGGAAGATATATTATTGGTTGATTAAGGGAATAGTGAGTTGTGGTTATACTTCAAATAACCAAACTTAGCGCATATTTGATAATATTTATGAATCATGCGCATAATGTGTTGGCCCAAAGAAATGCGCATTGTGTAGCTGACTACTATAGTCCTAAGCTCGGATTAGAGAGTGCTATTAACTAATTCAATTTAATCCAAAGATTAATTGTAATATTGTGCTTGACATCTCATAAGGACTCATTTAATGCATATATTTACGTTTTTTTTTAATTCACTTTAAACAAATATATATATATGCATGTTCTTACTATTAATGTGATCATTTATTATTTTCCTCTTGTTTTTTAATAACATATTCGATATATGCCAATCAAAATAATATCCCCGTATTAATGGATGATAAAGATACTACATGTAAAATGACTAATGACATGAGTAAGAGTAATAAAATTGCAGTTACAAGAAAAGAATTTCTCAATTTTGTTAGTTTCAAAATAAATTTAGCTATTATACCCAATGATATTTGATGGATTGATACTGAGCAAGTACTCATATAAGTGATGGCAAAAGGCGAAATGTTTGCCCCTAGCGTCTTTTACCAAGTGTTACTATACAAGGTTGTATAAGTAGTCGATTGTCATGTGATGGTGAAAGATACATTTGTACGAGTAATGGAAATAAGACTAAAGTAAAAGCTATAGGTGTTTTTAGGCTTTGTGTATGAACTAATGTATTTCTAATTTTGGAAAATACATTCATAGTCTTGTCATTTAGATGGAACTTAGTTTCCATTTCTTATTGGGACAACTCCTGATAATATTGTTAATTTGGAAATGAAACATTTAATATTTTCCAACATTCAGTTTTGATTGATACTGGTTCCTTGATTGAAAAACTATACAGATTAAACATCATAACTTCTACAAACAATTAAATAATACATAACATAATTACAAAACTCAATTTAACTGATGAGAATTCATCAATGCTGTGACATAAGAATTTAGAGCATATATCTAAACAACACCTACAAAGGTCGATGCCATAAGGAATTCTCGATCTCCTTGACATGTCAGACTTTGATGTTTGCATAGAGTGTGTCAAAAGAAAGACAACTAACAAGAAGAACAAAGATGCAAATCGATGTAATAGCATCTTAGAATTGATTCATACAAACATATGTGGACAATTCCCTAAAACATCCTAGATTGTTCATACATAATTTATCAATTTCATTGATGACTACTCATGATATGGTTACTTGTACATTTTGCATGAGAAGTCACAATCCTTGGAAGTGTTCAAGATGTTTAAAGCAGAAGTTGAAAATCAACTTGGCAAGAAGATTAAAGTTATTAGATCTGACTGTAGAAGTGAATATTATGGTCGATATGACGGATCAGGCGAACGACGTCCAGGACCTTTTGCAAATTACTTTTCTAAGTATGGAATAGTAGCTCAATACACTATGTCTGATACTCCTCATCAAAATAGTGTAGCCGAGCATAGAAACCGGACCCTAAAGGACATGATAAGAAGTATGATGGTGTTTACTTTTTTATTGGAATCCTTGTAGGGGTGAAACACTCAAGACTGCAGTATACTTACTCAATAGAGTACCCAATAAGGCAGTGAGTAACACCCTATATAAATTATGGACGAGTAAAAAGTCTAGCATTAGGCATTTACACGTCTGGGATTATCCAGGTGAGGCTAGTCCTTATAAGTAGAATGAAAGGAAACTAGACTCAAGGACTATCATCTATCATTTTGTGGGTTACTCTGAAAAGTGAGGGGCTTTAAGTTTTATGCTCCCTCAAGTAGGTCCTTTTTCAAGATGGGTAATGTTAAGTTTATCGAGGATAGTGAGAGCACTAAACTCAAGAATATATCTTTTGAGGAGAAGAGCATTAGCGATTCTAGTATGGTTACTACTAGTGTAACTAGTAGTGGTATGGTATCCATATCCTATGTTGTTGGAGTTGCACTTCCAGTGGGAGTAGTATATCATGATATTTCTGAGTCTCTCCAATACAAATGGAGGAACCACCTACTCAAGTTGACGGTTTCCCTCCTACGGTTGAGAAAGTGCCCCAACCTTCTCAAGAACAAGTGTCACAAAGAAGATCCACCAGGGAAAGAGATCCATGGTTTCACGTGATTATGTTTATCTCCAGGAGCACGAGTTTGATATACGGATGGAAAGTGATCATATATCTTTCCAAGAATTCAAATAATGCTCTAATCCTAAAAGACGGATTGAAGCAATGAAGGAAAAGATAAATTCCATGACAAATAATGATGTTTGGGAACTTATCGAATTGCTTGAAGGAACAAAACCTGTTGGTTGTAAATGAATATTTAATATCAAATGGGATTCGCTAAGCAATGTCGAAAAATATAATGCTCGCTTTGTTTTTAAGGGATTCACTCAAAAGGAGGATATTAATTACAATGAGACTTTCTCGCCTATATCAACAAAAGACTTTCTTATGGTAATCATGACACTTGTAGCTTATTATGACTTGAAGCTACACCAAATAGACGTAAAGACTACATTTCTTAATAGTGATATTGAGGAGTCTATATATATGGTATAGCCGGAGAACTTTGAATCTGAGGATTCAAAACACCTAGTATGTAAATTGAAAAAGTCCATTTATGGTTTAAAACAGACATCCCATCAGTGGTATAAGAAATTTGATCAAGTGATTACCTCATTTGATTTTGAAGAAAATCCTATTTTGATCAGTGCATATATGTCAAGTTCAGTGGAATTAAGTTTATTATACTTATCATATATGTGGATAACATATTACTAGCAAACAATAATAAAGATTTACTGTATAAAACTAAGTCATTTATATCAGGAAAATTTGAAATGAAAGACCTTGGCGAAACATCTTTTGTATTAGGCATACAAATTTATCGTGATCGTTCAAGGGATATTCTTGGATTTTTCACAAAAAACTTATATTGAAAAGGTAATTATTTGGTATGATATGAAAAATTATTCACCTAACTACACTCCTATATCTAGAGGTAGTAGATTTAGCTTGCAACAATGTCCACAACGTGAACTTGAAATCAATGAAATATAGAAACTCCCTTATGCATCAGCTGTAGGGAGTCTTATGTATGCACAAGTGTGTGTTGGTACAGTTTACACTAATAGTCTAACCTTAAGTTTTGATGTATGACAATGGGTTAAAGTTAGACTATTGTTGTCCGCTGCATACTCGAATTTCCAAATGATTTTAAAAACCGAGAAAAGAAAATTTTTGTACACGTGATTCACCCCCCCCTCCCCTCTCACGTGCACTCGATCTTACAGTGTGTACGCGTCCGAATATAGCGTATATTGTAGGGATGTTAGATAGATATCTGAGTAGCCCTAGATTAGTGCATTAGAAAGTCGTAAAGAGGGTTATGCGGTATCTTCAGAAAACTAAGGAGTACATGCTCACATATCAGAGATCAGTCAGCTGGAGGTGATTGGATATTCAGACTTTGATTTTGCTGGATGCTTAGATAACAGGAGGTTCATATCTTGATCTATGTCATTAATGACATTAATATTGTGATTATTGTTAGAGCGTGCTACAGTTATAGTAACTATGACCTCTTTGGTTATGTACAATTGAAGTTAATTGGCGATATTGTCTATAGGGATATTTAACCCATAAAGTTTTGATATTATTGAGCTCCACTAAAGTATTGTGTGTTACATACGATATCACATGTAGTCCAAGTGGAAGATTGTTGGATTTAATCTCTATTAGGTGGGCTATCATATTAATTGTTAACACATAAATTTTCCATTGAAGATAAACTCATTAATGTGATCTAATTTGGTGTTTAATCACGAGTTTGTGTGTTATTGGATGTAGACTTATAATGTGTAGAACCCATTGGCCCATTACGATTAGCATTAATGGGTAGTTAACGAGTTTGGGCACGATATGTATATAAGGGTGTGATCCCCGTAGTAGAGGTGACTAAACAACCTTCTTGTTTTCCCCATCGAACCAAGATTTCAGAGTCATCGTCCTCGCACCTACGGAAGATCATGCCTTACGGATGATTCATGTTTGATCTTCAGGTTCTTCTAGTGACAATGAAGGGGATGAGGATGTCTCTGGATTCAAGTGCGGATTTACAATACTCTGTTTTATGCTTTTCCTTTTGATTTCACATATCTATTGTAGATCTACAACAAGATCCTGTGTTGGATCGTTTGAATCTATTTTGTCAATTCATATGTGGTTGCACGATCTTAAGGAGGGATATGAAAATCCTATCACTTGGAGCTCGGTATTTAACAAGCATTTAACTCAATTGCCTACCCCCAGAGCAACAACTAGGCAAGTCGAGGTCGTCAATTGGGAATTAGTCCGAGGACTGAAGATTAAGATCAATCACGTTGATGGAAGTTGGGTGGAGTAGTTTCCAAGTATCCTTCGGTACGGGAATAACTCTTTTTCACTTGGTTTATGGAGAAGAAGCAATCATCTCAATGTAGATCAGATTGCGGTCCACAAGGATTGACACGTATGACGAAACCAACATGAAGAAATGACTCCTTGAATTGGACCCGATATAAGAAGCTCAAGATAGGGCGACAGCTCGACTTAGGGCATATAGGTAGTGGATATGCCAGGCCTAGAATCAAAAAGTAGTCCCTCTCTCTTTCCTGGTAGGGGATGTTGTTTGGAAGAAAGTCCATCCTATTGAGGAGATCGGAAAGCTTGAGCCCTAGTGAGAAGGACTTTATAGGATATACCAAAAGCTCAGCTCGGAAGCCTATTATCTGCAGGATATGAAGGGGAAGCAACTCGGTTGTCCGTGGAATGCTTTCCACCTCAGCACATAATACATCTAAAGAGAAGTCTTGAGTACCTTTTTTCCTTCTTTCTACTATTTCCAACGTAAAACATAGTCAGGTTAGTCTAATCAGATCTTGTATGAAATTTTTTCTATTTCTACTATATATGAAGTATGGTGTAGGGATTTTCTTTCATGAAAGCTAAATTATATAAAGCGCTCATTAAGGTAAACATAAAAATTTCTCTGTCTGGGATAGAGTCGCCTCAAAAAATTCCTCCATTTGGGACACAGTCATTTACAAAAAAAATTATGTCTTGCATTGAGTCGCCTCAAAATTCCCTCCATCTCAGACGGAGTTGCTTTAAAATATTCCTTTGTCTAAGATAGAGTTGCCTCAAAATTTCCTCTATCCAAGACAAAGTCGCCTCAAAATTTTCTTTGTCGGGGATAGAGTCGCTTATAAAATTTTCTTTGTCTCGAATGAAGTCGCCTCAAAAATTTCCTTTGTTTGGAACAAAGTTGCTTTAAGTTTTCCTCTGTCTTAGACTAGATCGCCTCAACAATACCTCCCTCTTCTTGGAAGGGGTCACCATTGTAGGATCTTGTTCGATGCTAGAGGGGGGGGGGATGAATAGCATACTCATCTTTTTCATGGCTCTTTTATTTTCTATTAGAGTTAGTTAGAAATGCAACGGAAATAATAAAAGTAAAAAACAATAAGAAGAAGAAGACAACAAATTCTTTACTTGGTTCCCAGATTAGTACATCAAAACTATGCACGAAGTGATCGTCCACTAGTGTATTTTGGACTAGTAGTATAGAGAATGAGCATGTAAGTAAAACAAACTCGTTGTAGACCAGCTGAAAACCCTGAGTATCGCGACACTTCTCCTAGTGCTTCCCGGATCACACGAGCGGAGTTTGGAGCACTTTCTAAGCACTAGCACAAAGATGGATGTTTGCAAGAGTTGATGGAAGACGCTGCCTCGACTCTCCTTTTATACAACTCGATCGAAACTTCTCTCATCGACTGGACCTCCCTCCAGGCGACTAGACCTCCGTCGAATCAGCTGCAAATTTGATCCTCTTTGAGCTAAGTTTTGACCTCCCTGTCGATCGAAACACCCTTCGGTCACCCTAAGCTCAACCAAAAGTTATCCGAGGACCAACTCATTCGGACTCAATCACGTCGACTTCCAGTCAATCGGACTTTTGGTCAACCAAACTACCTTTCGGTCGACCAGATCCTGAGTCTGGTGACCCAAACCAGTTCCTAACAGATCACACCCAAGCCTTTGTCTAGTTACTATTTCCTGCAAAATAAACAAGCAAAATATGCAAAACCTAGTAGTTGGTTTATCTAACTTACTAGGTTCACTTGCTTGGAGTTCACTCCTCCAAGACTTCTCTCTTTACCAAGTATTCAACTCCCAACTGACCCACCTTAGACTTAACCTATTATTTCCCAACTAGGTCTCTCACCACCTCGCTCTGCTAGGACTTTCATTGCCTAGTTCACTTGTTACTAGGTTCACTTGCTTGGAGTTCACTCATCCAAGACTTCTCTTTTTGCCAAGTATTCAACTCCTAGCTGACGAGTTAACCTATTATTTCCCAACTAGGTCTTTCACCACCTCACCCAACTAGGACTTCCATTGCCTAATTCAGTTGCTATTAAGTTCACTTGCTTAGAGTTCACTCCTCCAAGACTTCTCTCTTTACCAAGTGTTCAACTCTCAGCTGATCCACCTTGGACTTAACCTATTATTTCCCAACTAGGTCTTTCACCACCTCGCCCAACTAGGTCTTTCACCACCTCGCCCCACTAAGACTTTCATTGCCTAGTTCACTTGCTACTAGGTTCACTTGCTTGGAATTCACTCCTCCAAGACTTCTCTCTTTGCCAAGTATTCAACTCTCAGCTGACCCAACTTGGACTTAACCTATTATTTCCAAACTAGGTCTTTCACTACCTCACTCCGCTAAGACTTCTATTGCCTAGTTCCCAATTAGGTCTTCCACTGTCTAGCCCCACTAGGACTTCAACTGCCTAGTTTCCAACTAGGACTTCCACTGTCTAGCCTCGCTAGGACTTTCACTGCCTAGCCTCACTAGGACTTTCACTGTCTAGCCTCGTTAGGAGTTCCACTGCCTAACCCCTTTGGACTTTCACTGCCTAGCACCGCTAGGAATTTTACTGCCTAGTCCTACTAGGTCTTTCTACCAACCTGCCAAGTATCTATTCCTACTTGAACTTCTCACTCACTTCCAAGCTTCAAGTCAACCTTGACTTTGTTTGGACTCTTAACCTAATCAATCATGATCAAATTATTAGGTCACCCTTGACCCAAAATTCCTTAAACATATTGGTCAAACGAAACCATCAAAACCATAGAGGTGATTGCACCAACAACCATGGTTATCTCTCCGGACTCAGGTCAGCGTATTCACACCAGATTCGATTGTATTTAGATAATTTTGAACACAATCGATATCTTTACCCCTCCGGCGCTTCTCCAGTTCAGCCTTATCAGCCCAACTACTTAGGCCACTTCGATATCCTGCTGTCCTCACCACTCTATTAGAGGTATTAAATTAATTAGATTCTACTAAATTATAAGAAATAAAATACTTCTAAGATTCATGAACAATTTTACTTTAGAATTTGTGTGATTTTTAACATGTAGGGAATAAAGGTGGACACTTTCCCATCCCATTTTGATTTTTTATCAAAGAGCACCCTCGCCCCTGCAAAATGATATAGATGCCCTCTAATGCGCTGCATGCGCACTCCTACTTATTTTTTCACCTAAATACGATCATGTTATAGTAGCTACAAAATCGTAGTTTGTACAACTGAGTAACAAACAGTGTTATAGTAGCTACGATTTCATAGCTGCTGCAACTGAGAGTGGTGAATTTAATATATCATAATTATTTAATTAATTGCTGAATCACTTGGAACATATGAGTTTCTCTTTTAATATTTTCCTTCTTTTAGTATTGTTATAGATACGTTTGATGTAGACAATATATCCCAAATATAGAGTCCATTTATTAATTATCTCATCAAGTTAGAGAAGGATATATCATAACTATTCGTTTATTCACTAAATCACTTGGAACATATAGCATACACACAACAAAAATCATCGACTAGTTCGTTTTAAGGTTTATGATCATAATTATTCAATTAATCACTGAATCACTTGGAACATGTAGCATACACACAATAAAAGTTCATCGACTAGTTCGTTTTAGGGTTTACGATCATAACTATTCAATTAATCACTGAATCACTTGGAACATGTAGCATACACACAATAAAAGTTCATCAACTAGTTTGTTTTAGGGTTTATGTGTTTAGGCTTTAGGGTTTCTAAGCAAGCAACTTATCCATGGAATTTTCACTCTTCTCTCAATTAAAAAATCAATTCCTGATTCCTCTTGTGCATGTATTGCAGTTGTAGCAGCTGCTGGTTAGTAGTTGTTACAACATTGTAGTTGTAGCAGCTACGATTTTATAGTGGTTACAATGTTGTAGCAATTATGGATTCGTAGTTGCTACAACTATTTTTGTAGTTGCAATTATGTTCTCGTAGCTGCTACAACTATTGTAGTTGTAGCAGCTACGGAAATGTAACTTCTACAATGTGATGAGATTTTGGTGAGAAAAAAGTGTCAGATACATGTATGAGTCAAAGAGGTATCTGTGTCATTTTACAAGGGGATGGAGCACCTTTTTGATAAAAAATCAAAGTGGGACGTTATTTTGATGATTTGAAAAATGAGAAATGCTCCTATGATTTTTGCCCTATATATATTACTTATATAAGGAATCAATTTTGGAAGACATTATTTGATCATTTATTCCACATCACTCTTTAACAAGAAGATGCCAATTATAAGAAAATGAAACACGTTGCCACATGTTGGGATGGAAATGTTCCATATTTTTTATATTCTCTAGATTCTTAAGTTGCATATATAGAGAGATATCCTGCACACCTTATTCTACACATCCCGTGCGCACCCAAAAAAATTTTGAAATTTTTTTGATTTGAAAATTTTCGTATGTTTAATACTATAACCTAACTCCTAAACTCTAAAGGCAAAATTTCATTAGCACAACCGGTTGCTTAAAAAAAAAAAAAATGATCAAGACGCCCGGATAAATCTAGGCATCTGGATTCTGTGAGGGGCGCCTGGATAATGGTAACAAACCTATATATATATATATATATTTCAATTGTATAAGGAATCAATTTTGGAAGGTGTTATTTGATCACTTGTTCCACATCACTCTATGATAAGATAAGAAGATGCCAACTATAAGCAAAATGAAATATACTATCACAAGTTGGGAAGGAAAAGTTTTATATGTTCTAGATTCCTAAGTTCTCTATATATATTTCAATTGTACAAGGAATCAATTTGGGAAGGTATTATTTGATCACTTGTTCCACATCACAATCGGATAAGATAAGAAGATGCCAATTATAAGCAAAATGAAACATGCTATCACAAGTTGGGATGGAAAAGTTTTATATGTTCTAGATTCCTAAGTTCTCTCTATATATTCAATTTGGGAAGGTGTTATTTGATCACTTGATCTACATCACTTTCCGATAAGAAGATGCCAATTATAAGCAAAATGAAACATGTTGTCACAAGTTGGGATGGACAAGTTTCATACTTTTTAGATTTTTAAGTTTTCTCTATATATTCCAATTGTATAGGAATCAATTTGGGAAGCTATTGTTTGAACACTTGTTCTACATCACTCTCTAATAAGAAGATGCCAATTATATTCAAAATGAAACATGTTGCCACAAGTTGGTTTGGTGGGATGGAAAAGTTTCATATTTTTCTAGATTCTTATACGTATATTTCAATTGTATATGGAATTGAATTGAGAAGGTATTAGTTGATCACTTGTTCCACATCACTCTTTGATAAGAAGATGCTAATTATAAGCAAAATGAAACATGTTGCCACAAGTTGGGATGGAAAAGTAAAATCATACTATATATATTCCAATTGTATAAGGAATTCATTTGGGAGGACCTTATTTGATCACTTGTTCTACATCATTTTCTAATAGGAAAATACCAATTATAAGCAAATGAAACATGTTTCCACAAGTTAGAATGGAAAAGTTTCATATTTTCTAAATTCCTTAATCGATGAGTAGGATCAATTATTGATGCTATTTTAATTATCAAAATTGTTTGAATATACAAATTACGTTCAATGATATTGTTATAAAACTATTTTATAGGATGTTATAGAAGAAAATAATTGGAAATTTGCTAAACTTTGATTGAACTTGTGAATGAAAGAGCATCAAGACTTGTACAACAATCTAGAGGAGATTACCCGAATTAAAATATCCTCTCGTTTAAGCTTGAGTACCATTATAAAGAGAACAGGAGAGACTTTATTTCATGTGATGTAGCATGGAATTGTATTTATGTGGTGTTAACATATCAACCACTACCTAGTTAATTGAACTTCTACTTACTGGATCGAGATTGATGCATTATCGGATTGACATGATCCTTTATTCCTCAATCTTCCACTCGCATAAGATAAGCCTTCGAAGCTCCACATAATTCATACCTAGATAAATAAGTCGTGTGACCAACATAGTCTGAGAGTACAATTGCTATATAGTTTCTTGAACAAATCTATATAGTATATTTAGAATGCTATCCTTAGATTATTCCACACAGTCTTATCTCTTTTGATCTCATTTAACTATTTATTTATATTGAGATTATGTTTAACCATAAAGATAAACATAATTGGTCAATAAATCAAGGTGATTGCATATATGAGAAGATCAATTTCAAATTTATTTGGCATATCTTTTATTTATTGGAGTAAAATATAAAGTCGTCACCTTAGCGGTCCTTCCAGGACGACCCCACACTTTCTAGAAGGAGATAAATCACGAGGGATATTTTCTCTAACGCAGCGGTCCTTTGCATGGGGAGATCAGGCACCCAGTGATGTATTTTACACCCGCTGAAAATTGACTCCAAGACTTATTAGAGCAACTATCTATGTAGATACCAAATACGCCAATTTATGTACTTAGTATAAATTTATGTGTATATTTTGCAAGATAAAGTGCTAAAGGTTATTTAGGGATTAACAACAAATAATCAAACATATATGAAAGTGTGTGTGTGTATCACAATTACATCAAAGTCTACACAATCCTAGAGATTTTGTTAGTATAATCACACTCTAAGTGATTAGGATAGATCATAAGTTTTGATATTTAGGCAAAATGTTTAAGCTAGGATCTGATATGTAGTCATGCAAGACTTAGTGGATATACACACAGAGACAACTTAATGCGAGCAAAGTTAATAGTAATGGAGCATTGGAATTCAACCATGCTAGTTGAGGTGAACTATGCAGGCAGAGCATGAGAAGCATGGCACATGGAATGAGCAGAGGACTTGGTACATTTGAGGAATAACTAACTTGATAGTAGATGACCTCATGACAAAAGATCTATAAGGTAAACTCTTAGGTGAGCTGATGGTTGAGAGGTTGTGTAAGATCGATATCATTGCTAGAGGGGGTGAATAGCTTGATATGCTTTTCTTTTGATATTTGTTGTGTTACTCTATAGAAAGTTAGTGCATTGCAGAAAAAATAATAGAACAAAACATACAAAAACTAAAGACACAAGCAAACCAGTTTAACATGATTCACAACTCTCCCCCTAAGAGCCGCTACATCCACAATATATTATCCGTTAGTGGATCACTCTAAAACCCTTTATCTTTCTCTTTTTTGGCACCATAAAGGGTAGAGAAACCTCTTGAGAGTATGATTTGTCTTTCTTTTATAGATTTAAAGAGCAAAATAAGGAAGATAATGAAAACAATTTTGAAAGAACTGAAACAAGATTATAGGCTTATTGAAGTTTCTTGAGCACTAAGGTTGAAGATTTGTCATTTCTATTGCTTGTGTTCTTCTGGAAGATGAAGATAAGTCCAAATTTTATATGAAGCACTGAACCCAGTAAGTTCTTTATGATTCACTCGACTCTAGTCGACTAATGGTCGAACATTAGTTGATTGCTCTGCTTGATTAGATCAGAATCCGAACATTGTCATAGATCTTATCTTGATTCTTATTAATAGCTTCTTGAATTAAGCATTAGTTGATTGTCTTGCAAGGACCAATTGACTTTTTAGCATCTATTCAACTTTCACTATCAACTCGCAAATTTTTTTTGCTTGAATTTAACCTTAGTTGATTGCCACAGTCAACTCAAAAATATTTTATTTGCTTTGAATTAACTTTAGTCGATTGCCACAGTTCACTCGTAAATATTATTTGCTCTAAAATAATATCAGTTGACTGCATCCGTCAACTGGCAAACTTTTTGTTTGCTGTCGTGCCAAACTATGAATGACTTTGTGGTTTTTTCAGTCAACTAATTTATATCCATCAATTGACTGAGTTAAAATCATAAACTTTATTAGTATTTATCATTTCTTCAGTCGATTGCTCTAACTCTATAATCAACTACTCAAACCTTAAATTCGTATCAATTAATTGTTACTAAACCAACAGCCTAGAATCATCCAAATTTGCAGTTTTTCACTTCTCCATATACACCCGTCAACTGTTGTATTATGGCTTCCTAATGATCAAGTCTCGCTTATCTTTGAGTTCTACCCTCGTCTCTAGGGTTACATTCACTCAAAGACTCTTATTCTCATCATAACTTACCATATGTCAGAAAGCACTTCTAGACTTCTATGCTTGAAGTCTCCTTGTCTCCATATCTTTATTTCCTAACATTTGGTCACCTGGCCTTTTGGGACTTTATTTTTGCCAAGAATCCAATTCTCAATTATTTTAGACTTCTATACGTAGCATCTGATCTTCCTAACCATCTTGAACTTCATATTATATCCATTAAGAATTAATTTAGTCCTTGACTTTCTTGGACTTCTTTACCTAACGACCAATCAATTGACTTGCTAGAATTTTACTTTTCAAGCTACCTACACCTATACGCTTGACACACAATATAATATCACAAAAATTACCTAACTTACACATGGTCCAAATGTTGAAACCCATGCAATATTACATGCTTGGGACCTAATTACACTAATAGATTGTACCTGGGAAAGAATAGTTCCTACCTTAGGTGAAAACTCCACTATTAGATCATAGTCAATGATTAGTTGATTGAAGAGTGTCTTCAATTGATTGGTGGTTGCCAACTGACTAATGGTGGTTAAGTCAACCAAGCAATTAACTCAGTCTGATTAGCCAACAAATAAAAAAATTCTATTCGTGGCTGAATTGACTAGATAGTCGATTAATCAACAAGATCTAGTTGACTGATGCTATAATAAAAAAGATGGAGAGAGACATTGACAAGAAGAAGTTGCATGGTGATGGTTGAATGACTTAATAACTATAGTGTATTAGTAGATTAATGATGGAATCGAATTGACTTATTAGTGTCAACACACTAGAATGGTCAAGTCCGGATGAAGGTGATGAAGGATTATAAAAGGGAGAAATGGGATTGTTTTGGAGCTATTGCTTACTACTATATTCTTATAATCTTTAGAGCTTATTGTGACACACTCCTCCCCCTCATTCTAAGCTCATTTTGTAATACCTTGTGAAATCTTATAAGAGGTTTCTCCACCTCTAAAAGATGTCCAAGAAGGAGAAAATCTAGTGGGGCTTTTGGGAGTGATCCACTAAAGGATCATGGGGGTTGTGAAGTAGGAATAAGGGTTTTAAACCGCATATTAACATTGGTATGTATTAGTTGTTTCACTGTGGTACATGTTGAATTGGACATTGCTAAGCCTTTAGCAAGAGCATAGCCTAACATCATAGAAATAATTGTTATTCACCCTTTCTAGCATACCAACCATCCATCATATTCAATCCAACACATTTAACATGATCATCAAGTACATTTGTAGGTATAGGCTGTGTAAGAGATCTTCAATCATTTTGTGTATTGATATGCATTGTATATTAACTTCCCTTGTCCAACTGTCTCTTATGAATTTCTACTTGGTGTCAATGTGTTTGGTTATTATCAAGTGATCATATTTAGGATCTTTAGCAAATGCAAGTGCAACCGGACAATCACACTTCACAAACACTAAGTTTGATGCATCCTTATGAACACCAAGCGAATAAAAAAATCTCTTAAGCGTAGCTTATTGCACTACTATTGAAAATACTCTTGAAAATACTAGAAATCATCTTACGTCGTTGATAGGGCTATACAAGTTGATTTTTTACTACTCCATGAGATTTCCCCTTTATTTTGTAAGAAAACATAATCAAAGGTGAATTTTCTATTGTTGATATCACCTACCCAATCAAAGTGAGATGCAAATGATTCCTTCAATACGACATTGAATAAATGTAGTGCCTTTAAGATGCCCAATACCCTTTTGACAATTTTCCAATAATGAGTTTAATATGAATTACCTTGATTTTTTTATTATCATTTCAATGGAAAAAATATTTGACCTTGTATACATCATTGAATACACTTCCAACAAAACTAGTGTAAGGATTTTTTTTTTCTTCACTTGTTCCTTCTCATTTGGAGTTTTAGGTCATTATTTTGGAGTCTTAGGTCAATGAT
>JBBUKS010000113.1:931835-968106 GCA_038050645.1 Hedychium gardnerianum | reverse complement strand
CCCTCCGTAGACTAGGTGGAAGGGAGTCAGGTCGGTACTCTCCCTTGGGGTCGTCCGGTAGGCCCAGAGGATGCTGGGCAGCTCATCTATCCAGCTTCCTCCAACGTGGTCCAATTTGATCTTAAGACCCAGACTATTTCTCGGTTGACGACCTCTGTCTGCCCGTTGCTCTGCGGATAGGCCACTGAGGTGAAGGCCTGCTGGATGTCGTATTCGCCGCACTATTCTTTGAGCTTTCGCCCTTGGAACTGACGCCCGTTGTCGGACACCAATTTGTACGGGATGTCGAATCGAAAGATAATGTTTCGCCATAAGAACTTCATGACGACCTCCTCCGTGATGCGGGCGAGGGGCTCAGCTTCAACCCACTTGGAGAAATAATCCACTGCGATCAGGAGAAATTTCTTCTGTTAAGGTTCGGTCGAAAATGGTCCGACAATATCAATCCCCCATTGGTCGAATGACTGTGATATTGTAGACGTCTTTAACTGTGCGGTCGGGTGATGAGGTAAGCTCTGGTGTTTCTGGCAATGAGTGCAACTGGTGACAAACTGGGCGGTGTCCTCCTGAAGGGTAGGCCAATAATACCCGGCGAGGAGAATATTTCGGGCAAGAGTTCGACCTCTCACATGGTTCCCGCAAATACCCTCGTGGATTTCCCGCATAACATAATCTGTGTCGTCAGGGCCCAGGCACTTGAGGAAAGGTTGAGAGAAATCGCGCTTATATAGAACGTCCCCGATCAGTGTGAACCTAACCGCTTGTCTTTTGAGTCATCTGGCGGCCTCCGTTTCCCGGGGGATGGTTCCAAGATGAAGATAGGAGATGAGCGGGGACCTCCAATCTGGGGTGTCATCGCCTTCGGCCGATCGGTCAATCTGAGCTACGAGCAGGGTCTGCAAGGTGGGCTCGGCCAGTGTCCACTCAGCCATAACGCTGGCCATTTTGGTCAGCTCGTCGGCTCAGAGATTATCTGCTCGAGGGATTTTCTATAGGGTCACCTTTTGAAACTTGACTTTCAGCTGCTCGTACGCCTCTGCGTACTTTCTTAAGCGCTGATTTTTGATCTCGAAGCCTCCCTCCAATTGTTGAGCTGTCAACTGCGAGTCCGAGTGGATCAACACTCGCACGGCTCCTACACGCCAAGTCGCTTGCAAACCGGCTATGAGAGCTTTATACTCCGCCTCGTTATTGGTGGCCCGGAAGTTAAGCCGGATGGATAACTGCATAACATCTTTTCAAGGCAAAATTAATAAAACTCTGACTCCACTGCCCTAATGGTTGGCTGACTCATCCACATAATTCTTTCAGATCCCTTCTGAGTCGGGGTCGGCTGTTTCCGTCATGAAGTCGGCTAAGGCCTGGGGTTTTATAGCAGTTTGATGCTGATACTAGATATCAAACTAACTGAGCTCGGTCGTCCATTTGATCAGCTGGCCCGAAGTCTCCAGGTTGGTTAGTACCCGCCCTAACGCGCTGTTGGTGAGGACCATAATCTGGTGAGACAGGAAATAAGCTCTCAAGCGTGGGGTGGTCACGACCAGCGCTAATGCCAATTTTTTCAAGGTAGTATATCTGCCCTCCACGTCTTTCAACACATAGCTGGTAAAGTAGACAGGATGTTGCCTACCTCCTTCTTCTCGCACTAGAGCGACACCCAACGCTCCTTCCCCGACCAACAGATATAACCACAGACGTTTGCCAGTCAGTGGTTTGGATAGGAGCGACAGTTGAGCCAGATATTCCTTCAGTTCAGTAAAAGCAAGGTTGCAGCTCTCGTCCCATTCAAACTTCAAGGCTTTCCTTAGTACCTTGAAGAATGGGAGGCTTTTAATTGCCGACCGGGAGATGAACCGGGATAGCGCGGTAATTCGATCGACCAACCATTGTGCTTCCTTCAGGTTCCTGGGCGGGGCCATATCGTGAATAACTTGTACCTTTTCTGGGTTGGCCTCAATTCCCCGCTCCTTAACCACATAGCCGAGGAAGCGACCGCTCTTGGCTCCGAAGAGGCACTTGCTGGGGTTTAACTTAAGCCCATATTTCCTCATAGTGTTGCAGGTCTCTTCGATATCAGAAATAAGGTCATCCGACCGGGATGATGTGATAAGGATGTCATCCACGTAATGTTTCTTTCGATCTAATGTTTGAACACTCGATCCATCATCCTTTGATACGTGGCTCCCGCGTTCTTCAGTCCAAACGGCATGACGTTGTAGCAGAACGTGCCCATGGAGGTGATGAAGCTTACTTTTTCCTGGTCCTCTGGGACCAGCGGGATCTGGTGATAGCCTTGATAAGCATCTATTATGCAAATGTATTCACATCCACTAGTTGAGTCGATGAGCTGGTCGATGCTCGACAGGGGATAGCAGTCTTTCGGGCAAGCGTTGTTCAGGTCGCGGAAGTCGATGCAGACCCACCATTTACCGCTCGGCTTTGACACCAGAACAACATTCGCTAGCTAAGAGGGGAACTGCACTTCCCGAATGTGCCCCGCCTCTAAGAACTTGTCGACTTCCGCCCTGATCACCAGATCTTGCTCCGGCCCAAAACTTCTCTTCTTTTGTCGGATCAGCTTCGACCCAAGGAGGATGTTGAGCTGGTGCACCATCACGGTTGGGGCTATTCCCTTAATTTCAGAGGGCGACCTAGCGAAGACATCATGGTTCCGCGCCAAACATTTCTCCAGTTGTCCCTTTAGCTCATCGAGCAAGCCTGCTGCTATGCAGGTGGTACCGTCAAGTCGCTTGGGGTGGATCCGGATTTCCTCCTTATCCTCTTCCAATGCCCCTGAAGGCCCCCGGGCGGCTCCCTCTTGGATGACGTTGACTTGAGGTCCTTGGACCCTTCTGGTTTTGTTGGAGCCCGTTCGGACGATGTCGACGTAACACCTCCGAGCGGCTGACTGACTTCCCCTCACTTTTCCTACCCAATTTCCCGCGGGCAATTTGATCTTTTGGTGGAAGGTGGAAATTACGGCTTGGAAAGCATTAAGAGTCGACCTTCCTCATATAACGTTGTACGTTGACTCGGCCTCCATCACCACGAAGGGCGTCCGCCGAGTCTTCTCTGCGGGTTCCTCCCTCAAGGTGAGGGGGAGGGTGATTTGTCTGACTGGCTGAACTTGATGTCCGGTGAATCCGAACAGAGGAGTTATCATGGGTCGAAGTTTCTCCTCCTCAATCTACATCTGGTCGAGGGTCTTCCTGAAGATGATGTTGACCGAGCTGCCCGTATCCACGAATATCTTTTTTATTACATAATTGGCTATTATATCCTTGATAACCAAGGCGTCTTCGTGGGGCATTTCGACCCCTTCCAAATCTTGTGGGCCGAAGTTGATTTTCGGTCCGCCACTCCCCCTGGTGCTAACTCCAAAGCTTTCCAGTCGTCGGCTGTGAGCCTTGCAGGCTCTGGTGGAGTCTTCGTCGGTAGGACTGCCGGAGATCATGCATATCGTTCCTCGCAGCGGGGCCTTGCCTTTGTCTTTTGCCCCCTTCTCCCTAGGAGCGGTGGTTCTTTGGTCGTCCCTTGGGGGTGTCCAGGCGCGTCGTCCAGACGAACTCTCTGTTTCCCTCCTATCCGTTCGACGAGGAGAGTGCTTCTGATCGGATGACTTCCATTCGTCTTCTTGCTGCTTCCTCTTCAGTTCGTAGCAGTCTTTGGTATCGTGTCCTCCTCTCTAGTGGAATGAACAAAAGAGGTCGGTCAATCTAGGATAACACTTCTGGGGCAGCGAGACTCGTAAGGCCTCGATTTCGTGGATTGCTGTGTCTCCGTCTCTGGGCATTGGGCGATGAGGCCCGGGGCGGTCGTTGTATTTCAATGGAGGGGGAGGAGCCTTGCGGTCGGACAGACCAGTCGGGACGTCGGCTCCCCTCTTCCGGGTCGACTGTGCCTCTTCCACCTTTACATATTTGAGGGTCCGGCTCATGAGGTGATCGAAGTCTACCGGGGTTTTTTTTCACCAGAGACCGGAAGAAATCGCCCTCCTGTAGGCCTAGTGAGAAAGCGCTGACCAGAATCTCGGAGGTGGTCCCTTGGACATCCAAGGTCACTTTACTAAACCGTTGAAGGTAATCTTTCAGGGGCTCTTTCGCTCTCTGCTTCATGGAGAACAAGTCCCAGGGAGTCTTAACATACCTCCTACTGCTGGCGAAGTGCTGTAGGAACACGCTTTTGAATCCCTCGAAGGAATTAATGGATCCGTTCGGCAACCGATTGAACCATCTCTGCGTTGGACCCGTCAAGGTCATAAGGAAGACCCTGCATTTGACTTCGTCTGGGTATTGGTGCAGTAGCGCCGCGTTCTTGAACTTGCATAAGTGGTATTCTGGGTCCGTTGACCCATTATACTCCTCGACGGCCGTGGGACGGAAGTGTTTGGGCAGGGGATTTCCCAAGACACTATCAGTGAACGGCAGACCCTTAGTTCCGCTAGCTCCGTCGGGAGCCGACCCTTTCCTCTTGGCTACGTCTTGGGCTTAGGCCCGGGCGATCGAGGACTCCCCCGACTACTCTAGGGGGAGAGATGCTTCTACCGCGGGTCGGCCAAAGGCCCATGGGGTGTCCGCGAGTGTGAACAACCTTTGTCGAGCGCCGGGTGGGGCCCCAACCGACGGGGCAGGCATTCCTGGCGGGGAAGGTTGTACCGGCCGTGGCACTTGGCCTCCGGCTTGCTGTTGCTGCCAGATGAACTGTTGTTGTTGCATCAATGCTTCTTGCTTCTGTTGCCACGCGACTTGCTGTTGCTGCATGACCCCCTATACGACGGTCGCGATTACCTAGGTCAGTTCGTTTTGCGAAGAAGGCAGACTAGACCTTTCAGTGTCATCCATCTCAATCTCGACTTCAGGATTTAACAAGATTCCCACAGATGACGTCAATTTATTCCCGCGCGAAGACTGTCAGAAGATGAGTCACTAATAAACTGGAGATTCGCTGACTTAATCACCGTCCAGCGGAGTGATCCTACTGGTCTTATGAGGTCTTAAGGTCGATCGGAGGCTTCGCCGGTCTTCTGTCCTAAGTAACCAGTCGGAGGGGGTCGTCTGTGGAGCGGCGAGTGAACAAGATTCTTCTGTTTTCTCCGATCGGGGATTTGCACAGATCACAAAAAGAGAGACGGAGGGTTAAAGGAGAGCTCCAGGCAAGAGGCCTGGGGATACCGCTCCGACGCTCAAGTCAGGTCTGATCGCGCAGATGTATTGAAACAGTAAGTAAAGGTGTCTCAGGTTAGAAAAAACCTCCTCTCCGCAGTGACTCCCGTTTCTTTATATACTCCTTCGAAATGTGTACGACTAGCATTAATGATGCGTATTATTGAGGCATGGGTGATCATATTCTTGTCCGAAAGTATCGTCGTTCCCCGTCTTTCAGAGGAGTGCCTGGGGTACAGTTGGGGGTGTTCTGATCGTACTGTTGAGGGGTGTTCTGGTCATACCATTGAGAGGTGTTCTGGCCGTATTGTTGAGGGGTGTTCTGGCCGTACAGGTGACGTCGGAGTCAACCCTTATAGTCATGTCGGAGGCCGGGGTCAATGATAAGATCCTTCCGGTCGGTTATATTATATACCCGACTGGGAACATACTTCAACCGACCGTTCTTCATAAGGCGCATCCAATCGGTTATAATATATATCCGACCGGGCTTCAGAGGATGCATCCGGTCTGTTAGCATAATATATATCCCCGATCGTGCTTTCAAAAGGGCCTCCGGTCGGTTAGCATAATATATACCCGATCGGGATTTTAGAAGGGCTTCGGTCGGTTGGAATAATATACCCCGACCTGATACCTTGGTTTCGGTCTGCGATGTTGATTACCCTTTTCTAACCGGAGTGATGATAACTCGAACCGATCTATCTAAAAATTGATCTTGACCTTAACTATGTACCATATGACACTTATCCATATTATCATATACCATATGACACAGTTCCCACGGGATGAGCTGTTGGCTAGTGCATGAGGTGTTGTCACAATAAGGTCTGGGGTCAAATCCTGGCTAGTAGTCAGGTTCCTACCCTCCCTTATGTACTAGTCATTGTTCGAGTTAGCTAAATTAGCCTCCGTGATTTATCTCCTTCGTGTTGATCCTGGAACAAATTGACAGGGACACTGGAAACAAGCATTTCACATTTTGCCGCAATATACCATATGACACGTATCCATATTATCAGCAAGCAATAAAATTTTTGCTGGTTTCTTTTTTAGCAACAAATCAACCGCCATCGTTCTCGTTTTCCCCTATCCGCCACCCAAACAGCTTTCCTCTTTTATTTTCAGTCGTCGGCTTCATTTTGTTGATTTTTCACGAACACGCGTCAATCCCTTCTTCCACTCCAAATCAGTCCAACAGCCTTCATCTTTTTCCAACAAGCTACATGAACATCAAATTCCTGCAATTTTGAATATCAAATTCAGAGTCATGATTCTTTGCTTCTTCCTCGCGTTCTCTCTCTAGCAACTAATTTCCTCTTCTTTCTTCCTTTTCTTCCAACATCACCAGTAGTGCCTCTTGCTTTCTTTTTTTACCAATATTTTTCGATTTTCTTTTCTCACCACATCTATTCCAGCCCTCTTCCAGCAGCAAGGGAGTTCATTCCAGCCCTTTTACAGCAACAACACAAGCAATCATCTTCACCAACGTCAAAGCGGTGAAAACCCAAGTCTAGAACAATGTTATTCAATATCAAGAAAATTCGACTTATATTTCGTTGATGATACTGCGGCTTTAAGATAAACACCTATTTCATAAGTCTGTCCTAAAATATTCTTGTTTTCGCTTGATAAATTATCAGAATTTTTATCTATTGAATGATATATTGACACTGAAATAATTCATCATATTACACCAAACTATAATATTCTTGCAAAAGTAATATCGTATTATGATTCAAATAATACAAGTAGATAATGATTCAAGTTTACAGATTGCTAATCTTGAAACACATTCATTTAGTTATCTAATCGATTTTTTTACATACACAACATTTTTCATATTCTATCTATTACCAAAAATATACTCTCCACTCGTCAATTCTATCTTGTCCTTTTTGAATTTCATCATAATCATTGTCTTATCAAAAATATAGAAGTAGGTACTACCTTATTTCACGGTGAAATAAAAATGACATCTACTTTCTTCAAAGTTCCTCGATCAAAACATTTATTGGAGAACACGCAAATAAACCTGCTTGGCATGCTTGACTTGGTCATCCTTCTGTTTGCATTGTTCAGTCGATCATCAATCGGTATGGTTTATCTACGTTCTCTACCTCCTCTCCATCTCATTTATGTAAGACATGTATGGAAGTTAAAAGTCATAAGTTACCATTTTCTTCATCCAATCATATTTCTAAGTTATCACTTAAAATAATTCATTTTGATATTTGAGTCTTGCACCTATCTTATCTAACCATAACTTCTTATATTATGTTACATTCATTGAATATTTTAGCAAATATAATTAGCTCTATCTTATGGGGAAAAAATCTGATATATTAGACATATTTTGTCGTTTTCAAAAACAAATTGAACGTTCTTTTAATCGCAAGATCCTCTCTCTTTATTCTGATTGGGGAGGTGAGTATCTATTGGTGCAGTTTGTACTAATAATCTAACTCAAGGTTAAAGTTAGAATATTGTTATCTAATCCTTTGAGCTAAGCGTGCAGGTTAACTAACTTGATAAATCTAGAGGATCAAACACCAGGTTAAAGTCCAGATGTGCGATTCTGACAGGAAGTCCAGCTGGGTCAGAGAGGACCAGACAGTTGACAAGAAGTCCAGGGTCAGGGAGGATTAGATGATTGACTGAAGTCCAGATGTGAGATTCCGGTAGGAAGACCTGGTGGGTCATAGATCAGACGTCGAGGAGGTTACTCGACATTCGATAAGTGAGGTAAGAAACTGGAGGAGCGAATCCAGTGAGGACGACATCAATGGAGATGCCCCGTAGCGATGGAGGCGCCCCCAATGGACTATATTAGAGCATCTCGACCAACAACAAAGAACAACTCTTCCCAACGCAACTTCCACTTGATATTGCTGTTCCAAGCGCCTACGATTATTGTACTACGACCCAGCTACATCGAACTGATGTTAGAATCAATCTTTGCGGTAGAAACTTAACCAATACTCGAGCTCAACTTGTCTTCATCATCATGTATTGGTAACGAGATTTTGTTATTATTAGCAATTTAATTTTTGTAATTGTACAGGGAAGTGTAGGATTGTTACGCTTCCCTCATCTTATATTCGATTTCTCTGTCCGAAGATTTTTTGGAAGAGAATTAGTGGATTGCCCAACGATACGATCCGAAGGGTCGTGGGACTTGGAGTAGGAGTCGGCGAAGGCTCCGAACCATGTAAACCGAAAGTGTTTCAATTTTTTTATTAACTTTCGCCACACGCTTGATTTTCGACGAGTTTTTCAAAATCGAAAAGAAAAGTTTTAAACAAGTGATTCACCCTCCTCTCACGTGCACTCGATCATACAGTATCAACTCTCCATCGCCATCTTATCTCTTGTGAAATTGTTCATCGAGTCTCTTGCCCTCATACTCCAGAGTAAAATGTCTTTGTTGTAAGAAAACATCTACATATAGTTGAAACTGCTTTAGCTCTTCTCCATCATGCATCAGTTCTTCATAAATTTTGGGATGAAGCTCTTAGTACTACAATATATCTCATAAATTGACTTCCTACTTCATTGCTCAATCATAAGTGTCCTTTAGAAAAAAATTATAATCAAACTCCTGACTATACTTTCTTTCAAATTTTTGGTTGTACATGTTATCCACGATTATGCCTCTACTCTAAAACAAACTTGACTCTTGTTCTCTACAATGTGTTTTCCTTATAGTAATTTACACTATGGGTATCATTATTTGCATATACCAACCGGACGGATATATATTTCTTGGTATGTTACTTTTGATGAGCCTCTATTCCCTTTTTCAGTAGCTTCTTCGATCTCTCCCGCAGATATAGGTGACACATTCTTGATATCGCCCAACATTATACTAGATATCAGATATCTGACTCCTTCGATTAGAATTGATGCTAATACAAGAAGTGATGGTATACTAGTCACAACTTCATCTCCACCCCTTCCTGAGGTCTCTCCTATTGATTCTCTCGCTGCATCATCCAATCATGAAAATAATCACCTTCCTTCATCGGATGTGCCACATATCGCATATTCATCATCCCATCCTACTTCATCAAGCACCTCTGTTGAAGATGCTCCTCGACAAATGTTTCCTTTAAGTGACATCTATGCACGATGCCCACCAGTAATCACATGGTATCCTCTCCCACGAGCTCTAGTGATCTCTCTTATACCTTCTGAGTTAATGTGTTTTATCTAAGTAGTTAAGGATCTAAATTGGTGTGTTGCGATGGCTGTAGAGTTTGATGCTCTCCTTCGTAATGGGACATGGAGCTTAGTTTCTCATACCTCCTCCATAAATATTGTGGGCTCCAAATGGATATTCCGTCTTAAATATCGTGCTGATGATTCTCTTGAAAGGTATAAAACTCGTCTTGTAGTCTTGTCATTAAAATTACAACTGTTAGATTATTGTTATCTATCGCTATCAGCTCCAATTGGTCAATCTGACAATTAGATATTTCTAATGCTTTTGTTCATGGTCATCTTGAGGAAATCGTATTTATGGAGTAACCATCTGGGTTCATTCATCCATAATTTTTAACACATGTTTGTTAGCTTAAGAAATCTATATATGGTCTTCGACAAACCCCTCGTGCATGATTTTATCGTTTATCCACTTGGTTATACACTTGAGGATTCTCTGGCTCAAAGATCGATTCTTTTTTTTATAAGTGCAATTCTGGCTCTATAATATTTTTTTATATTTATGTGGATGATATTTACTGACGGATAATGATCAAGAGGGCATCACTTCTATAATTCGTCTTCTTAATCAAGAATTTTCAATTCTAGATCTTGGCAATACTCATTATTTTCTTGGTATTGAACTTTCCTCAGATTCTGAAAGTTGTCTTCTCTTACCAAGCAAATACATCACTAGGATTCTACAATGGGCTCAAATGGATGGTGCACGTCTTATTTCTATACCAATTATTATAGGTAACTTTTCTATACCGTCATCTTCTCTACCTATCACTGGTCCTCAAATATACAAAAGTATTGTTGGAGCATTACAGTTTGTCATTATCACCCAACCTGACATCGATTTTGCTGTCAATCAAGCTTGCCAATTTATGCATACTCCCTCCAAACAACATTGGAAATATGTGAAAATGATTCTTCATTATCTCAAAGACACTATTCTCCATGGTCTCTTTTTATATCGTTATCCTCAAGAGAGTTAAATCTCTACAGTGATGCGCATTGGGCCGATTCTCTTGAAGATAGATGTTCTACTGATGAATATGTAATATTTCTTAATCGAAACCTCATTCATGGCATTCTAAGAAGTAACATACTGTTTCTCGCTCAAATACTGAAGTCGAATATAAAACTATAGCCAATGCAACATCTGAAATCATTTGGTTTCAGTATATTCTTTCTGAACTATATATTGCTCCTAGTGTTACTCCTAAAATATGGTATGATAATATTGGAGTGACATACCTTATTGCATATTCAACTTTTTCATGCTTGTACCAAATATATGGAGATTGATTTTTATTTTGTCCGCGAAAGTGTGACAACTCGCCAACTATCAGTTTCTTACGTCTCTATAGAAGAATAATTTAGTGATATATTCATCAAGCCATTATTTAAATAACGCTTTACCAAGTTGATATTCAAACTCATACTCCTATTAAATTTGTTAGGGTAATAACAATAAAGAGAATAATGATGGACAATAATCTCGAATTAATTAAGATTTATCATATCGGGCATCGTCAGTATGAATCAATAGCAAAAGATAATATTTTTAAATTTATTATATTTATTGTTATGATTATAATTATTATGATTATAATTATTATGATTGTAAATCACATTTAGTATTTTATTTATTATTTGGATAATTTATATAAATAAATACTTTGGGTATAGTAATCAAATCATCCAAAATTATTTTATATTCTCAATTTAATTTTTTAAAAATAAATAAAAAAGTTTGTATTATTAAACTAAATAACCAATCATTTTTTAAAAAAATTATAATTTTTGTAAATAATTAAATAAACTTAACTAAAAATTTGATAACATCTAAAAAAAATCGTTGAAATTAAATGAAACTTAAACTTATAAAAAAAAATCAAATTTAAATTTAATTTAATTTTACTTAATTATTTTATTAAATAAATTTAAACATTATAAAATACGAATCGACTTAGTTCTTTAAAGATCTTACAATTATTTATAATTTTTATTTATTATTATTCTATCAATTTTCTTTTATTCCTTCTAGTAAACCGCATTACTGAAGCGCGTCAATAACTTTGTTCATCATTACTAAAGCATGCCTCAAACGAAACTCGTTATTATTAAAAATATATAATTAATTAAATAATATCAAATTTGAAATCATTCATTTAATTTTATAATTTTTATTAATTATTATGATAAATTAAAAAATATTAATAATTAAAATTTAAAATTTAAAATTTGTTATTTTTTAATTATTTATTAAATGATCAAATCATTATATGCGTGAGATTTTTAGATGTTATTATTATGTCTACGATACCACTAATAAATGGCATTTGTGAGACCAGAATAGATTAGATTAGACTAGACTAGACGAGACGAGAGAAAACGAGGCCACCGGCCCTCCTTCCTCTTCTATTAATAACTATATCAATCAATCTCCTCTGTATATCCGCCCCTCCTTTCTCTCCCCCTCCTCTTTCCTTCCTCCACTCCGCGTTCCAACTCAATGTCGAGGACGATGGATCAGGAGCACCATTAATGAAGGACTGCGGCGGTGGCGGAAACCACAAGGCGCCCACCGATGCCGTCAAATCTCCCTCTTCCCTTCTATGCGGCGTCTTCGGCGCCGGTGGCCATCACCATCGCCGCAATGGTAAGACCTCGCATCCGCAATCCAGCTGGTACGCCAGGGACTGCAAGCCGCACTTCCTCTTCCACCGCCTTTTTGTTTTCCTCCTCTTTCTTCTCCTCTTGTACTTCGTCTACACCTACAGCCTCCTCTCCCCCTTGCTTTCCTGCGACGGCGATGCCGTCGTCCGCCTCTCCAACTTCAGCACCGACGTTGCCAACCGTACCTTCGCCAGATCGTCGCCTTCGCCGCCCGCGTCTCGGCCCCCGTCCACTGCGACGGACCTGCAGCACATTGTGTTCGGCATCGCCGCCTCTGCCAAGCTGTGGGAGAAGCGCAAGGCCTACATCAAGGTCTGGTGGCGGCCGCGGCGGATGCGCGGCTTTGTCTGGCTCGACAAGGCGGTCAAGGAGATGAAAGCCAAGGATCCCACTCTCCCGGAGCTCAAGATCTCCGGCGACACCTCCCGCTTCCCTTACACGCATCGGAAGGGCGACCGCTCCGCCATCCGCATCTCCCGCATCGTCTCAGAGACGTTCCGCCTCGGTCTCCCCAATGTGCGCTGGTTCGTCATGGGGGATGATGATACAGTGTTCCTCCCTGACAATCTCGCTCGCGTCCTCTCTCGATTCGACCACCGGCAGCCCTATTACATCGGCTCCCTTTCCGAGTCCCATCTGCAGAACATTTTCTTCTCCTACAGCATGGCTTACGGAGGCGGCGGGTTCGCCATCAGCGCCCCTCTCGCTGCCTCTCTCGCCAGAGTCCAGGACCGCTGCCTCCGTCGGTACCCGGCTCTCTATGGCAGCGACGATCGGATCCAAGCTTGCATGGCGGAGCTCGGGGTCCCCCTCACTCGGCATCCTGGTTTCCATCAGTACGACGTCTACGGTGACCTCCTCGGCCTCCTGGCTGCTCACCCCGTCACCCCGCTCCTCTCCCTGCACCACCTCGACGTCGTACAGCCTCTCTTCCCCGGGGAAACCCGGCCCGCCGCCCTCCGCCGCCTCTTCAACGGCCCCGTCCGCCTCGACTCCGCCGGGGTGATCCAGCAGTCCATTTGCTACGAGACCGAGCGTCTCTGGACGGTGTCTATCTCCTGGGGATTCGTCGTCACGGTGGTTCGCGGGGTGATGTCGCCGCGTGAAATGGAGACGCCGACGCGGACTTTCCTCAACTGGTACCGCCGGGCGGACTACACAGCCTACGCGTTCAACACCCGGCCGGTGGCGCGCAACCCGTGCCAAAAGCCGTACGTCTACTACCTCGCCACCGCCCGCTACGACAACGCCAGCCGCACCACCGTGACGGAGTACGCGCTCCGCCGGGATACCCGCCCGACGTGCCGATGGCGGCTGGCCGACCCGTCGGCACTCGTGGACCGCGTCGTCGTCTACAAGAAACCCGACCCCAGCCTCTGGGACAGAGTACTCAAAACCGCCATTAACTCATCTCTTAATTGCCCAACCCCACCCTCCTCGCACAATCAATTACTCACCATTAATGTACTGTGGCAGGCACCGAGAAGGAACTGCTGCAGGGTATTGTCGACAGCGAAGGATGTGAAGAAACGGCGGCGGATGGCCATGGAGGTAGGGACGTGCACAGAAGGTGGGATCAGTGAGATAAGCAAGCAGTGAGGTTAGTTTCCATTAGCCCAGGTGCTAAGTGAAATGTACCCTGCTAAAATTCATGCTAGATTTTGATGCCGTTGTAAAATATAAAATTCTTTGTTCATCATCAATCTCGTCGTTTTCTTTGGCCCTGGCCATGGTGGAACGAGGTCGGTGGTGCTGAGGTGCACGGCCGCCGTGTGACAGCTCCGGCTTCTCCTCTCCGGAGGTGATGTCAGTGACCGTTTTCTCCAAGCCTTTGTAGTCATGATCTTGAGAAGTGTGAAATGGGTTTGTTTGGACGACCGGCCAGCTAAGCACACTGTTCTTGTTTATCCGTAGTATCCGGCGAGACTCCTTAATGATCTTGTCGTTGCATTCAAACAACTTTTTGATCACGATAAATCTGAGTTAACCTTTTCTTTTTGTTTTGTCTTTTTTGTCCATTGAAAATGCGCAACCATCGAGAATTAGTTTGGTCGAAAAGCAGAAAACAACTACAGCAAATAGTGTCGGTGAGAAGGCATTGAAGGCCATGCATTGCACAAGTGTCCTAAAAACATTAATTTTTTGTCCATATTGACGCGTCAGTCTGAACAAAAGAAGACAATCTTGATGGCAACGCATTGAACGAGGTTGGTGAGACAGCACCACACGACACCTGGCCACGCCGTGCCGCGGCGAGACGATCGAGAGCTTTCCAACTGCAAAACTTCCAGCGCACACTTGGAAGCTATAAAAAGAGTAAACAATAATGAACGCGTTTCGAACCTGACTCGGTTTCGGTTTAACCCTATTCTTGCTAGATCTCATCCATCAGTAGCGTTTTCGCATCAGAGGAGGAAAGCGATGGCGGACAAGGCGAGCCGAGCTCTGGTGATCTACGGCGATGGCCACGCCAATTTCGTCTCCCCTCTGCACTCCCATCTCCACTCCTTCGTCTCCCGCGCCTCCTGCGGCTTCCTCTCCCTCAGAGATCCTCCGGACGCCCAAGGTAATACCGCCTCCTGCGGTAGTTCACGTCTTTCGAGATGATAACGGATCTGTGCGATTCAAGATAATCGTGCTTGTGGTTTTGAGCTGGCAGATAATTTCCAATGTTGGTATTGGACACGGGGATAAGCTGACCCTTTAGGAAATCATCGTCTGTAGAAATTGAACTGAGATCGATGTTCTATTGCTTCCCTATCATCTACTTGAACTGTTCTTGATGTTCTATGTCTGATGCCATACAGGTTCTGATCTGATTTACGATTACATCATAAGTTATCTACCAATTTAAAAGAAGTTTGTGATTGCAGACATGTGACTGTGATTAGGTACAATCTCTTGTAATATAACTGATGGAGGGCAGTTGGACTTTTTAGAACAAAGAAGTAAACTTTCACCTAAAATGCGCAAGGATGATTTAGTGTTACACATTGGTTGTCTGATAAAACTGTATTCTCCTTTTTAAGGGAAAGTGAAGCGAGTCTCACACTTTGATGAACATGAAGTGGCACATTATCTTTATGACCATAGTAGTCTAAGCCTTATTTCTTATTCAGTTACTGACAAGAACACTACTAGCGTCAGTTTCTCTCTTTCTGATAGCTGCTGATTATATATATATTCCTTCAGAGGGGCTGGAATAAAGATTCTTTTTTTCCCCATAAGCTGTAAAAAATTTCCATGACACTTTTGTTTATATCACTGTATTTACTTCTATTTCTTGTATATCAGTAGGATATTTCTCCAAATAATGCTTACTTTTTTTTAAAAAAAAATTAACATTATATTGCTTGTGCTAGTGATGCTCGTCTAGTTCTTACATCTCTAGTTTGGTTCTGATTCAAGGACTATGAGGTAGAAGTTTCCTGACATGGTCAAGCATTGATGATTTTCACATGCTAGACTTTGTATACTTATCTAAAAATACCAAACTGGAAATTGGTTAGAAAAAAAGATGTGTTTTGTTGCTCTTACTAGTTTTAATCGCTACATGAGTTTGTAACCAAAAGACATTTTCCCTTCATCACTCTTACTAGTTTTAATCGCTACATGGGTTTATAACCAAAATACATTTTCCCTTCATCCTATTTCTTCTGTTTTGTGCATGACATTGTTTACATCTGAGGGGCCAATAAATTTCTACCAATCTTAACCATGTAGAAGAATGTCATTCAGACTCAGAGCTGCAACACAGATTGACAAAGTATTAAGATATCTTTACTACATAACAATTATATGCTCTAATATTTGGTCTTTTCATCTTTATTTTCCTTACCATCATTACATGCTTGACACTTCAACACTGATGGCTAATGCTCTGTGAAATTTTTTAGGAGATGAGATGTTGGACACCCAAATCCATATGTGTTGGATACTTAGTCTCACACTAGAGTCTGAGTAACATAGACTATATTTATGATATAAAATCTGATCCTTGTTTCTCTTAGAAAATTGTTTCTTTCATTGGCATTAAGGATGAGAGACAGTTACCTAGGTATTAGCAGCTAGCCTTATTGCAACTAGTACTTTTAGTTTTTAGTTGTGTATATTTGTCATATTTAGAGAGTAATAGACCATTGAGACATCTGTGTGTGACGTTACCTTATTTCTGCAAAATGTGTTGCTTTATACAATATACCGTCAACTTTGTCATTTCAAATTTTATGGTTAAATTGATTTGTTTCTTAATTTCACTTGTATATGATTCTCAGAATCAGAAAATGCCAGAAGAATTAGAGAGATAGCACAGCTATTGGATGCTAATGACTTTTATACGACAATGGTGAGATTTTATTGGTAATTTTTGTTTTTCATAAGTAGAAAACATGATATATTCTTTTAATGGAGATACAAGTGGCTGTCTATGTACAACTAAGATAACTACATCATGTTCACATTAAAAAAATGCTTAACTTAGAAACAAGAACAAATGAAAAAGGACAAAAAAACATAAAGCACCATTATGTAGACTTTTAACTAGTTTTATTTTTCTTGTCAGAAGGGACATCGCACTGAAATGAATATCAGCAAGGATAAAGATGATTTGTCAGTTCCAACAATCTCGCAAAGGTTCAACATTTTTGTCTTCTGACACAGTTATTGTCGCACCCCAATACACCTGGTCATGTGGGCTTTAGGTTGTTACAGCAATTTCCATTCACGTAAAATATGTAGACATGAGAGCATAGTCAAACATAATATTAATATCTATGACAAAACCACATAGAAAACCTTAGCAAACTTTAAAAACAAGTCATCATTACAATTCATAAGACAAAACTAAAAGAAGAGAACAACTGCCTTCTGACGAACCTGTTCTTTGCAGCTAGCTAACTAGGCCACTCACTAGATTTTGAAAAGAAAAAAATTATTGAAGTAATTGGGGTTAGCACTATGGCCTAATAGGATTTCTCTAAGTCAAGGTCAGACAGTGATATAATTAATGTTAGAGATCAATGAAAATACAAACAATTAAAAAATAAGCATGGAGGAGTAAGAGCAAAAGAATTATGATAGAATCACTTACAAAGCATGAACACATGTAAGCATAAGAGCATAGAATGCAAACACATGACACAAATTGTCTACCCTCGGAGCAATGTACGCACCTGCTACAAGAATGCACCATCGATCATTATCATTCATTGGGACAGTGAACTCCTGCCTAAAACTTGGATTCCACTAGAGGACAACCACATGAAACAAATTATCAGTATTGTTCTGCATTACAGGGCTAAACAAGTGTCAAAATATACTAACATAAGGCTACAATAATTGTTTAGAATATATGTATTGAGAATTAGAAAGGAAAAACCGTGCTCTGTTTCTCCATGGAAATGTTTTATAATAGTTGGATTGATTTGATCTTGTCTCAGGTTCTTGGTTCATTCTATGATTCTGAATTTAATTAAGGTTAATTGATTTGACCAGAATTAAACAGAGTTAAATTAAATAATAAGTATTCTAGATTAACTGATTAGAAATTTTATGCAAACGTAATTAATCATTTATTAATAAAAATCTAACATTTAATGAAACAGAAATCTAATTAAATCAGAGCTTAAATTCTAATCAGAATCAAACATAGGTGAAATGCAATTAATTAATTAGTTCTACTCAACTCCTAGAATTGTTCAAACAGGAAAACAAGTGTAGATTATAATTAAAACCAAAATAAGCAGTTAACAGAACTAATGTATAAGTATGATAATTACGTAAATAGTTAATCATACTACATCCATCAGATTTTTTTTAGCAAATTAGTCTGAATTAATTGGTAGCAGTCGGGTGAAATTAAGAGAATAAATAAATCAAAAATTTGTTAGTCGAGATTAATCAACATAATAAGTATATTATTTAAATTAACTTATCAGTAAGATATAGTATCACATGAAACTAAATCAATTAATTAACTATATATGGCCATAATTTATATTTATAAAATTAATTAATTAATTAGAAGAATAGCAAAATACTAGAATTCTTATTTACAAAATTGAGGTCAAAGATTGAATTCTATTAATTTAATAGTAATTATATTAATCATCCCAAATTAATTGATGATTTATTTCTTTGCACTGGTAATTTAGTTGATTAATTTTATGACAACAATCAGATCAACAAAGTCTACAGAACTTATATTAATATCAGAACCTCTAATTACTAGAATCAATCTATATAACTGATCAGATGTTCAAATGATTAGATAAGTAAATCAATCAATAAACTCCAATTGATCTAATAAAAAGTCTATAGGATTTATGTTAATATCAAATCTCTAATTACTAGAATTAATCTATATATCAGATTAGATGTACAAATGATTAGATAAATAAATCAATCAATAAACTCCAATATATCTAATAAAACAGGTATAATCTAGTTTCAAAATTAATAACATATTAAATCAGTATTAAAATTTGGTTAATTATCTTTGACCTAAGTTTAATTGATATTACTATCTGAGACTTATGTTTTCATTTATTTAAACTAAGATTTCTTTCCCATTAAATATGCAAATTTTGATTAATAACTTAATAACCCATAGACTGAATTTGTAAAAAGTTTCTGGTCAATTAATTTGGACTGCCTATGTTCTCATTTAATTTTAGTAAAATCAATCATCGTTGACCATTTTTATTGATTGATAAAGCATCCATGATCCCCCTTTTCTTATTGTCTATACCTATACCAAATGATCTTTATTGTATTCTTATATTGTTATATCCAGATATTCGTTTAGCACTGCAATGCAAGCGATTATACTGGTAGTATATTTTCTGTGGCGATCCTTTATTTAGGTCCAAGTTGTCAACTGCATGCTTTATAATCCGAATAAGGATAATTTTGAGTTTGTAGTGACGTGTATACACTGCTCTGAAGGAGTGCCAAAGTTTCTCTATAGACCACTCACATCCTGAGTTGCATTCTGTGCTCTTATGCTTGCTTGTGTTCATACATATGTAATGCACCACTGTTGCTTTGCTCTGAGTCCATAATTGCTCTTAATTGCTTTTGTTTTATTTGATCTCTAATATGCATTATATAATTGTATTGACCTTGACTTTAGGGGAAGCCTACTCAAAGGTGGTGTTGAACCAAGTTGATTTAATAATCCTTTTTCAAATTTTAATAGGCAGCCTAGTGAGACGGTTAAAAGAAGAGCAAATTTGTCTGGGTGGTGGTTTTCTTCTTTTAGCTTTCTCTTATGTAATAAATTTTGTGATGCTTTATTTTATAACTCTGTTGAGATTTTCTAAGTTTTATTCTTAAATATTAATATCATCTTTAATTTTACTGTTGATATCTACATATTTTTATAGATGACAATTTTTGCAACATCTTAAAGCACATATTACTATAAGGTGTATCAGGGTGTGTTAATTTTCTAATAGTTACTCCTAACGATAGTATTTTTGGATGTGATAATCAGCTAAGTTTCTTTACTTTTATTCAGGTTTATGGGTCTCAGAGCTGCCATTTTTACTGATTGCATTGATGTTGGATCTTTTGCTTCAAAACTTGGATTTACTGTTTCACAACTTTCTGAGTTGATTAAGAGGATTGATGCTGGCGTTAATAGCTATGAAAATTTTGACGACAATGCTACTGTGTTTGAATTGCTGAAGCTTCTAGGATTTTCAGGCGGAGAAGTCCTTGAAGATTATGATTTTGATTTAGTGTTTTTGCACATCACACCAGATCATAAATTGAATGATGAGAAAAGTGGTAAGGCCATCAACACCGATATTGATTTTTTCAACAAGTTAGTAGGTGGAGTAGTGAATGCTGCTCATCCTGGATCACTGGTGGCTTCTCGTCTACACTTCTCTGTTGTGTTAAGTTATGGTGCTGTTTCTGGTAGTGACCAGAGTTGCTCCTTGAATCTGAACTCATTTACAGAAACAAACTCTGATCTATTATTACTTGGTCCTCACCAAAGCTACACTATGAAAGGTGGAAACATATTGCCTGACATCAGGTTTAAGTTAATTTTGTTATGACCTTTGCTTAAATATGGTTAGGATGTTGTTCATCACCTATTACTTAATTGCAGGCATCACCATCCAATGTTGATTGCCCAGTGGCAGGAGGGTGTAACCCGCCGGGATATAGCCATGAGATTTTGTTTTGATGATTTTAGGGAGGTAAAAAATGCTTTTGACTAAGTACAATGTTTTGTTTCAGCTAATTTGATACTTTGTTTATTGATCCTTGCAAGTTTTGTATACATGCTTATTATCTTGGGGTAAGTTTGATTCTGTTGAAGAAAATGTTTTCCTTATGTGTCAGCCTTCTAGGAATTTTGCTATTCTTAACCAATAGTAAATTTCTGTGCTTTTATAAGGTATCAAGTAATTGATACTATGTTTTATTGCTTGCTCTCTTGGTGGCTAAACCTATATGTTCTTTGTGGAATATAGTGCTCAAACCATATATCCTAAGACATCCTTTTAAGGCTTTTCTATAAGTAAAAACATCCATGAAGCATGAACTCGTGTAGGTCATCTGGAGTGACCTTTCTTTTGGCTTACAATGCTTTCCTACAATCTAGATTAGCTTCCTGAGTTTCTTAATTATAGTCCTTTGCACTTGTAGAAGCACTTTAAGATTGTTTGGTTGGCTAGATAAACTGACTTACCTATGCCAATATGTTAAATTATAAACAAAATAATATTGAAGTAAGAAATATGAAAATTTGATATATTTATTTCAAACAAGGCTCAAGATTTCAAGTAATATTAGTAATTGAGTATGATGTTCTATTTTTCATAAATATCAAATTGAAAATATTTATGAATTTTTATTTTAGATAGTCTTAAACATATGACATCAACATGAACTTTGCATTTGGATTCAGTGAATAGGAACAAAAAAAATGTTTAGCAATAACAAATACTTTTAATTTTTATTATCAGGAATTTCAAAAAGTTACTAAATATAAGTAGAAGATCTTTCTCTGATTTGCTTTCGGATAAGTGATTACTTTAGCATGATTTCATATTTTTGGGGCAAAATATCTATGTGCCTTTTCTCTCTCTAAATCATCAATTGATGCCCCTCTTGTTTTTTATATATGCTAAATATTGACATCAATATCAAGTCTGCATCCTTATTTAATTAAATAAGAATTTAAAATTTATTTTAGTAACTATAATCTTGTGACTTCTATTGTTAGAATATAACAAGTAACATATTCTATGAAAAGCTTTGCCCAGTTGTATTCAAGCAAGTGGTTATTTTAGCAGGGCCTCCAAGGTTGATGATTTTAATGAGAAACTATCTAATTTTGTGATTCTTGCTTATTTGGAATCCGATCTTTACAGTAAATTTGTGCAGGATAAGTATAAGTTATATGCAGACTTTTGATGAATTTGAAATCAATTTAAACTTCCATCTGAAAATTAAAATGATATGACAATCTAATTTTGCTTAAAATAATGAAAGCAATAATAGAGGCCCAAATCGAAGAGGAACACCTGTTTGATATTCAGAAAGAGGAATGCATGTTTCACATTTGCCTGCGACTACTAGTTTCAAACATGAGCACAATCCTAATTTCAGATAATAAACCAAATGGATTTTCATTGTTCTAAACGTTATCTATAGGCAATTTAGTTTGTCTCTAAACAACAAAAGTTAATGCAAAAAGAAGCTGCAAATTGCATTGTATCCCTGGATTTTCTATGCAATATCTATCGTCTAAACGATCTGTAACTTGACATTTGCTTTCATTTTGCCATGCAGCAAGGAGGTAATCTCGCAATACTTGCTGATCGCTTTCTCTATGAGGTGGCGTTTAAGCTTTGGAAAGCTCCTAAATATGGAGCTTGATTCTAACATACTTCTGATCCAGTACTGGCTTTTTAAATAAAGGGAACTTTGCTAACTATACTACTGAAGCATCATGTTGTCTAGCCCACTGTCCTGTATCAAAGCAGCTTGTGTCAAATGGTATCATGAACTACATGTCTGGTTATATACCGCATGGCAACAAATCTCTATCTTGTTTCTAATAAACTCATGATTCGCGACTCAACCATAACCAAAATTGGCTTTGCCTATCTAGTTTTCCGTTGCTCAAACTAACTTGAAGGGTGCTAACAGAAGATAACCTCTGACTTGAAGAATTAAAAGTAAACCCTATTGCAGGAGCTGGAGCTTATTGAATAGGTATGATGCGTGTTTCAGTGGACGTTGGATAGTTCATATTCTGTATGCCGACTTTTCTTCTTTGAGTGGAATCTGGATGAATTTTTGTATTCTTGCATTGTTGGGAGGTTAGCAGAAACGCTTGTTATTGTTATTAAATTCTTATAAAAACACTTCACTAAGAAACAATTCAGCTTTCGTTGATATTAAAAACATATTTGATTAATGATTTATATTTGAAACGACTCAGCGAGGTGCAGTATTGCATGGGCCATTAAAGTCTCACTTTCTCACAGTCGCCGTTGAATTACGGTGAGTGTGTGCCCCAGTGAGAGATTGGACAGATACACAGGAACGAATATAGTTCAGAGGTCGATGATAAAGAAACACCTCCAATCTGTACTTTGGACAGTTTATCAGTTTTCTTCTTTTCGTGGACAAAATGACTGCCAAATTGACGAAACGCCCACCATCTTTTCCTCACTGAACTCAGGCAAAACGACACCCTCTCTATATGATTGTTTCCTTCATTCCGATTCCATTCTAGTCTTTACTCCTCTCATTCAAGCGATGAAGGTTGGTTTAGCTTCTTTTTTTTTTCATGTACGATTATTCCTTTGCTGAATTTATTTTATTTTATTTTTGGTGCTTTAGAACATTACTGACTTCTCTTTAGTTAAAATGAGAATTTTTCTGCCAAGTTCTAATCTTTATTTGCAGAAAATGGTACTTAAATTGGAGTTGAATGATATCAAGGATAAGCAGAAGGCCATGAAAAGTGTTTCAATCCTTCAAGGCACCTCATCTCCCTCTTTCCTTCCCCTCTCTTTGATCACTTTATAGTAATTCTGTCACATTTTTTTTTTTTACAGCAGGAATCGATTCGATCGGAATCGATATGAAAGCGCAAACAATGACAGTGATCGGATCAGTCGATCCCGTGAGTGTTGTTACCAAACTGAGAAAATTTTGGCACACAGATGTGGTCTCAATTGGGCCTGCCAAGGAGGAGGAGAAGAAGAAGAAGAAGGACGAGCCAAAGCAGGAGGAACCAAAGAAAGAGGCAACAAAGAAGGAAGAAGCCAAGGAAGAGAAGAAAGAGAAGGCCAAGGAGGAGCCCCAAAAGGAAGACAACAAGGAGGAGACTAAGCAACAGGAGCCTAAGAAGGCGATCGCCAAGAAGGAACACCATGAAGAAATGGCACCAGAGTCTGTGAATCCTTACAAAATCTACTACAATCCTCCAATGCACTACTACAATCCTCACACAACCACACAATACTACTATGTGCCCAGTGCTCAGGAGAATCCAAACTTGTGCAACATCATGTGATCAAAGCCAGCAAGAGAAGATGAAGTTCTGCATAAGTCTAAGGACCTTGTTGTTGGATCTCAAGTGATGATGATATGCATGGAAGATCTTTCTGCATTTTGTTTTCCAGTTTGAGGACATACAGAAATTCAAGCTTGTTTTGGTGCATGAGTTGGCAATATAAATAAATTGAACGTTCATGAATAAATTTGATATTCGACTTGATAAGAAATTATTTATGTTTATTCAATACACATAAAATTAATTAATTGAACAAGTTTGAACAATTTGTTAAATTAAACGAACAAACTTGAACACATATGTATTCAGTTTATTAATGTTCGTGAACGATACTGATCAATAATTTTTTTATTAATATACTAAATAAACAAAGAAATTTTTAAAATGAATAAAATAAATTTATATTATCATACTTAATAACCAATTAATAAATTTAAATTGAAAGCTCGATACTATCTAAATAAATTAAGTCAAATTTAAATAATTATTTTAATAACTTAATTTATTTTATACTTGATTTAACTCATCATCTCGATGGTCCTTCCAAGATGATCTTATTATTTAGGTAAATTACGACGGACTACTATCCTTTGAAAAATAAACATTACATGGGAGAGGAAAATACTATAAAACTTCTTGAACACTATAAATTTGACTTGACTTACCTCATTTACAGTCAACTATTCGAGAGAAAACGATGTCCATGCTCGTCTAAGTAAGAGAGTTAGGTAAATCATCCACTCCTAGCAAATGTATTTTTCAATTATTTTTAAATATAGATCTTTAGAAATTATAAATATTAAGGATCGTACATAATTACATTTTTCTTTTGCGAATTTGTATGATTAATTTCCTTTTACCATAAAAGGAATTTACTCGTCCAAAAAATAATAAAATTCAAGAAATTTTTCGTTTTGTTTTCCAGAATAAGCTTGTTTGGCTTATTATTTTTCGACGCACTAATCTCACCCAAAAACAACACCACGTATACAATTCGACCGAAACCCTAGGTCCCACATACGACGCGATGCCCTACGTGTCGTTCTCGATTCCGTTCGAACGTTGCTTGTTTTAGGTATGTCGAGTAGCGATCGACGACGAGTTGGAGAGAGAGGTAGATTTTCGACGCTCCCCTCTCAAATCTCTTTGTTTTTGTTTTCGAATCCAAGTTTGAAGCCTTCACGCTTCAGCGATCCGGAATCCGGGACGGCCGTCGGAGCTTCCCTTCCTCTCAAGCTTCTCCAATGCTCTCGCTTTGTTTCTTCCCCTATTTTTTGGAAGCAAACCAGGTGGTTGATGATTGCTGCTACGGGATCTCAAGGATTGGTTGATCAGATCGCGGATCCATGGCGTACCCGGCTCACGATGTCGAGAGCAGCGCGGTCTTGGAGATCAAGGAGGCGAATGGAGATTATGTGAGTTTGGATAATGGCGAGCCCGTGAGGCTTGCGGCAGAGCTGTCCTACTGCGGCTGTAGAATATGGAGTTCTCTTTGTTGGTGGGTGAAGGCGGTTCTGCTGGGCACTTTCTTGTTGGCTCTGGCCGTGCCCCTCATCGTCTTCGGCGGTCCTTGGATCGTCAAAAAGGTCCCTTCTTTCGCTTGAGATTACCGTTTGTTTGGATTGTTTTGCATTTGATTTTCTCTATTGGTTTCGCTATCTTATGGATGATTTATTCAGAGAAAATGCAATATTTATTCTCCTATGTGTTAGCATTTCTAAAGATCGGCCAAGAGAAAATATTTAATACCATATAGATATTAGTTTCTAAATATTAGGGTTGCATGGAGCAACTTATGGTGATCATGATTGACAGCTGTTGAATTTAAAGTGATTGTTCTTTTTGCATCTGTAAATTTTGTTTTCATTTGATTATAGTTGACTGGCATAGCAATTGAAATCAGAATGAAAATTCCAGGTTGATTGAGAAATCTCGGTTCTTACAATGAATATTTTCCATTGTCTTAATACAATCTCTTCAAGCATCTAAAAAAAATGATATGCCTTGGTGATGTTGCAGAGTCTGGTTATATAATTGGCAAGAGTGATTGTGGCTAAAATTATGTTATCTTTGTCTTAGCATTAGGATTCAATAAGACGCAAAATGTGCAAGGTCTCATCACTTAAACTTACATGCACCCTTAAGATAAATCAAATATTTGGATGTAAGAAATCTTGTAATCTAACTCATACTACATTCTGAACTTAATTTTTAGATGGATCTTTGTTATGTGCTATGCTATCAAAATGAATCTAACTGGTGAACCTAGTATCTGTGTTTTTCATCATCATTCTAGTAACTTGGGGTTGACTGTTTTTCTACTTGAATTTGGTTTCTGCGACTTGGGGAAAATTTACTGGTTCTAGTTATATGGATCTAGCTGCAATATAAATATATGGTGCTAATAAATGAAAACCAATTGACCAAATTTTAGATTGACTGTCATCTAAATTCATGCTATTAGTTGTTCAAAATAAATTAGTGGGGAGATGCTGCATTGGTCTTCAAAAAATATTAATTTAGCTGTTTTCTTCTCTCTTCTTGGCTTACTGATATTTTTGATACTTTTAGCAGGTGGTTATACCAGTGTTGGACTGGGTAATGACATCATTTAGCAAACCAGTACTTGGGCTGTTACTTTTTGCTTCAATTGCAATATTTCCAACTCTGCTGTTGCCTTCATCACCCTCTATGTGGATAGTTGGGATGACCTTTGGTTATGGTTATGGATTTCTGTTAATTCTGACAGGGATGAGCATTGGCATGTCATTGCCTTTTATTGTTGGTTCATTATTTCGTCACAAAATACATGTTAGTTTCTGCTTCTGTTTCTAGTTGATCGCATACTAATAGTTAAGATGCTTACGTAATCATTATTATTGCAGACATGGTTAGAGAAATGGCCTGATAAAGCAACTTTTGTAAGATTTGCTGGTGAAGGAGATTGGTTTCACCAATTCCGATCTGTCATTTTGATCAGGATTTCACCATTTCCATATATAATTTTCAATTATGCTGCTGTTGCTACCAATGTCGATTATGGTCCATATATCTCAGGTTCAATAGTAGGAACTGTACATGAGATATATATTACAATTTACAGGTTGGTAAACTCTCAAACTTCGATTTCTTATTGCACAAATCTTTTCTTTATTATGAGTTTTTGTTTGTCTAGTTTTTTCCCTTGCCAACTATTTTTCAGAGCCAGATATATTCACTATTCACATATTCGGTCTTAACGAGCCAGTTGGACCTGATTATCATTGTGTGATGTGTGAAAGGACTTTTTAGATTTATTTGCTGCAGATAGTGTAGCATTATTTACTCCAAGTATTGTTCTTAGTTACACTGTAGTTGAATTGTTTATCATGACAATTTAACCAAACACCGTCGCAGTTTATCTAAGCAATGAGGTTTTCTGGTTTCAAACTGTCGTATATGGATTTTACTTTTATATGATGTAGTAAAGGCTTGTTTATGCTCAGACATTTACATAAGGTTCAGGCACTAGAATTCCCTGTTTTCCTGTTATTGCCCCTATTTATTTTGTTAAATGCACTTTCATCGGTCGAAGTTGTTTATCTGTGATGACGACTAATATTATTTGATTTACTCCATACTTGAATTCCCAAATTTTGTTGTCAATTTTGTTTCTCCAATATGATTATAACATTATTCCTTTCAATTTCCTGTATAACTGTTCTAAATGAGCAGTGGGAGGCTTCTTCAAAGCTTGGCAGATGCAACTAACGCTGGCGGTTTCCTTTCGTTGGAACAGATTATCTATGATATAATTGGCTTCTCGATCACTGCTGCTGCCACTGCCGCTATTACCATATATGCTAATAGAACCCTTCAAACTCTTCAAACAGAAAATAATCACAGTTAATCACAAGAAGTTCAAAACTGAGGAGCATGTAGGCTGATAGGTGAACTTTCTAAATCTCCTGGTTTCTTTACTCTCAACCATGCGGTACTAATGACAGCAAATCTTTAACATGCTCGCTACTTCTTTTGGCGAAGATTTTCGGAATTACTTGTTAACTATGATGCATTTTCTGAATCGTTTATTCTTTTGTAGATAATATAACTTGTCGGTGTTTTTCTTTTGGGAGGGTGATATGGTTGGGATTTTACAGCAATGTTCTTTCCAGGATTTTTGTTCTTTGATTCATTTGTTGTATTCTCTTGTATTAAACTAGCATGTGATCAGGTCACTCAGTTACAGGGATGTCAAACATCATATTATAATTTCATTTTAACCAGATTGAAAATTTTGTGATTTTATCTCCATTCTAAAGACAATCATATTGTATTTGATCTCATCCGAAATATGCGACGGAATGTATTGGAACGTCATTTGATTTAAATATGCTCACAACGAGCCCTAGATGCATTGGTTTAAGATCAACAACTTTGATTCTGATATCACTTGTTGGATCATAAGTTCATTTGATACCATTGAACGAGGTTATAGACTATTGATATATTTGGTTCAAACTAAAGGGATTGAATCAAATTGACCTAAAAGATTTGGGTTTTCTTGGGTTTTAGCTCCAAGTTTTGGGTAAATATTTTATATTTTGGGCTTGTGTTAAGTTCTTGGATTTATATATAAAACTAAAAAAAACTGAAGTGAACCTCTATATTATATATGATATATTAACTAAATTATATCCCATATAGCTGATTAATATTTATTTATTGTATAAATTAAATGTTATCTAATATAAATTGAATACCTGATAATTTAATAACGTAGTTAATTTTAGAGGGGCTGCGTGTCCATGACTTGCTCCTCTTTTTTTAGCTTTCGAGTTCGTCTTTCACCTTCAACTAATTAGCTTTCAAGCTTGCAACTAATTTTAATATAGTTGTGTTGTAGATGTTATAAATATATTTAAATAATTCTATTGCTAAAGTTTTTCTATGGTTTGATTATCACATTTTATATTTTACTTTTGTGAATTTATAATTAAACTTATATAAAAATTTGAATTCCTCAAAATCTTCAAAGATCTAAAGTTCCAAAATATGGACCAAACAGATTTTTAAAAAATTAGGTTCATTTCCCCCCTAATTTATTTAGATATGAGGATATTTTTAGAACCTAAATCAAGCAAAATCAGATTAACGTTTTCTAAACCTTGACTCAACATGAAAAGAAAAAGAAAAAAAAGATAATTCAATTGTTCAAATTTTGCCAAACTAATTTGATTAGTGACAAAATAAATTCGAAATTCTACTTAACCTATTAGATATATTTAGATGTCGATCTTTAGAATATTTATCCTTATTGGAATTCTTTTCTAAGTGTTTTATCATTAAAAAATTATAAATCTCAATTTATAATATGACAGCAAAAGTCCAATGCAAAAACAGAATATATCAATATCTATACTTTGTAAGTCCTATAAATCTTTCAAACAAATCCTAAGATCATCAAGGCTTTCAGATAGGATCAAAATTAATGCTAAAAAGAATCAATAAAGTGAAAGAAAAAAAGGAAATATGCCATCAACTTCTATCTTAAATCTAGTTGCCTTGCAACCTCAATATACCACATAAAATTTACCCAAATAAGACACTAGAGACCTGTAGTTTGATCATCATTAAGCAAAAATGAGCCATGAAACAAAATTGTCCAGCTTATGCACATCACAGATCCATGAATGCATCAGTCTACAAGGCATTCACATCGATATGTTTCAAACATTAAAGAACTTCCTCAACTAAATCCAGACGCACAATTTTATTATAAAGACCAAATCAGGCGTCACATGCACGATTATGATTCTATAACCGGCCTGTGATGATCAATAATCAGCAAACGAATGACCCACATTCACATCCTCTTTCAAACCAAATAAATGACTACGACATCAAAATTGGCAGCTGACTTCTTAGACTCAATAAATGATTTACATATTAAGGAACTATATGACCTAGAACAGCTATCAGTTATTTTGTTTTGACGACCATTGCCACACCTTCAGCTCGCCCGTTCCATCTCCAGTGAAAAACAAGCCACCAGGTCCAACTTGTATCGCTCTCATCTCTTGTTTTGAAAATATCCTACCCCGCTCGCTGAACCTAAAATGAACGGGTAGGTCAAATTCCCAGTATGGTGCTGAAAAACTGTACTTCAGCTTTAATGTTGTCTTATACTTACGAAGGCAGGTCATAAACCCGTATGCTATTGTCGTTGCAAGAACATAATATGACAGGTTTGGCTTCAGCATCAAGCATGCCACATAAGGCAAGTACACCCTGCGAGACGATGGCAATTATCAGCATCAAAGTCCAGTGGATATAGTTTTGAAACCTAGTGTTGAAGAAGCATCTACGAGCGTCATAATATATAAAAGAGAGCCATAATTTAATGAGGGGGGTTTGAATGAAGATGAAAGATGAAAGATGAAGCACATCATAATCTGATGCATTCATTGATTTGGAAATAAAAAAATCCAATCTCTAGTTTCAAAGATTGGGTTATCCAAAAAATGCTGACATGGCATAGCTAGGCCAGATCTCTCTATGGGCTTAAACATTTCAGCCAAGACGACATGACAAGCTTGCATTGACTAATGGGCAATTGCGTGAATAGATGATTACGCTTTACATTCCATGAACTCAATCCCCTATTATTTATTCAAGAAAACATTACATAGTTTCAGATGAAGATAAAATAAGTAAAAGATAAAGCTATACAAAGATTCAGAAGCGCTGTTGAAGTGATAAATATACCAAAGCATGCTTACTTGGTTCTTCCTCTAATCAAGTTATGACGGCAAGCAGCAATTGTAGTGGTCAAGTCAACATTGCTTAACTTTATCACATATTTATGACGGCATTTTTCACAGATGATTAACAAAGATTTAAATGGCAGTATAATAATAACACTAGGAGGAAAAAATAAATTAGCTGCTACATCTTCACAGCTGATCATAATAGAGTGAATAGAAGAAGACATCAGTGCTTGCAAGTTGAAAAAATTCACAAAAAAATAAAAAAAAGAAGCATGCAAGCAATTATTCCATGCAAAAAATTAACCAAAGTTTACTGAAGCACAGGTGGGTACATGTTCCTCTTCGTGAGTGTATGCTACTTCCAGGTTTCCAGCGTCTGTTGCAACCCAAACCTGGAAGTACAACAGTATGCTATTAAGTGTACTAGATCAGGTGTTCTAAGAATCTACGAATGAAATAAAGGAAATAAGACAATCACAAGAATAAACTACAAAATGGAACAAGAAGATAACCTTGATTGTATTGTCCAAAGAAGAAGATAGTAAAAATTTATCCCAACAAAGCACTGACATAACAACAGATGTGTGGCCACTGAGGGTCTGAAGGCATTGAAATGTTGCCAGATCCCACACCTGAAGAACAAGAGATGCTGCTATTCAGAACACTTATTTACCTCATGAAGACTATTAATCACAAAATAAAAAGATCATGTAAAACAAGAAGACCGGCTTGAAATTATGAAGGATAACATTTTTTTTACATCTACGATTTAGTAAAGAATTGCAACTTTGATGATTTCATAGTGAACTTGGAGAACAGAGAATCTGCCTATTTTGTTTTAATTTTTTTTTAAAAAGTTATGTCAGACTAGATTGGGTTACATAATTGCAGTAGTTTCTATGCATCTATTCAAACTTGATCACCAATAACTAAAATTACGAGACCATTTGTTGGTATTCCATGAAGGTGAAACTAACTTTTAACTTGCACCACCTTAATGTAGGAGATATTGTCACATAGATTTACAGTTGGAACTGGAAGCACACACATTACATGAAGGTCTTTGACAATTCTATCAAGAGTAAACCTGATCGATAGTATGAATTCCAACTATGCTTATCAGAGAAAACCAACATCCTTTTTCTTCTCAGAGTGACTAAAAGTGAATTTTTTTTATCATGTAAAATACTAAGGTCAGTGGATCTGGGAGTTGGATGTCTCAATAATAAGTGCTTTGTATTTTGTGTATTAACTGTACAGAGATGGAGTCTTTCATAAACAGATCGTATCTATTTTAGATCTGATATTTACCAAAATGTTCTGATATCTTTGTTAGATATTGATTATTGAAACATAGCTTCTATTAAAAGACAACCTTTTAGTAAATTTATTAAGAACTATCATCCTCTACATGAAGATGGAATCAACCTAGTAATGCATAAGGAACTATTATACATCACATCCAAATTAAAAGCAACTAAGCATACATTAAGCCTCAATAAAATCTCTATCTTGTATAAAAATTTTTTCAAGACAATCCCATCTACATTCTGAAGATAGAATACAGGATCTACTTACTTCTAGTTTCTGTTGAAGATTGAACACTGACTTCACATTTATAGGGGAGAGATTAATCTGTGTAACTAGTCACATGAGATAGTAAAACATGTCCTATTATACACAGTTGGCTACTGCTTTTCTCTTGAGGAAATAGCTAAAGCTATAGAGTTAATTCAACCATTATGCTTTAAAAGTTAATCATTGAGACAGATACAGGCTTGATAACGAGGTAATTCCAGTCAAATTATTGCAGTATTTCAGGTAGGTTAGTTTGAAAGGGATATCAAGGGAGAATCAATCTAACGTGTTAGGATCATTGACAATGTTTTAGTAGTTTCAAGCAAGTTTTAAAATATCCTTCCATTCAGGAGTTTCATTCACCTGCCACAACGACGCAATGGTTGCGGCGTGTTGAGCTGACACTCATAACACGCAGATGTGTGCCAAAATAAATTTGAAACTAATATTATTTCACTTAGTTTATTTACTTCTAAAAGAAGACTAACAAATACAGTAAATTAAACTAAAAAAACTTATCAATACTCAATAGCCTTTTGCCATGTGTTCATGCGGCAAAAGGTGACTCGTTCACCCCAAGCGCCCTTCACCGCTGACCCCACATCGAGATGAAGGGAGTAAATCACGGTGACCGAGCGACCTCTTTAGGTGGGAGGGATTTTATTCCCCAAGGGATTATTCCCTGAGAGATTCGATCCCTGCTCTCATGTGACAATCTACCACCCAAGTACCAACTCGGCTATGCCCGTGGGGGCTTTTGCCATGTGTTAATGCACGCTAAGATGAATTCAAATAGTTGTTACCTCATTTAATCATCTTCCATTTTGGTTCTTTACTCTTAATAAGACTATTTTAACTTAGATAGTTGATTTAAAATGATATCTACTCATTTTTTACTTCAATGCATGTCAAAATGAATTTACATAACCTTTTCTTTTGTAATCTTCTTTCACTTAATTTGGTTCCTTCTAGAAATAAGATTAATAATTAGATAAATAATTGAATTAAAATTTTGAAGAAACAAGCTAAAAAAAGATATCTAATATTACTTGAAGTCATCTTGGCACATGTTTAAGCGCACCAAAGCATGCTAAGTGTGGACATGCTACAAAATTTATAGACACAATTGGCACAATTTGGGTTTTGATAATTTCACAAAAAGGCACATTTAGACCATAGCATTTGCACGACGTGACATGTCAAACCATGGTTTCAGTATGTTTAGACTAAAAAGGTCTCAAACTTTTATATTGCACATAACAAAAAGCATGCCAAGTTGACAGTTGTGAGAACCTTGAAAAGTTACCTAAGTATAGATTCAAGTCAGGACCTGACACTTTAACATGACTTACAATTAGAACACAAGCTTGGGTTGATCTAATCTGACAATCAGAGTGCATATGCTACACAAGGAAAGACAATAATTGTTCAAGGGTCCATACTTTTATTGTATTATCCATGGAACCTGAGTAAAGCTTCATGGCCCCTGCAACTAGAGAAACTACTGCAAGCCGATGATCAGAAAGAGAAGTAGCTGGTTCAAAGACATTCCCAGCAGCGCTAAATTTCCACACCAATATTCGTGCATCCTGCACAAAGTTAAGGCATAGTTGAAGACATTCAAAATGTACTTCACATGACATATGGAGATCATGAAATGAACAACATACACTAAAATAAAGGTATAACAAATAATATCATACAGAAAAGAAGCACCTGTGTTCCAGCAAATAGCATACCATTACCAACGGTCAAAGCGTAAACTTGTCCAACAGGGCCATCAAGGCTTTGTTCTGTTGTTGTTTGTGTGTTCCATGCCTGAACCAACATACAAACAAATCCATTTTTCCATTTCCTTATATGACATGATGGTGACATATTCTAAGAGCTCTAACCTTGACAGCATTCGCAACTCCAATAAATAACCAAGGACCTTCACTGATCATACATCCAACCTCACCTCCCATATTGATGGCTCCAACGCACTTCCACAAAATTGCAAGAGTCAGGCACTATGTGATTCCTTCACCGATGTAGTAAAGGAGTTTGAAGAGCATCAATACCTTCCCAGTTTGAGTATCCCAAACCCGAACAGACTCATCGTTGCTACAAGAGTAGAGTTTATCAGACCCTGAAGGAAGAGCGATACCAGTCACTACCTATCAGAATATTAAGACGATCAGCCACCAAAAGCAAGTGAAGCAAAGGAAACCAAAAGAGCCACCTTTTGATGCCCCTGGAGTTGGGTCAAGAGAGAGAAGCTATCGCTCATGAACCACGAATGCAGGAACCTGCACCTATCCCCGTAGCTACAGTTTCCAGCGAGGAAGTAATTGCAGATTTTGTCGGGAGTCTTGCCGCCCTCTCGACCCTTGCCCCACTTGGAGGGCGGCGCGCCCGCGGAGGCAGGATTTCTAGACACGTGGCCTTGCAAGTGCCCCCGCTTGGTAGCGCCATCGGCGAGCACGGGCTGCGGCGGGTCGCTATGGAGAAAGCGACACGGGTGACGGCTGCATCGCCCCGCCTGCCAGTGGAAGCATACCTTGTTGCCTCTGTCGGGAACCTGAGACGGCCCCGCACGCTGGTAGCTCCTCCTGTTGCCGTACCGATCCGGCTGCTCGAAATCCATCAAACGACCACCCAAGAGAAAAAAAAACCCAGATGAAAACGGAGATCCAGGAAGATGCAAAAGAGCGATCGAAGTCGTCGAGGAACGGCCCAAGCCACAGATGGCGCCCCTTGGAAGACGATAAACAAGGCGGCAGGGCAGTGAGATTCGCCGAAAAACCCTAGAGATCCATGAGAAGACAATCAAGATGAGAGAGAAGGGTAAGAATGGGAGATTGGAAAGATCTACAAAAACAAGAACGGCGAAGCGATCGGCGTTAATCTACCTCGCTCTCTTCCTGCTTTCCTTTGCTTGATCGGGCTGCCGCGTAGGGAAGCGGTTGAGCTGCCAGCGACGAGGCGATTTAGCTTTGCTTAGTTAGGGCGAATCTTTTATGTTTACTTGGAGGATAAAAAATAATGGTAATACTAAATAAAGTAAAAAAAAAAAACAAAAGAGGAAAAAAAAAAGTGAATGGAAGGCCTCATACGCTTCCTTACTTGTATAAAATTTATAATTTAATCAAAATTATTTAAAATTTTATTTAAATTATTTTAAATTAATTAAAATCACTTTAAAATAATTATAAAAACTATTAAATAACTACTATATAATTGTAAAAATTACTGAGTAACTATTATATAATTATAATTTAAATTTAAATCTTTAATTATAAATTTTAAAATCTTACACCTCAAATACTATTTATTATATTAAAAATATTCTTTTTTATCAACTTATCAAAATTATTAAATTTTATCATAATTACTTTAAAATAGTTATAGAAATTTTTAAGTAACTACTACTCACTGAATAAATATTATACAATTATAAGTAAATTTTAAATTTTAAATCCTAAATATTAAATTTAAAATTTAAAATATTTTGATATCAAAATACTTTTTATCAATTTAATTAAAATTATTAAAATTTTATTAAAATTATTTTAAAATAACTACTACTAAATATTGCAACAATATTATAATATGTTTCTGAGTATCTATTATGAGCTTTGATAGTTTACACATTTTATCATTAAGTGACATAATCCTAATCACTGATCACTGATTATCATCATATATATTTTGATCAATGATGTACAGATGACCATCTCAATAGGTGTTCATGATTATACATGATAAAATGTACAGACTAACACAACTCTAATTATTATACACGTAAATAGTTAATCATAATTATTAACTTAATCATAATTGTTATAACAATGATAAAAATAAAAATATTTTTGAAAAATAGGATGTACTTTTTGATATATTTTTTAAAATATCCACATAATGATTTGATAAATCTGAAACATTCTTTTATGTGTTTTTTCAAAATATTTTAATTAGATATTTAATTTTTTAAATTGATTAATTTTAAAAATAATTAATTTATTTTTACTAAAAAAATTCATGATCAGTTGGATAAATTTGAAAAGCACAATTACAGTTAAACTTTCCGGAATTAATCACTTGCACGTGCCCGGGGCTCCAAAATATTTTACTAGAAATTGGGCTTGGGCAAGATGACAATGATTAAATTTTTTAATAAATAATTAAAAATTTTAAAATTCGAATCTCGGCTACGATGTATTGTAAGAAAATTTTTTTTTATTGAAAAATAAATCTAAAAATGCTGATCACTTGAATAGACCTCCATTAGTTTTTCGATTTATTTTGATGATCGATGAAAATTTTTCATGAAATCGATCCTCCTAAATCCAACGTTATTC
>JBBUKS010000113.1:879709-924866 GCA_038050645.1 Hedychium gardnerianum | reverse complement strand
TAAATATATTCAAATTAAGGTTCGAATAATTCGAATCGAATTCGAATTTAAGTCATTTTGAATTATAGTTCGAACATGTTCGAATTGAAGTTCGAACAATTCGAATGGAACTCGAGCTCGAATTCCATTTCGAATCAAGCTCGAGCCAAACTTATTTATATTTTTGAGCTTCGAATCGAGCATATATATTTTCGGACTCGAACTCAAATATCAATATTTTCATATTATTCGGCTTGATTCGATTTGTTTGCACCCCTAATAATGACATTGATGGGCATGCGAAGAAATGCAAAAAGAATCCTGAAGTCAGGTTCTTCTCAACCAATCTTAACATAGTCGTTCATGAATAATGCTTTGACACCCCACATCTTTAGCCAAAAAAAAGCTTGAAGATAAGGTTGTCGCATTTGTTGTTAAAGATGAGATGTCGTTTAGGGTAGTGGAAGAGGCAAGGTTTGTAGAGATGATGAAGGAAGCTCAACCTCGATTCAAGATTCCCAACAGAAAGAAAATTGCAATCTTGTATGGGATTTATATGGAGGTGGCTAAGATAGAGAGTGTCATTGGTGATCAAAGGGTAAGTATTATGACCGATACTTGGACCTCGATTCAGAATATCAATTATATGGTAATCATAGCTCATTTCTTGAACAATGATTGGAAGTTGCATAAGCGAATAATAAATTTCACCAAGATTAATTACCTCTCACAAAGGAGATGACATTGGCAAAGTTTTATTAACGTGCTTGAGCGACTGGGGGATAGATAAAGTTTTCATTATCACAGTTGATAATATTAGCACGAACGATAAAGCGGTGGAGTACATGGGAAAGAGGCTAAAGGAAATGGGCACTCTATTATTTGATGGTAAGTGCTTGCATTTGAGATGTTGTTGTCATATTATAAATTTAATTGTCAAGAGTGGGTTGAAGTTTCCTAATGAGTCAGTTGAGTCCATTAGAAACTGTGTGAAGTATATTCACTCTTCTAGGGCACGGTTGGACCAATTTAGGAAGTGTGCTATCCTATTGAAGATGGATAAAATGTCAATCGTTCTAATGGATGTGCCTACGAGATGGAATTCCACCTATACAATGCTTTTTGTTGCATACAAGTTTAAGCAAATGTTTGGTATGATGACAGAGAATGTTCAATTTGTTGAATACTTTGAAAAGGTAGATGATTCAGAGAAGAAAAAAAGAGTGGGGCCTCCTATGGAAGAAAAAGATCAGGAGAAGGCACGAGTCTTTGTGAATTTGCTCAAGAGGTTTCTTGATACGATACTACATTGCAACTTAGTGCTACTAAGAAAACTACATCACCCTTGATTTGGGAGGAAATAGTTGCAATAAGGACTGTTATTGACGAGACAATACTTGACACTACTGATCCTTCATTGCAAGAAGTTGCTAAGAGAATGGAGAGTAAGTTCAAGAAGTATTGGGGTAATCTTGAGAAGGTGAACAAGCTTGTTTTCCTAGGTCACATTCTAGATCCTCGTTATAAACTTCAAATGATTGGGATCCATTTGGGAGATATGAAATTGGATGCTAGTAAAATACAATCCTTTGTTGACGGTTTAAAGAATTGTCTAATGGAGTTGTATCATGCATATAAAGGGAATTCGCCTTTGGATCATATTAACGGAATTAATGATGGCGACGTAGACAAAGATTTGATGGAAATGTATAAGAATGATCCCGTTAAACTAAACTACCATCTGAAAATGGCTCAAGTAAGAAAAACTCAAAAGCAAGCAGAAATAACCAATGAGGTGGACAAGTACTTCTCAGATCCTTTTGTGAAATGGAGCTCAAGCTTAGATATTTTGGAATGGTGGAAAGGGAATACAATGGCATTTCCAGTATTTTCTAAGATTGCCAAGGATATTTTTTCAATCCCTTCATCTACTGTTGCTAGTGAGAATGCTTTTAGCCTTGGGAGGAGGGTTGTGGATCCATTTAGGGCATCATTGCATCCCAAAATGGTGGAGGCATTAATGAGTACTAGTGATTGGCTTAGAGGTAAAGAAATTAACTTATACAAGGAGCCGACAGAAGACGAATTCAACTTTTATAAGGATTGTGAAGAAATGATCACAAGTAAGTCAATATTTAACTTGTTTATTAATTTTTATGAGTACTTTAATTTTTTGTATCATTCTTTTATGAGTCAAAATATAAATTAACTTTTACAAAATAAAGATTTTTTTTAACGGAAGAGGAATGTGGTTCAGTAAGTTGGAGTAGGATAAGTTGGTGCTTAGTATATATTTATGGTTTTACTTTTATGTAATTGTTGCATTTCTAGCTACTCCTTAGTTGGCTAAGCCTTCGGTAATCAGTTTTTTTTTTTCGTTACGGTGGTAAAAGGTGAAACGCTCGCTTTTAGCGCTCCCGTCAGCCCGACCCAAGACCAATACGGAATAGGTAAATCACGAGAATTAGTCTGGCTAGCCCGAACAATGACCAGTATATGAAAGAAGGTAGAAAACTGGCTACTAATCAGAATTTTACCCTCAGACCTCATGATGACAACATTCCATACACTAACCATCAATCCATCTCGTGAAAACAAAAAACCAAGAAAAAAGATTAATCTTTTTCATTATGGTATAGCCGTATAGGAGATATTTGCATCTCATATAATTAAATTGAAATTGAAATGGTAATTTAAAACACAAATGCTACTTTTTAAAGTATAGGGGTAGGATTTTTAGACAAATTAATTACAGAATTTATAGATATTTTATCAATGTCATTCTAATTTAAGTTTGTTTGTTAACTTAAATATTTTATTCCAACCTTGTAGATATCTGATATACGAGAATGCCAGTACGAATAGATGGGAATTGCTTTAGTTTTTCATTTATAGTTTTTAACCTTGGTATAGATTATGATTATATGATATTTGTTGTTTGTAGATACCCTCATGCACACGACAAAGTAATACATCCTCCTCAAGTGTAAACTCCAAAGGCCTCATGGTAGAAGAATAGCTAATTGATGTGGTTGTTTAACAAGACATTGGCTTGATAGGTTAAATTTTATTTTGGATTTGCTTGGATTAAGTGATTAACCAAAAAATTGTTTCAATGGAAGTCAATGGTTTTACGATTCACATGTAATTTTTTTCGGTTTTTGATTACTCAATGTTACCGTGTTTCAGTTTACTTTCAAGCTTTGAATATGAGAGTTCATATGTAGGACTGTAAATGAATTAAATGTTCATGAACAAACTTAGTGTTCAGTTTGATAAAAGCTTATTTATGTTCGTTCAATATACACAAGATCAATTAAATAAACAAGCTTTAACAACTCGTGAAACTAAACAAACAAGTTTGAACACATATGTGTTCAGCTCGTTAATGTTCGTGAACAACGTTCGTGAACAATGTTCGTGAATAATCATATTCATTAATAAAATTCTTATCAACATGCTAAATAAAACAAATAAATAAGTTTGAATTATCAAGCTCAATAATCAATCAAACAAGTAAAAATTTCAAACAATCAAATAAACTTGAATTGAGAGCTCGATAACATCTAAACGAATCAAACTCAAGCCAAGCTTGAAGTGAGAGCTCGATAACATCCAAACGAACCAAATTCAAGCCAAGTTTCAAACAAATTCAAGCTCATATAAAATAAACCAAGCTAAGCTTGAACAATCATTTCAAAAGCTTGATTCATTTTAGGCTTGGCTCGACTCGATTACCTTATCAAACAAGCTTGAACACCCCAAAGCTTGACTCGACTTGACTTATTTACAGTTCTACTTACACTAATTACAAACTACTGACAAAGAGAAAGGCAGAAAACTTGTAGAACTTTTAAGCAGAACTCATGTTCATAAAGGAAATATACAAAACCATCATACAAACATTTTTTGTACATTGTGGCAACACTCTAAGGCCTGTGTATGTTTGACAGTGCAACTATAGAGCTGATATACATACAAAATCCTGCCTTTTCTATTTTCAAACAAACAAATACATTTTTCTTCAATTGCGGTACATTTTCAGGAAAAACATTTACAATAATGATAAAAGGAAATCTCGGCCAACTCACTTAGTGTATCTCCATCTATCCTACTGAGATATGATTTCTAGTTCTGCCCACCATAGCGGTGACACTCTCGGGTAAGCTTCATCGGGTGTAATCGATGTAATCCCTCTTAAGCGTTCCGCAACCTCGGTCATTGTTGGTTTCTTCTCAGGGGAAACATTTATGCAGGATCGTATCACGTCTGCCAGTTCAGTGATATGTTGTTCGATGCCAACAGCCGTGAGAGTCCGGTCCACCATGTCCATGAGGGGTCTTTTCCCATTCAAGTAGCTCGAAGCCCAGAGCACAAGTAGTCCATTATCCTCTGAAAAAGGAAGTCTTCCAGAAATGATTTCCAGTAGAACAATTCCGAACTTGTAGACAATGTTCTGTTTTGCAGTTTCATATGCTAGCTTTGCTTCTTTTTCTTCGTCCCAAAATTCAAGATCAGAAATCTTTGCTGCACAATCTTCGGTAAGATAGATGGACGACGAGCTCAAATTTCGAATGACTAGAGGAGGATTCAGCTGTTCCATGTGCCGCAGGCAATACGCGATGCCCATGATTACACGTAAACGAGCGGCCCAGTCTAGCTGCTCTGCTTCTTTAACTGCAAATTATTTGAATGTCATACAAAACTTTCCAAAGGTTCTAAATTAAGGCATTTTTAAATTCCTAAAGATTGCATTGGAAACATTTTCCCTAAACTCAACTCTGCTGTGAATACAAATACTTCCTCAATACTCATGCTTTCTTATTGATCTATCGAAATGATAAAAAGAAATTGAGTGCAATTTATCGAATATGACTAATGCTCTCTGTGCTTGTAATTTATGGATTTAGAGTATCTCTCTTATGACAATAACTAAAACTGGCGAATATCGATACTCACTGTGCAAATGCTCAAAGACTGTCCCATTGGAAGCATACTCAAACACCATCATCCTAGTGAAAGGCTTTTCTTCTTCACAATAACCGATGAGGTTCATGAAGTTCTTGTGATTAACTTTCGACAATGTATTGATCTGAAAATAAAACAATTTCAATTGATCTAGGCTCACCGCCAACTAACTGTCCACCGGAAAGTAAGAAGACAGGGTACCTTATTCCTAAAGTTTACTTCATAACATTCCTTCCAATCTTCCGCCGAAGTGATAGCAGTTGTCACGGCTATTTCAACTCCACTTGAAAGTGTTCCTTTGCACAATGTGCAATTAGACAAAGAATCAATTATGTTGCTGAATTGTTCACATGCTGTTTCAAGTTCCGAACGTTTCAGAGAAGGTACACCTGCCATCAACAAGTATGATAATGAATAAAAATGGCAACTACAAAATCGATATAATGTAAAAATAAACATGCCTGTAACAAATGCTTTCTGCAATTGCCCGCTTAATCCGGTTGTCCATGGCATCACAGTGACAGACTTGTTTGCACGATAACATAGAAAATATAAAGCAGCCATGGAAACTAGGAACACTATTGTTCCAACAATCACCAGAGAAACAATCAAGAATTTCTGGGTGGTCGATTTATCGTCTGTTGAACTTGAGGTTGGAGATGCTGGCAGATGACTGTTTCCGTCGGTATCATTTGACGGGCTTGTAGCTGATGACGCTGGTGATGGAGATGTCTGTGTGGGAGGAATGCTATTTGTTGCGACTGTAAGAAGCCTCCTGATAGTTGCATTTTCAACATTCCTACTAAAGATAAAAAAAGACTTAGCAAAAAAATCAATGTATAAAGTCTGAATCAAAATATAACAATCTTTTAGAAACAAAATTCAGTTTTATTTTCAATCTAATCTTGCTCCTTGAGCAAAAATTATTGGCAAAAGCAAGTATATCTGAAGCTCGAGCATGTTAGCATTTCAAGGAGAATGTCTAGTTCAAGCTTGTACGGATATTTAATGCAAGAACACTCATCAAACCAAATTAATGAAAGAATGCTAAATAGTTGATGATATGAACATTCTTTAAAATAAATCTTTTTTTAGCCCATTGTCAACTTCTCAACTTTCCTATTAATTGTCCAAATTAATAGTAAAATGACACAACTCATTCAATATTCTAGTGAATAAGCATGCGACAAGGCATATTTTAGTGTTTGAATATTTAACTTATAGTTTAGAGGTTTTGTTAATTCATAATTATGATAATTAACTCCAAGTATGATGTGGTGTCATGTTAGTCATGTAGCTATATGATTGGACAACTAACAATCAACTACAAGTTGACATTTGTTAGAAGTCAAAAGTACATGTTCAGATTTGTTAATGAATAAATCCTGCTATATTAGTTAAAACATGTAAAGTGTAAGCTAGATTTAACCTATCCATAACCCAACAATTAAATGGAAACCTTCAAAGTTACAAAATCCAAAGTAATTAAGAAGATAAACCTAGTAAAATATGAAGCGATTAGTTACCAACATTGTTACATTATATTAACTATTTCAAAATGAAAAAAAAAATCAAAAGATGAAATGCTAAAGAGTTAATTCATCATTTAAGCTGCAAAGATTCTTTTTGCTACTCAATATACAGAACTAATTCTATAATTGAGCAATTACCTCGTAACTTGTCTATTTGAAGAGACCAGCACTCCATCAATTTGCGTCTCCAAAAGCATGCTGCCTTCAGACAGGTAACAAGAAAATGCATTGTTTCCGAGTAAACTGTAAGTCACCAAGATAATGATCACAGATCTACTATCTAGAAACCAAAATCTATTATAAATTAGGTTGACTCTTGTACTTACAGAATTTGTAGGGATGGAATTTTTCCAAGCTCAGAAGGTAGAGGCCCATTAAAATTATTGTGACTCAAGTCCAACAATTCCAAATTCTTGAATCTCCCAATCTCCACAGGAATCAACCCGTACAAGGAATTATTATGTAAAATGCTACAGGAAAAAGAGACGAGTAAGGATAATTTTCGAAAAGAATAATTGAGAAGCAATGCCTTCACTTCTTATTAGAAAGGCTATGCATCAATAATTGTCAACTTTTATGAAGTAAAATACTCCCATTGCCCCGCACTAGAATAGTTACACTGGTTAGCAAGAACAAAAAGTTACTAGAAAGACCAGCCAAGTTTTACATGCAGCATGAATAATTCAACTGTTTGGCATAGTTCATTATGGCATGGAGAAAAAACCATTGCTGGTCATCCATATATGTGCCTCGAATAGCAGGCACTCGTTAAGTTATTCCCCTGAGTAATTTAAAGAATGTTGTATATTACCACACTCGCTAAAGTTATTTCCACGAATATCATTAAGGATCAATAAACTAGGCTATTAAGATATTTTATATTCTACAATTTATTATGATATAATGAATTAGATGTTTATCTGTCTCAGTTATGTCAAAGTGACAACCTCATAACTAACTACTGTATCTGTTGCAAAGTTGAAACAAGTTTGTTTTTCCTTCAATTTTTTTTGTCAGCAAGGATGGTATTCTTCTTGAGCAACAGATTACCTTTCAAGTGTTTTCGTATCTCTTCGCTTGCACTTGCTTTTCTTGGTCTATACTTTCTCACATCAGCATAAAACACTGAGCTATTCCATAAAGCATTTCTCAAGTTCAAAATCCTTTGTTTTGAGACCAAACAAGTTCATGCTATAGAGTAGAGTTGTGATGCCTAATCTTATAGAGTATACAGTGTTGTTTGTTAAACATAATCAATTACAAAATCTTAATTCTACACAGAACACTGCTTAACTAATTAAATTTGAATTCATAAAACTTTATTAGATGGCTAGAACTTTCTGGGAATTTCTATGAAAAGATCCACAGTATCGATTATTCTCTAACAAACAATTTTTAGTTTGCACAAGGAAAAGAAGAGCTGTAAGAATTACACAATCACAAAAGCATAACTAGAAGATAAATCATCAATTAAAGCTGATGAACTATTTAAGTTTGATCACAAAACATAGAGTTTACTACAAATACTTTTCCCTTCTGCAAAATTCTTACATTGCTCTGACATGCGTGAGCATTCCAATTTCAGGTGTGAGTGTCCCTTTGAGATGGAGATCTCTCAGTTTCCTGCAACAATGACACTCGACTTCAAAAAAAATATTAAGCTAAATGATCGCTGGAACAAGGAAACATCAAAATAGAAAATTGGAAGTGCATATTAAATAAGATCATTGCACTTCAACTTCAAAAAGTCATTTCATTGGCGTTATCTAGATTGTTAGTCTACAACTGCCTAAATGCATGGATATAGAAAAATTCTCAATGCAGTATCTTTTTTACTTCCAATTTCTAATTGGTGCTTCTGAACATAGAAAATTAAAGATGGGAAAGGTAACATATTTTAAAGATGTTATTATTAGTTTTAAAAAAAGGGATTTACACCCTTGGTAGTCTTCTCTACTTACAATTCCTTCATCCATAAGGATATTGTGGATCAAGGCATGCTTGATATCCAACTAATGAAGTGACTACTGAGAACTAAAGCAATCTTAGCTACTTGGTAAAAGTTTGCTACGATTGGTGGCTAGTGAACCTGTAAATCTCTCAGAGGAAGGCAGAACATGCAAGTAAGAAATGATGCACGAGCAGATGTGATAAACGTGCACTGTGCAATGCAAGCAAGCAAAAGCCGGAAACATAGAGAATGGAAGGAGACAATGTGTGAGTGTTGCGCGTGAAGGTGGTTCTGTACTACTGCTTTGCACAGAAGGAGGCAGCGTGCATGTGCGCTATAGGCACAAGGTGGTGAGGAGCGCACGAGAGCCATAATTGTGTCCTATGCACACAGGCAAGCAAGGATAATCATGTCTTGTGTGCGGGAACAGTGACTAGGCTAAATAGACATTGGGCAAATGAGTATCACGATGATTAAGATGGAAAGTACTAGGGTTGTATGCCTTTGTTAGTTCCTTCTCCATATACTTCGTATTTATCAATGTAAAATTACACTGCAAATCTTGTATAATATAAATTACCTTTGTTGTTTCCCTCTCCATTTTTACAATTTGATTCCAAACACAAGCAATAAAAAGTAAATTTCTTCTTTGGAAAAAATATCGATTGACTTACAAAACCACGACTTCTCCATCATCTGAGCACTCCACGCCAAACCACAAGCAAGGATCATCGTTGCCTTCATCCCAATTCGACAAAGCACCATAAGGATCAGCTTCTATCCTCCCTTTAAACGCCAGGAGAGCTATCCCTGTATATAAATTACAAATCATTAAGCATAGATTCTCTCAAGAATCAACGAAAAGAAAACATCGAATCAAACCCAGGCCCAATGTCCTCCGACCAAACTACTGATATAGAAAGGTACCTTCTTGATTGAGAGAAGCGCAGAGCTGTGCCGACGAAACCCACAACAAGACGGAGATCACACACAACATCCAAACCTCCATCTTCAGCAATAAAAACGGCTCCTTTTCCTCCACTTCTCACCCAAAGCAGCCAACCCTATCCGACTCTTGCGACTAGATTGCAAGAATCAAGAACAAAATCAACAAAACAATAGGGTTACCAACCTCAAGCCAAAAAGGTCGCACCAAAGGAAAGGCTTTCCGAGGCCAACGAAAGAGGGCGGCGAATGGGCACGCGGAGGAGACGTTGACGTATTCCTATCAGGATCACGCACAAGGGTTGTTTGATTTGATCGCCTCTCCGCGATTACTCTTATGTTATGCTTTTCGTTGCTTTCTCGATCGATGAGTCATATAATAGAAAATTACAGGCAAGTTCTAGGAAGTGACGAGGGGAATGCAGAATTAGACGCGGTCAAACAGTGAGTGACTTTTTGTTAATGTTACTATGCCGTCATGAATATTATTACTTCATCTACTTTTATTTTTTTTTTATTTTTTTATAGTTTTGTTAAAAGTTGACTTTTTTCCTTTTGAGTAATTCTTAAATCATTTTTGCCCGTTTAATATTTTACTATAATTAACAAAAAGAACACACTTAAAACTATAAATTTTTTAAAAATATACTTGATTTTTAGATTTTTTAGACATAATCACTATGATGCTACATTCAACAAATAATATCGTTATAATGTTAAATTTTAAAAAATAATATCGTTGTAGTATTTATTTTTATAAATCAATACCATTTTGAATATACGTTGATTGATGAGAGAAATAAAATTAAAAATAAATATGTCCTTTGAAATTAGATGCATCATTTGAGAATTTTATAATTGTAAATATATCTTTTGGTCATTGTAATTTGGAAAGAGATAGAGATGGTTATTATTATTATTATTTAGGAGAGACGTGACTTATTTTTTGTGTGAATTCATACTTGAAAGTGATCCTAATCAATTAATTGTCTTATATAGTTGATTCTTTGGTTAATTTGGGTTTCTTTAGTTGTACTCTTTTAATATATCAATTTAGATCGTATTCAAAGAGCAAGTTCACCTAACCTCATTGGATGAATTCAATGGCGGAGCCGGCCCGGGTGATCTACCCAGACTGATCTCGTACTGTGGGCCACTAGCGTCGACGCCAACGCTTTCACCCCGAGCTGACTTCCTCTTTCTCTCGTGTTTTTTCTTTCTAAATTTGATCTTGTTTCCTTCTCAATGCCCGTCTGCCCCCAAGCTACAGCTCGGGTAGGCTTGAATGTGGCTCTGCGGCTTGTTAGTGGATTGAGGTTGAAAGCTTCAACTCAATCGTTATATTTGAGAGATGAAAACTTAATGTAGACGACCAACCAATACATGCAATCATGATATTGAAGTTTATCAATTAGGAAAACATCAAAACAAGAGTAATTAGTGAAATTGTATTATTCAATCTAATAGCTAAAAACATGTTAAGAGGCTCTAACAACACACTAATCATCTAAAATGTCAAAATAAATCTTGAATTTATAACATCTTCAACAAGTTGAATCCTCAATGACTAGTTGGTAGATATCTCCCAACAAAGTGCCAAACACCAATCTAGCAAGTAGGCCATCCTCTATGAAGAATAGTTGAGTTGTTCGATCGCCGGAGGACTAGCAAGAAGCCATGAGTCAACTGTGAAGATCTTCCTTTTGGTGCCTCCTTTTAGTTGTCGACGCGCTATTCCTTCCCTCAACAAGGCAAAATGGCTCCTCTCCTTTCCTAATTGTGTTCTTGGAAATGGTTAGGAGGCCTTCGCAAGCTTTAGGAGGTGCTCCACCATAAGCCTTGCAGATGTAGTGCTCAAAATTTTCATAGTCCTACAATGAGAATAAGTATACAATTGATAGAGGAAATTAAGTACTAAATATGTAATCGCGCAGTTGAACTTTGTGTTCTATTATCTACTTAATCTGCTGCTCAAATGGTCTTGCCTTAAGGGAGTTAAGTTGTTTCCAAACTTCCACTGAAAGGATAAAAATCACATTTTTAAGGAAAGTATTTGCATGCTTACAGGGTTTATAAGATTTTAAGTAGGATATTTGAACTAATCGCACCGACAATTTGATGCAGGAAAACTCTTTTTATTGCCAACTAATAAGATAGTCCATTGTTTCTGAATTGAGCAGACAAACCTCATAGAGTGGCTTTCCATTAACTACTACCCAAGGCACGTAAAGGTGAGGGGGCTGAAGTGCCTCTGTCTTTGCTTTATATTGTAGTTCAAGCTGCAGAAAAAATTTCATCTATCAAAACTTGTTTTATACAAAAGCAAACATAGTTTTATCCATGTTATTGCGATATGCCACTTTCCGTTCCAAACGCGTAGGAAATAATCAGTGAATAAAGAGAAAAGTATCAGTTGATTATTTCCAGAGCTTCAGAGGTGTATGGTTTGGAAAACCATGTATATATAATGCTGAAATATACACCTTCTAAGAAACTCTACATCAGTCTTGAATGTATCAATAATTCTTGTATGCATTTTTCGCATAAAGGCAAACCATTAACGTAACAATTGTACCAAATGAACTATCTTGTTACACTAGTACAGGAGTAGAATGCACAACTATGGAATCATGTAGCATATTATTCTCAGGTTGCTAAAATCTAATAAAGGACCGAGCTATGCTTTCTAAGTATCTATTTATCTATATGAGATTGTCTTTCCAACTTAAGAAATTAGTTATCTCTCATTCATTCTTTCTTCCTTTGCACTCTTTTATTAATGTGTTTATTGATCCGAGGTCGAAGAGATTGTGACTTTGTGTGCACTATCAACTAACTTTAGAGCTTTACGCCATTATCAAAACTTCATTATTGCTGTGTCTAAACTTTGCTCGAGAATTTCTCTAGAACATAGATAATATCGAGCTAGAGGAAGAATGATAGAGATATTAGTATTTTAAGATTATGGTTATGCCTAGTGTCCTATTAATTCCCATGTAATCGCTATCCAACATATAGAATTACAATATTTCTTTCCTTAAATTCTATCGTTCAAGAGGTTCCGTAGTTAATAATCCGTAGCCAACTAAAACTTTATTATATTTTTACTGCTTAAAAGAGAGTGTTGAAGACCTACTTATAAATATATAGACATGTAGACCTAAATGTAGTTATGTCACTAGTGATAAATGGCATCTCTTTCACCTTATTATGGAATATAATCCATTCTTTTGGTTTCTACAAACATACATCAATTCCATATTATACTGAAGCATATAATTGTAGTTTCTCTTCGACTAATCCATATTATACTGAATCATATAATTCTAAGGTATGATACTAATCATCGGTAGAAAGATTAAGTTGCATTAGGTACATAGATAAAGAATGTTGCATGACATGCTAGAAAAAACTCCATGATGTCTTTTTAGCTGAAACTAAGAAAATTCCATAAATGTGTTTGGACAAGCTTTGAAATGAGAACTGATTAGAAGAGACATATTTCAAAATGGTGGGATGATACGAATTGCAAGATTATATGAAGATAAGAAATGATTATAATGAGAAGCTTGGTGAAACCAACCTTGATCCCATATCCACTATTGTAGCAATCAATGACAGCTTTTGAGTTGAAACCTGTCTTCTGGAAACAAGCTTCCCAGTTCGTATATTGATCATCTTTTACTGAGCGCTCTACGCAGTAAATGAAACTGAAATGTTCTATCTGAACAATGTTTTTTGATGTCATTAAGAACAACCGTAACTCTGCGTGATGGCATTCAGGACAATCTCAAGGTAAAGAGAGAACTCAGACAAAACTAATTGTAAATAAGAAATAGTAGTTTGTCACCCAACTCAGATAAAACTAGTCTTGTATATGAATACACAGGACCTTATAGACATCTTTTTCCTTTAGCAGCATCTAAGTTTCCTAGACGATAATAGTTGCTACCAAGAAATACATTTAATTTCTCCTATGGAAGCATCATAGAGTTTTAGGTACAAATTAGATGCGCGAGTTGATTGAAAATGTATGGGTTTCCTAAACAATTCATTTGTTGCCTTCATTATCTTCAAACACCAAAAACACAAAAGAAAGGATTTTTATCACTTGTGATCGATCGAAACTATATATTGAAGAATAAGAAAAAAAAACTATCCTTACCACACTGGGTGAGATTCTTATAGCACATGCTTCAACAGTGTTCAAGAGGCACTCATATTGGCCATGCTGCAAGAAGGGATAGCAAACAAATAAGGGTATTGAATAGGATAATAATCCATTTTAAGAGACAATAAATTAAAAAATATTAGACATTTCCTTAGGAAACTTAGTGATGCAGCGGATAACTATCGGTTCGATTGATTCGCGCATGAATATCGGAAGCAACTATCAAAACTATTGATTCGCACACGAATACCGATAGCGACCTTCTAAATTTGTTGATTTACGCACGAATACCAAGAGATAGGAAAATAATGACTCTGCTGAAAATATCATTAATCCAAAAATTGTCCTTTACCTCCATTAACAAGACGCTTATAAAAATACATAATAGAAAGAGATTTACCCAAACAAGACGCTTAATTATTCAAACTCTAACCTATAATTGACCGACATACCAAAAATATCTTAATTTATCATAGAAACGAAAATTATTAAAATAGTAAAAAGCTCCGACAAAGACCTAAACGGTGGAATTTAGGCTTGAAAGTTTACGGTTATGACCCTGGTAATAAATATAGATCTTTTAATTCTGCACGCATGAGCACAAATAAAATTTAATTCGGAGTCCTGAATCAAAAGTCATGAAATTCGCCGCATCACTTAGTGAGTTAGAATAGCAGTAGTGAAGCCAAAATGTAACAGTAAACGTTATGGTTGAAGAATAGGACTTGGGCATTTCACTAGGCCCTTCAAGAACAGAGTATTGTGATTTTCATACAACATGAATGACATTATGCTAAGATTCAGGCATAATACTTAATTCCATAAGGGCATTGAACATCGATCCTCCAACAAGAAGACAATTGTGACTACAAGAGTGAGAGAGTGGACCTGGCAGGAGATGGAACCGTTGGAATCGAGCCAGGCATTGCCGTAGGGGACGAGCTCGAGGTCGACGGCAGAGATTAAGCCGCTGGCGAACAAAGTTGGGAGGCGATTGACGATGAAGTTGGAGCAGAAGGGGCACAGCGCCTCGTAGTACACCGACAATGGGACCTTCCTAGATGCGACGGCTCCGAGGAGCGAGGCGAAGAGGAGGACGGAGAGGCGTAAAAAAGCCATCTTGGAATGCGTCTGTGCCTGCGTCTAGCTGTAGCTTCTTTTGCTTTCTATATGTAAAAGTTACGAGGCATCTTGTCTCTTTGCTTTCCATTTACTCTGTTGTCTTTTTTGTCTTTTTCTTTTTTTTTTTACTTTTCTTGTCTTGTTCCCTTTGTTCTTTACTGTATGATCGGCTTTGGCTCTTTAAATGCGACGGAACCTGTTCTTCGTTGTTTAAGCTCGTCGGATTCTGCTATGCTGCATGTTCTTCTTCCATTACCAGTCGCTTCAAGCTTGTTGGCCGTCGTTTCCGGTACTGAGGCAGAGCGTCTATTGGACGTTGATCTCGAGCGTCTATTGGGTCGCTCCGCCGGTGCTCTTCTGTTGAGGTCGTTTGTGTAGCTTTCAGTGCGGAGGAGGAATCGTGCATGATCTGTCTCTCTCACTCTGACTAAATGAATAACATTCGTGAACAAGTTTATTATTAGCGAGCGTTTCGCCTTTTGTGATAGTGAACAAGTTTATTATTGTCCCCACGCAGTTGATTTTTGATTAATGCATGAATTTATCTCTCGCTCTGGATATCATTATAAATGAATCAAACGTGAATAAATTTAATGTTCACTTAATAAAAATTTATTTATGTAAATATACGATCAATTAAATAAATAAATTTAAATAATTCATTAAATTAAATAAATAAATTTGAACATATATATTCAGCTCGTTAATATTCACGAATAATAATAAATTTTTTATCATCATACTAAATAAATTTTAAAAAGTTCAAAAAGAATAAATAAATTTATATTATCAATTATATTATCAAGTTCAATGACTAACCAAATAAATTTAAAATATAAAAATTTCAAACAATCAAATAAATTTGAATTAAAAACTCGATATAATCTAAATGAATCAAGCTCAATGAATCAAGCTCAAGCTTTATTATAAAAAATAAACAAATTGAATAATCATTTCTACTTAATTTATTTTAGGTTCATTCAGTTATCTTATCAAACAAATTTGAATATCACAAAACTCAACTCTACTTGGCTCGTCTACCGCCCTACGGACCATTGCCGCAACTTAACTCAACTTGGCTCATCTACCGCCCTACGGACCATTGCCACCGTGCCGGCAACCTCTTGTGTCGACTATTGCCTCTTCTGCCATTGCCAAGTAGTGTTTGCAGAGATGCCCATTTCAAGAACGAAAGAATTGGATGGCATCTATTTCTGAGAACTTTATATAGAATTTTATTTCTGGGTTTAAATAACAGACATCCCTAAAACACATTAAACCCCAACGTTAACAGTTTATTTTAATTTGAATCCAATAATACATTCATGTATTACAAAGCACTTGTACAATCAATTAGAAAGTTCATTTGCAATAGCAATTCCATTAGTCATTTGATTGGGAAGTAGATCAATTGTGTCCCATGTACGATTGTTTGCCATCAAATTCCTCAAAGTAACTCCCTACCATTACAAGAAGCGTCGAACAGAAATTAAGAGCAAGTATGATAGCAAATGATGGCAAATTCAAGATGATAAGACATCAAAGCTGATGAATGAGGTTAAAAATTGAAAACAATTTCACACACTGACCGTCGCAAAAGCTTCGTGAAAGCATAATCAGTTGAATTACATTTGAATCATGCGAATCCGATCATGTAAATAGTCATCAGGTTCTCATTTGACAAAACTAAAAATATAATGGTGGTAACATTGGTTCTTTTAGACAGAAAATAACAAGACAGTAGTCCAAGAGTAACTAGGTTATTGTACGGGTGCATGTAGAGATAACAAGGCCAAAAGTGGTGTACCATCTCCCGGACAAATGTGGAGTGGGATCAAACACACTATAGGGATGGATCAATAGGATCTGCTCAGCTGGTACAAGACATGAAATTATTTTCGCGGAGCTAAATTAGAGTTAAAACAGAATTTTAGCCGGCGGTCACGCGTGCTTCCACTCTGAAACAACAAATAAGACAAATCAAATTTCACAATCTAACTGATGCTACAAACTGATGGCACGAAGAAGGCCAACCTTTGCGGGCAGCCAAATCTCCTTCGATCAAATGAATGATGAAAATCCCTTGCCTGCAAGGATCCATAAGTATCCAGAAAGGTCACAATTCATTTTTCCGGTTCTCATTGAGTGGTTTGGTTGTTTTTCTACCTAATAAGTTTGACAACTTGCACATGAATGAACAAGGCTTTTGCGGAAGGGACTCCGATTCTGGCATCTTCGTCTTAATGGTGCAAACAGAATTGAAATCATGCACCAGATGAGGATTGACAATTTTTTCCTGCACATATGGTATCGACATGATAAAAAAAAATAGACAGAGGGTATTGAAGCATAGTATCAACAGCATAAAAGAACAAACGAAGGGTGCTTGCAGCGATAATTGTAGAAAATAATCTTTAAGTCATACCTTGAAAACATTAAACTCACAAAAATCTTTCTGGCCACAACCCTGTAAGGAAAATGTATGATGTTTATTTGGTCTTTTTTTTTGTTTTTATGGAGGAAAGGATTAAGGTATTTCTTACAGGCAAAGGAACAGCAATTTCATTGTGGAAGACTTGCACAAAGTACTCAACCCTTTGGTCTCCAGAGGACACTATATTCTTAGAAGTATTGCCTGAACACTTGTACAAGGCCAACATATTGTTCCCAGCAAAAGGTGCTATCATACTGCCCTTCCAATTTCTTATGTTGGGTGGCAATGGAGGAAGGCTTAATGGTTGCTCCCTCTGAATTTGCTTAAACTCTGGAAAATGGACAATATGCATTACTTTTGTATGCAAGGATGGAGATTTACATAAATTTAAAAAGTAAAATCAGATATAAAAACTTCACCAGATTCTTCAAGAAATAGTCCAAGCAAACATGTGAAAGGAACAACTGTTTCTGCATGTGCAAAGCGTAATCTTGCCTTCTCAGGAGACCCAGAAGCCATTTCTGGAAATCAATTAAAAGATAAATTAGTTGGTTAAATGTTGAAAAAATGTCTACGTTATCATGTAAAACAAAATAGCAGGTGGCATCATGGAATCACAAAAACAGAATTCAACATCTCAAAGATGAGCCTAGTGGAAGAACCACAGTAGATGTGAAGCAAATATATGTCATGAAAAAAAAAAGACTTAAAGATTCAGGGACTTCAACATAAGTTCATAGCTGGGCATGAAAAGGAAGCAACCTTTCTTTTGCTCACTTCAAAAAGTGGGTTGGGGGGAGGGGGGTGGTGTAGTTCCTCCTGCCATTTCATGACAGGTTTTTACTCTCTCAAATCCTTTCTTAAATATAGAAGGATTTCAAGAAATTGATATGGCTCTGAAAAGTCATTATGCAAATATCCTTTTTTGAAAAGAAAGGTTACATTTATAGACTCTAGATAAGTGTGCCAGTCACTATTGAGATGCCACATGGCAATACCATGTAGGATCTGATAGGGTGCTAGGATGGCCCTTTATTCACATTACTTTCATCTAGTAAACACACATATGGCCATCTAATGGCCTCAGTCTTCTAAAATCAGGCTGCATTTTCTCCCCTAACATGTTGGCAAAATGACTTATTTTCACGTGACACCAGAATAAATTTTCAAGAGATGGGATCAGTTTGCACCCTACCATTTCTAATAATAGATATGGACACTTGCCTTAGCTTGACTTCAATATCACATTTGGTAATTGCTATTGTAAACTGGATACCACAATTTTGTTTACTGATCAAAGTAGTGAGTGATCTAGTTAACAAGAATGCAAAACAACTATGTGCGTCAACTATATGCAATAAAAAAAATAATTTAATTTCTTGCAAACTACACTAGGAACTGGAGGTTCTAGTATGTCTAAGGATAACATAGCTTTTTCCGATTGAGCAAGGTTGAGTAAGTACGACAAATTAAATATTGTCAAGAGATGAATTGTTGAACCCAAATATATATTGATGTTGAAGCATCACAGAATAAAACCTATAACTGCAAGTGTTTTAAAATTTTCATGGTAACATGGAGAAAGCAAACTCCTGTATGTGCTCTAGTTGTCAGGGAGCTAGCTGGCTTGATGCTTTCTTTTTTCTCTCAATTTTTGGAGAAGGTAAATAGAGAAGGAAATGGTCATGAAAAGATATTTTAGGCTTCTTGGAGTTTCCGAGAATATGAATATATTCATGGAGTTTTTCATAGTTGGAAATTGAATCTTCGTTTACCTGAGACTCTGAGACACCCTCAACATTCTTGTTAGATTGGATACCTCTCTATAGAGTTTTAACATCATTAGCGAACTTTGATGACGGATCGCCATTGAAGAAGACACCAAAACCGACAAAGCACTATGAAAAGGCCGAAACATAATTAAAGATGAAGTGAGAACAAAGGAGATTATAGGTCAAAAGTGTCCAATACCTGACCCAGTTGCTAATTCTGGTGAATGAATAAAAAGAAAAAGAAGAAGAAGAAGCGATCAACATTTAGAAATTGAAATGATAAGAGGCAAAGACATTGGAACCAGTGGCCAACAGACCAAGTAATCAATGGAGGAAAAGATAGGATTTCAAGCATCTGGCTTGCTCACTGCAAGCTTGCAATTAAAGAATTCTCATTGTTGATGAACCAATGTGAATCACCATGTTGATCACCCTTGCCCCTTGGGCAACAAGTGCGAGATGGCAAAGAATCAGATTAAATCAAAAGTTTGAATCTATGTCAATTATTTTAATATTTAAGAAATTTGCACCTTAGTTAGGGTTGAACAGCAAACAAGACCTTCCTAATTGTAAAATTAAAGTCGCAATGAATGTAATAGACCTGGTACATTATAATTCCCTTCTTTCAGAATTTTTATTTTCTTGATCAAATATCTTTACAATCAATTCTGTAGCCTACACCTCAGGCCCATGCATTACCCGCAATCCTGAAGGGGAAATGAAACTGAAATGTCTACGTACTAGTTAGTATCCAGGCATCCAACATAGTGATGCACATCAATCTTGCTAGTGAGTTAATTCTCTATGAAAAAAATATGCTTTGTCATCATATTAAAGATGAAAATATATAGCTTCAGTAAAATAGAAGGATTAAGATTTAAGTTTATATTACCTTCTTCAGAATTGATTGTTTTCTCCATTGACTGAACAACATCTTGAAGCAGTGGTAATCCCATGCGATAATTAACAGATTCACCATAACCCTTGAGCATAAATACCTCCAAGTCATCTGTCCACTCAAGTAAAGAAACCTGATCATGTAAAAAGTATGTTAGTACCTGCAATCATGCACTAAAATAACTATATGACTGAACAACAATGAAAGAATGATTGAGATCCAGATGATCTAGTAGATCTACAAATTCTATGCAAGCAAATAACAATCAAATAGTTCCTCAACAAAAGACATAAGACGGTAGAATGCTTTCGAATATGATGCCTGTGATAAAGGCCTTTGTTTCAGCACATATCTAAAGACACATACAATGATGGTGCACATGATTCAACTACTATGTATTCTTCCTCCTTGCTCTTCTCTTCTCATCCTCAAGTTTGCTCAATCTATTGTTGCTACAAATAAGATCTCCCTCTGCTCATAATCACATCAGCACCACCTAGACAATTCAATCACTGCATCCTCTACTGCTCACTAGATCTCATGTGAGCATGAAAGAGTCATCAATAAGCATTGTCCCCCATATCTTTTCGTCTAGATCATAAGTATTACCACACTAATGCAATACAATATTTCTTTCCCATGTTTTACAAATCCAAAATAAACACATATAATTACCCATGAATTACAATCTCCTGGACATACTTCTGCTAGTATAGAAATATTGATTACTTGAGTTATAGGTCACTGATTCAGCTAGATCTGAGAAAATCTAGTTTAAAATTCTCTTTTTGGAATAAATTAGCATTCTCAGTCATCTAGAAAGCAACTATGATAACTGCAAAAATATGGTCATCATAATGATAATTGAGAAATTCTCTTTTCAAAATAAATTAGCATTCTCAGTCATCTAGAAAGCAGTTATGATAAATACAAATGATGAACATCAAAATGTTTTTGTCCTCACTATTTGTAGCCTACTAAACTAGGTCTAACTACTAAATGATTGAATGTGAAAGGATATACAGGATATATAGGATTCACCAAAATTGGCATTGGCCAACTCAACACTAGTACCACAATGTATTAGTATTTTGAATCTTCATCCCTGTGAAAACCACAACAACTCATCCTTCCTCTATCCTACCCAACCTTCTAATAATTCTTTCTCCTCTCATATTTGCCACCCTAATGAAACCTCATTCTATTGCAAGATTCAACAGCACTAACTGAAAACCTTGGCCCTCTACCTTTTCAATAAGCTGTCATACTTCATAACCTGTATATCTACGAGAATACTTTCACATGAAACAAAAGTTCACTTTGTTTTTCAACAACTCAGATGAACTTTACTACCTAGTAACCAAATAGGGCATACCTCTGAAGAATTAAAAAGGCTGCAAGCTTGATTGGTTATGTCCAGTAGAGATGCTTCCTGCAAGTCAAACAGGAACATCAACTAATATGAATGAGAAGCTCAAAGCATCTAACAAGAGCTAACAATAATGAACATCTATTACCTGCTTACAGAGAAACCAGAGGGATTTAACATCCTGATTTGTAAAATTTAATTGATAGCGACTAATCAATGAAGAGACAATCTGATCTATAACAGGTTCCTTCATCTTTTCAACTTCAGGCTCCTTATTTTTCCTATATTTCTGAAAAGAAAGAGCATGAGAAACTTATGCCTCACAGCACATGAATCAAGGAACCCTACAAACGTGCTGTTTGTCACATGTACTATTACATGGATCACATGTTAAACAACAGAAGGAAAAAAAATGGCACATGCATTTATTTCAAAATCATTATGAGGATATTAAATAATACAGCAATTACAAATATAATGTTCTAACTGATAAAATTTATCTCATTCATATGTTAAAAAAAATTGAATTGTTTATTTGTCAATTTTACCCAAAACTCATAGAACCTGCATACAGAATGTAGCAAAAAGAGCTATCACTATCAGGTACCTGTTTGTGCATAGCAGCAGGTAATATCCATAGTTCCATATGGTTCTATTCATGCTCATGCAAACTAACATGAATTAATATGCATGCAAACATAGATAGTTCTCAGTCAATTGTTGACAATGAAACTGAGATCCAACTGAAAAGAGAAAACAAGAAAGAAGTAAGCTTGAAAGGCTATTTACTGAACTAGTGAAGTTATGCTACCATTAGTAGGAAAAGGAAGGTTCATGATATGAAAACAAGCTAGAAAACAAAGGTCAACAATCCATCTAGTAACAAGGCCAACATCACCATCCAAAAAAACCAAAGGTTAGTTGTGCTATGTGAGTACCTGATCATGCATTTCATCCAAATCTATTTGCAACCCAGAGAGAATTTTAACAATATCATCACATGTCCTAGTTATAGCTTGTAGAGATTTAACATAACACATGGTTTCTTCTTAGAGCAAGATTAATTGTTTTATACATGACAATAGATGCAGTGAGATCTATTGCACCTTGTATGTTTCGCAAGTATCATAAAACCGTAGATGCAAATCACTAGCTCGACTCTCACTGATAACAGAAAAGGCCCGATGTTGCCCAGGTCCTAGGCTGCCTTTCCCAGAAAATATCCCCATGCCAAATGCGACAGCACTAGCTGATGCTCGAGGGACCTGATTCATTAGGGAAATTTGTCAAATTGAACAGAATATAACATAAACATACTTTACAAGAATCAACAGTCATACAGCTCATGCTAAAATATAAGTTGGATAAATCTATGCCAAATTGTCGGAAAGCAGGAAAAAAAATCTATCATGGCATTGAAATAGGAAGTTAGATTCAAAATAGGAAGTCATAAACTTGTCTCATTTGTTGCACAACATTGTTCGAGTCACATGAATGGTATTCATAAGAACCGAACCAATAACTCCATATAACATATAAGTATATAACATGTGCATTTGAATCCAATGCTTAAACATTCATTCCATGCCAATTTGCATGCAGGCTAAAAACTTCTTTATGCTTACTGACTATCAAGTGAAATTGTTTGAGACGTAAAAACCAACACAACCACTATAACCATCGCAACAACATCAGAGCTTTCACATTAGTTTTCACTTTAGAAAGGTTTGTGATCACTGCGACGACCGTGACAACATCGGAGCTTTAGCACAAGGCTTCCACAAGTGACATGAAGCGACCACGACAAGGGCTAGGGTTTTATACCGTCTCTTCTCTTCTTCCTTCTCCAATTTTCTTACTCTTCTCCTCCTCGATTAGTTCTTCCTCCTTGGTGTCTTCGGCACCACACATTGGCATGTTTGCCAAGGCACCAAAACATCTTATTCCAATTGAGAACTAAAACGCCTACTTGAAACGAGATTTCAACACTCGTTTGAACTTATTCTGTAGTTAAGGAAACTTATGGATTACCTTCTACATGAGCCTTAAGCTATTTATTTTACTAATTTAACTTGTTCTTAAGAAATTTGTTAATAACCTCTTCAACACACCCATTGCTTTAATCAAGGGAGTGGAAATCTTATTAAACTTTAAAGGATTGTTGTTTTGCAAACTCTTGAACTATTATTACAGTCTCTCTCTATAGCTGTAAAACTTTTGAGGACAGAATTTTAACCAACATTTTTTTTCTTTGGATGACTACTAATGCATCTCATTGAAGTGTTGGTCAGATGAACACTGATTCAGCCTACCCTACTTAGAAGTTGTACAAATATTATGTATACTACATGTTAAACCTTTTTCAATGGTGTACCACACCTTTGTAATACCAAAGTTTTCTTATGTTAATCTCCATTTTGTTAAGTTAATTTGAGGATGGGAAAAACACTTCACTATTAACCTATACATCAATAAATGTTATCGTTTAAATCTTCATCATCATTGGTGATAACTATTTTTGGTTGGTTGCATGAGTCTTATCCCTCGTTGTATGCAAAGATATATTACTGATAATATTTAAATTCATTAAATAATTTTTTTGCATTCATTAATATTTTTTGGTCTTCTTCTACCATTTACAACTTCCATTCTAATAGATTTAGCACTTCTAGTTATCAAATATATTGGTTGGCTTTGATAATAAATTATAATATATTTTCTCATTTTATCATCTAGTGAAACTGCACCTAATTGCTTTCAAATATTTTATTTTTTATTTTATTCTTAGTAACTCAACACGTCCACTTTAGTATCTTTATCTTACTACATTAACTTTGCTTCCTAATAGCCCAATGCTTATAGTAAGTAGTCCATACAACAGTCTTCTAAAAGTTCCTTTTAGCCAAAGAGAAACAAGATAATCATACAAGGCTCTAGAAGTTCCTCTCAATTTGGCTTTCTCACTCTTTATCCTATTAATGATATCTTCATCAATATTTCCTACTTGAATAATATATTCAAGATATCTAAAACTCATTCATAGGAATTTCATATACATCAATCTTCACTATTTTCATTGATTTATTTCTTTTTTCTAAAACTACATTTTATATACAAATTTTTCGTTCTACTTATCTTAAAATCTTTAGTCTCTAAGTTTTTTTTTCTCCATATTTCAAGCTTCAATTTTATCTAATTACATTTTCATACAAACAATATTAATTGCAAATAGCATATACCAAGGAGGTTTATCATGAATGTGATTGGTTAATGTGAAATGATGAGAACATAAGAAAAATGTATCAATTTAAATACAGATGAAAAAGCCTCTTTATGTTTGATGTTTTCAAGAAGATGAAACATCGTAACTAGAGATCACAATTTATGAATAATCAACAGACTTATCGCCACCCTTAACACAAGCTTTTGTAATAGTAAAATAGGAAATGGAGCATCATGTGAGTCAGGAAGTTGACACAAAGTGAATAAATAGATAACCTGGGTTGCCCTTATGTGGTAGGTATCAGGATGATACTCTTCCCCAAAAAGTGTTGGAAATCTATCTCTTATACGAACTCCTAGCTGATACAGTTCAACTTCCCCCTTGCTAATTAGTTCTCCGCCTTTCCCTCGACCTTTCCATGGAGATTGCCATCCCCATAACCAGGTTGGAATTTTCTGCAAAGCATCCTCTTCTAGTATTTGCTTAGCATCTGTAACAAGGGCTTCTAAACGAATTGCCAATCGGTCCAACTCTTTTATTCGCTTCTTGGTAGGCGAACGGGTTCCATGCCTTGCCTATCAATGACACATATCAAGCAAAATGCTAATTTCAACTTAAAAAGCTTCAATTCTCAACAAAATATCATGTTATTTTTTCAATAACATTCAATGCTAAAAAATTATGGAGAAAAAAGTTTTTTTTTTTTTTGAGATCCCTTGGACAATATTTGGTTAAGGTTGCACAATGAACATTTCCTAACATACTACATGATGGTTTAATTCCCTACAAGAAAGATCAACTTATTGTGATGAATTAGCCACCAAAAAATTATTTAACCACTTTTAACTTTTACAAGTTATCACATTTACAAAGTAACAATAACTTAAACAAGTCAGAGATATACAATCTTTCCAACAACAGATACATATGCCAGATACTACAATTAGAGAACCTGTATTGCAATGAGGAAGAAACAAATAATGGAAAATAGAAAACTAGTATTAGAAGTTTTATATTAAAGGAAAGATCCAAGAGAATTGAATACATATGGCACTGGCTTTGACCTCTTGTCAAACATGGTGTCATTTTGGGTGGCATATTCATCTACAACACTCAAATCACTTAAGAAGAAATAACCAACTGGTTTCAGCCTTGTTGAAAATACTGGGTTAATTAGATATCAAGTGTAGTGGGTTTAGTCCCACATTGATATGTTTAGGATTTTTTCATGAGTCTATGTATACCTATGTACATGATTATTTCATTAAGCAATATAGTATATTAGTATTTACCTATCCCTAAATTCTACATCATACTAGAGCCAAGCTTTAAAGATTGAGATTTTTCCAAAAGATATAGGCCTCTCGAGGGGACATCATTGTCACCATCTTCCCGCAATACAAAGAAATCTAAGCCTCAATCCCTCCTCCACATGATCATAATGCCATTGTCTCATATGTAGTTTCAGTTGGAAATCCCTGAAATGGATGTGGCCTTCTTTAAATTACAATGACATCTCATGGAAAACCTAAGGAGCAAGCTTAGGCATTAGAAATTCACACATCAACTCCTACTGCACTCACTCAAGTGTAGATGAGTTGGGGGGTTAGTGATTGTAAGAAAGATTTTAGGAATGAATGTGATGTTGTATTGTTCTCATGGTGCACATCAACTCCTACTTCACTCATTATAGTGTAGATGAGTTGGGGTTAGCGATTGTAAAAAAGCTTGCAGGGATGTGTGAGATGTTGCATAGTTCTCATAGTTTGGGAAGTGTGCCAAACTCTTCTTGTCTAGTGGCTCATCAAGAATGTAACTCTACCTCCCATCATCACTCAGCCAAGGAAGTAGTTTCCTATTCCCAAATTTTGTCCATTGTGATAGAAATCTACTTCTTGTGCATTTTGTTCCATTAGATATATCTTCTATGTCTACTTTCAGCTTCTCCACATCTATTCTTCTACTATCTACGCACACCTTCTTTTGGTCATGTTGTGAGGATTATGTAGGCATGTCTTCCTCTTCCTTCCACAAATTCCAGCCAACCTTTTATGTTGTTCTTCCTTCAAAAAAGTCCTATTCTATCCTATTTATGTGATATATGTGCACCGCTTAAAATCTTGTGAAGACCTGAATAGATAAATAATGTCTTATTTTCATGTTACCAATTGGTCAAACTTTGCTAATTGCCTCTAGTGAAAACCTAAATAGAGAAAATGTCACATTCTCAATTTGTTGGTCAAGCTATGTTATCTATCTTTTCTCTAACACCCTAGAGTGTATTTCTTTTTCTATCAGTTAATATGTTGATATAATTGTCACTTCAAGAAGAAGCTCACTTGAAAGAGTAATTACTCATATCTCTCTCTATCCTTTCTCTCTCTTTTCTTTTCATCAGTGTTGATTTGAGGTCAATGGCATTGTTGGATGTCTATTGATCTAAGGTTGAAAGGATCATTGCTACAAGATTAATCAATTATTTCCAAGGCTTTGTTGATTAAAGGTTGCATGCTTCATTAATTTCTTAAGATTTATTTTGTTTGCATGTGAATATATATTTTCAATTCATTATGATCATGCTTTAATTGATATTTTTAATTCATGTAACAAACTGAAGATAGATAGTATAAATGTTTATGTTGCAGCTTGAAGTGGATTGTTGAAGATGTTAGGTTAACTAGATATTAGATGTAGTCAATTCAGTTCAATAGTACTTTTAGGTTTAAGATTTTACAATGAATCTGCATATGACCATGTAATGCAATGGCTATCTCATTAAAGAGTACAATACTTTTCTATTGCCAAATTCTACAATCTTATCTGAACTAATTGCAATCCATGGAGCCAATACTCATGATGTCCTACTGAACAAGTCAGCAACGGAGCATGCATATCTGGTGAAACATTGTACTTTGACAAGTGGAACATGGTTATCATATATACATTGGGAATATGAACCATTCACATTTCTTTATTCTAACTCTTGCTACAAGAATAGGACATAATACAAGCCTACTTTGGCAGGCGTTAAACCTGTTTTATTAGAAATTATGGAGGTAGTATTTCTAATTTAACTAGCAAAACACCCGACCATTTTTTATGTTAAAGAGAATTTACAATAACAATAAGCCAACTTATGCATAACATTACCACGAGATTCAAGTGGACTGGTTCACATCCATCAGGTATAGCAGAGGATGAAACACCCACATCACTAGCCTCTCTTGCAATCTCATATCTGCAATTAGAAAACTTTTAATTAGCATTAAAAGATAAACTAATCCTAGTTGTCTGAGTTCTTGCAAAGTCACTGACTTGATCATTTCGGGTCCATTCATATGCATCTGCACAAACTTAAGGACATAACTGGGATATTGAATCACCAAAAAAAAGTTCATGTCAAAATATATACTACAGCCCACGTCTCACGTTATTTGCAATTCCAAAATCTGATAGTTTTCCCGACTTTTAAGAGTTCATAGTTTCTAACGAATGGGGACAAGGGCAATGAAATAGTACAAGGAAAGCTAGAAATGTAGTCGAAGCATGACTGCTCTCTGCAAATCAGATCCACGTTGTATATTAAAGTTGCCGTAGCCATCTTAGAAGATAGTTATTGTAGTCTCATGGATCACGCATGCACTTCTCACGAATGAATGCAGATTTTGAGATTTATACCTAAAGATACAATATTTTTCCAGTTACCTTAACCACTCATGAACGACGATTTTAGCTAATTCCTCATTGAATATTAGGTGATTGGGGATTGATTTCTATGATTCAATAGATCAGGAAATATTACTCGATTTTATCATCCTATGAAGATTCCATTGATTGAAATGTCACACATCGGATGGTTAATCAAACGATTCTTAAAACATCTACATTAAAAGGAAAGAATGATGAAATTAGGCGTAGATTCCGGCCAGAGAGTAGCGACCTGGTGACGGTGGAGAGATGGCGGCGGACGTCGAAGGTTTCATCGGCCAGCGAGGTCGGACGGAGGAGGCTGCAAGAGAGGAGAAGGGCGAGGAGCACGCGTAAAGAGAACGCCATCGAAGGTCGGCGACGAGAATTCTATTTGCCGGAGCTTTTAAAGCTGTCGCCGATTTGTTACCGGATCCTGATCCGTTATATATAACAAATATATTTAATATTAATAAATACATCCCAAAAGTCATTTGTAATACATATAATCGTAATACTTATACATCATATACCACAAAAAAAATTAATATTCACCTCTTATTATTATTATCATAAAAAAGTTCCTCTTTTTTTTTAAAATCTTATATATAATTTTAAATATCTTTTATATATAATTTTCCTCAAATGGATCAAACAACTTAATAGACAATGCTCAAGATATTATTTAAATATAATATATTATTTATTTAAGAGTGTGTAATACAATATTAGGGTAAAAATCCTTTAATCAAGATGTTTCTTTTATTTATATTAGAGGATGGTGACATATAGATGCATCATAGATATATAAGTTAACGATTATGTAGCTAATGTGGTGAGATCATCCGTCAACCATCTAGCTTAATTATCTCTAAGTGGATTTGTCGACGATGGTCTCGAATCTCTCAAGATGCATAGCCTTGCCGAAGCGTCCAACTTGACAATACTTCTCTTGCTCTCCTTGATCATATCCCTCCTTATGCTTGTAGATGGCGTGGAGGTTGGGGAAGTGTGGCCCTTCGATGATGCTCGTCGTCTTCTCCATCCGCTTCAAGTAGCTCGCATAATCCTCTTGAGTTTGTCGAGTGTACTTGCTCGACGACATTAGTGACTACTCGGTTTTTGATTGTCTAGACGAACTTGACTTTGATGATCTTGCTTAGCTCTTTCATATATAGGAAGAGGAGAAGGAGGGAATATTTCATATTTGAAGAACTTATTCCCAAATTATTGGGTGCACTTTATTCTCCACTACTTGTGTCTGTGTCTATTGTGCTTTCGGTGCACCGAAGAATCGGGTGCGATCGAACAGCCGCATGGACGGACCGCATTTATGCGGAATTTTAATTTCGACAAAAAGTGAATATACGATTATTTTACTGGTAGAAATTGCATGGTTAAATCAGTAATTTCATTAATTATTTTCATTTATCTTTATTTGCGTCGATTTTTATCCATTTATCCACCGAAAGTGATCTAGGGTTCATCCGTCCACTCCAATCGAATCCATCCAGATACAGTGAAAGAGAGGAACAAGATCTGGATCACTGTGACGAAGTGCTCAGGACAGGAGCCCTGTTCGTCGCCGTTGCAAGCTCCAGGTACGGAATGTGCAGTGGTGATGGATCTTCGATCGAGTTTACACAAAAGCGATAAGTCGTCGTTGCCCCGGCGCGTTGGTGATGGACATGAACGTTCTGCCGCCTTGATATTACACTTGTTGAGTTCTCTGGAAAATGGCGAGTCGTCGTTTCAATTGGTCAAAGGAGGGCTTGGAGTTTCCTTCCCCTCGATTATCATCTCCAATAAGTGGTTCAAGACGAGAATTAGATTCTCTGATATCGCAGAACTTTCAGATTTTCTCTTTTATGAGTTACAGGAGCAATTCGATTGGTTGCTCTCCGGCACGAGTCACCCAGCACCTTCAGCTTTCACTCGTTCTTATAAGGAGGAACTCATACTTCTCTTCCGGTGCTGTATGCACATTCTTCCGGTTCTTGAATTTAATCTCAGCCTGGTTGTGGAGAAATGTGCTGTTCTCTTGTCTATCCTACGACGCTTGTGTTCACCGGGTTGCAGGATTAAGGAGCTGAATGAAGAAGCTAGAAGACAAATGCTCCCCTTTTTCTGTAGAGTGCTCGAGGTAAATCTTGTGAAATGAATTTTTTTTTTTGTCCTCAATTTCTTGTCAAGAATGCCTGCTAAAGTATTAGTCATTATTGTTGGAAATGCTGTGTCTGAAGGTTCAGTAGATCTTTTTACTCAAGGCACTGAAGTTCTTAACTACTAAGCGTCTGTTTGGGAGGAGGTGAGGGAAGGGTAAGTAAGGAGAAGTTAATTTTTACCCTTGTTTGGGAAGGAGGTGAAGGAAGGAGGTGAGGGGAGGGAAGGGAAGGGGAACTTTTACCCCTCAAATGGTCTATTTCCTTACACCCCAAATTGGGGTGTAAGGAAGTTACCCTTCCTTCCCTTTCCATTAATTAACCTCCCCTCACCCCATCCAAACAGAGGGTAAAGCTAAATGAGTTGAAGTGTCAATTGGATCATGTAGGAACAAAATTGAATTTGTAACAGTTCTATCGGACACCCAAGGAAGGAGGTATAGGAGCTATATTGTCATGGCCTGAATGAGATTAAGAGAGAGAGATTGGTCGACAATCAGGAGAGATAATAATGGCTAATGCATACTGAGGTCGATGAAAGTATTGATAGGTATATGCAAGCAGCAAAAACGTAAATTGACAAACTAGAGTTGAGTAGATAAGTGTATGCAATCAAAGGGAAATTAAATTGATTTCTTTCTTTTTAAACTAAATATATATTTTAACACTTTTTAGAAGAAACTGTTAAGCATTGGAAAATTAGTTACATAGCAGTGTTTGTGAGCACACATTCTTTGATCTTGCCTTATGTATTAATCTTTGTAGATGGGTTTGTCTCTAAAAACTTGGGATCTGTGGTGGTTGGTCAAATTGTCAAACCTCATGGTTTGATTTGGGAAGAAGTTGCAAAATGTTACAAATTAATAAGAACTGGAAGCATATAATTAAATCTTTTGTAGATTAGTTGCATCCAGAAAGTTGTAATTAAAATGTTTCTAAATCCATTAGTAAATACCTTCCTGAAAGCACTAAGCCTCGGAAAATTATCATAAAATCATAAATGCTATATTAAATAACGATGATCTTGTTAGTTTTTTGTTTTAAATTCAATTATTGGTGGATGTTCTGATGACATATGGACCTTCCTAACATGTTATTTAAATTTTCTAGCTTTGTTTTTAGATTACACCTAGGTTACTGGCCAACCTGGACACACATGCCTCAGGCCTTGATTGCTTTTCCTACATTAGTGGCTTTAGTGGATGATATGAACTGATGAAGCTATGAGGTAAAGAAATATTCATTAGCAATTCCATTTCTCCTCTGACCTTCAGGTTGCGTATCATTTGGGTGCTTACACTCTTATTCTACTAGTTCCACATAATCTTGCAATATAGTATTTTCTTACATATGATCTGGAGAACAGCTAATTAGCAGTTGTACACAAAAAAAATACAATAAAAAAGTTCTATATCTTAAAAGTCAGACACATGGACTATGGAAGCTTCATGCGAGGGCATATTTTTAGTTAACGCATATCTATTTGCTTAAATTTATTGGCAGTTCACAACGCTGCTCAATCTTGAAAGATGTTAATTAATCCAGGACTTCTGATTTTAGGAGCTCACTGAAGGATCTTATGCACATAACTATAGATTTCGTAAGCAACTACTTGAACAAAAAATTGGTTAACTAATTGCCAGATCAACGAGTCACATTTGTCCTGATTAATTGCTGCTGACTGCTGTCCTGTTTTGATTTACATAGAAGTGTTTGTGTTTATCTGTTTAATGTTTATATCTTAATCTAGCTGTTTTTCCAAGTATCTCTTGCATGTTTGTGAACTTTTTGCAGATTTGAGAAAAATACAATTATTCCAGGTATTCTTGGAAGAATTTCTGTTGGACTACCAAATTAGAAAACATGTTATGATGACAGATAAAATATCTTCCACAGCAGAGAAGATTTTTGTATATGATGGAAGCTGCGGTAATATGCATGTGATTCAAGAGATTATTTCTGGTCATTTCCTTCTATCTGCAAATGATGAATGGATGTTCAACAGGTTTTTCAACTCATTATCGTGGGAAAATGAAATTGAGGATGATGTCTCGGAGCTAAGCCTAACTACATCATTGTTGTTGCTGGGTAAACGCAATATGTTCTTTATGCCATGTTTACTGGAAGCTCATCTGATTTTGTGGGCTTCTAAATGCATTAGTATACAAAAGCCTAATGATGATTGGAGATTAAATGAAAAACTCACAAATTTCCACATTATAGCATTTGAAAATTCTGTCAATGTTTATGAAGACTACATTTCAATACTGGAGTTTGTTGCTAACACTAATCAAGTACATGCTCAACCATGTGATCATGTGAAGAAACTACAATTTGATTCTTGTATTCACCTTGCAACTCGTGAGAGTCTTCAACATCGGATGAACTGCTTGATTAATTTTTGTTGCTTGAATTCTCAGGGCTTTCTTTCTGAGACAAAAGAAGATATCACTCATAAATCTCTCTGTTTCATCAAACAAAATGGTCATATTTTAGATGACATGTACCTGGATGAAGCTTGTTTGATTTTACAATACATAATATTGAATATTCTTTCAGAGAGAAATGATGCTTATGGAGAGTATCAAAATGGTAGTGAAATTCAACCAGAGATCTTTTGTTTTGCTGTGGTACTGAAGTTAATGAGTTCATCGCTTTTGCAAATGACATGGAAGTTGAAGGAAAATGCTACAGTAAGCAGCACTCAAACATCAGAGAATAAGTTTGCTTCCAGGGAATATAATTTCATGTCGGACATTATAAGCCGCTTCAGAAAATATAATATGAGTGATGTTGTTAAAAGATGTTTGCTGGATGTTATTGGAACAAAAATTAGAAAACATGAGTCATATCTCATGTTTGCACATTTTGCAAGCTTGTTAAGTTACAGTTTTGTAAAAAAGCTTGGTTTTTTGTGGAGTAACTGCATCATTGTGATGATGACCATTCTCAATCTTATTATTTTTGAAGATGGTAATCTGGATATTTTCACAGAGTTGGTTGTGAAGTACAAGGAAATGATTGGTCCAAGTCCACAAGTAAAAACAGCCAAGGTACAACTGATGGCACTTGTATATTCTTCTTTCTCACCTAGAATTTTGTTTCTTGCTTTATATATATTTACACATTTTCCAATGGCAAAAAGATTTTCTTTCTCACTTAGAATTTTGTTTCTTGATTAATATATGTTTGCACATTTTCTTAGGCAATAACTCACAGAAGTCCAAGTTCAGTAATAGCATCAAATTTCCAAGAATATCGAATGGTCTATTCAAGGAGGTATGTCATACAAATGTTTTTGTTAGATCATTTAATTTTTAGCAATGGACTTTGAAAATTTTCTCTTTTCCCCCAAAAGGGTATTGCTTTGCCGTAACCATACCATTGCTCCATACATGAAAATAAGGTTGTCTAAATTTTTGAGTGTGAAAACCTACATTCCATAAAAACAATTCTGAAGTTGAACAAATGAAATCGCTATTTCATTGGAATAATTTCTCAGTTTTGCGTTGATTTTATTGGTTGGATTGACTAAAATGCAATGTTAGTGTTCTTTTTGTCACTACATGAGCAAAAGCCCTAAAAAGACTTTTTTGTTAAAAGCCTGGGATAATACCCCTCTTTCAAAAATGAACAAATAGTGTCTTTTTAATAAATTTTTAAAAAGCTCCTCCGATGTCATCTTGTTTGTCCCCTAAAAAGGGAAAAAATAGAGGTCTTTTTAGTTCTTCTGCCCCTTTTTTGTATATTTTAAATTATCTAACAAACTTTGGTTTTACTCTGGATAGCACCAGGAAAAAAGGCAAGGAACAGGCATCTGTAGGTGGTACATGCAATGGCGACAATTTTCTGCAGTGTTATTTACCTGGATACCAGGAGAATTCTGCTGCATTCAGTGATTTGGCCGATTTCATTGAATGCAAGCCTGGTGTGGATTATTCTCGTTGGTTGAAGAATCGAAGAAGATTCAACAAATGGCTACAGAAGAAAAGACACCGTCTTCATCCAATTGGTTCAGACCGATGAGCTTGTGTTTTAATGTGCAGGACCAGAAGTGAAATAATCTTGTATGTGTACAAAACAAAGAATCCTCAGTTCTCAATATTTATCCTGAGTTGCCTCTTTATTCAGAATGAGACTATATATTTCACGCTGGGGATTCCTGTAAGTGGCTAGTAGCTTGTCGATTATCGTTTTTAGTTTTACAAGGCCAATTATAAATATTGCTCTAGTTTGTTCTTTGTAGATGACTGCTGCCCTAGTTATGCACATGGTAGTGAGAACGTAGTGAAGGGATTTTATTGTTTCTTAGGAGTTGAACTCGATTATCTTCAAATTTTTATATTAAAATAATGATAACTGAGGCCTGGTTCAATTTCAACTGAACCTGGAAATATATTTTAAACCTTTTTTAATTAAAATTTTTAAGTTTTTGTTGATGATGTTTGATTGTCGGTTGATCATTACAAACGACTTACTTCTAGAGGATGAGAAGTTACCTACAATATGGGAAGATTCATACATAGGACAAGCTCATATGTTTGAGCCATAACAGTAGATACCTACTATATATGGTCATCAGAAAAACAAAATCCATTGTTTTAATTTACAAATGTTGCCATTTAATTCAAGTATCTTCCCTTTGTTTCAACAGATGCTAATAGATATCACTTATTTAGTATATCATTTGTCCACTAAATGTTTTAAGATTTATGCATGATAGATATGTATAAAGGGTCCTTTACTAGATCTATTGTGAAGAGGGTCTTCAGCTAAGTAATCAACACCATGTGCACCTCTAAGAGTGGTATTTGGCCCTTCAGCATCTCTCTCAAGCGACGCAAGCTTTTAATCCAATTTCTTTGTATTTGACAGTGTTTATCTGGCATTTAATTTCCAATTAGTTTAGTGCTTAACAAACCTTTAAATGACCTCATTTTTTTGCTACCCAACACTGCCAGAGCATTTTGGAGCCATCTAAAAGTGTTTTTTTTACGACAAGGAAAAGCTTCTCTTGGAAGCAACAGAAGCTACTGCTACTGGAAAATGAAATAAACCTCTTCAAGCCTCACGGTAAATTGGTAAATCCCTTGGTAGCCTCCTCATGTTCCATCACCACTGGTGACGACCTGAGTTGTCATTTGTTCAGACGGCCTTAATTACACTAAACCCTAAGCTCTAATGCACCGGCAAGTACTGCTGCCGGAGCCACTTTGGTGCTACGACCAAGTGGTGGTGGAGGCAGCTGAAGGCTACATATCGTCACTCTTGGCTGTTCAAAAGTCTCTGATTCATGGGAGTCCAAAGAGTAGAAAATTCCTAGAATTTCATTTAAAATATATATTTATATATTCTTTTCATATTTTTTTTGACAAGTGAGGCTATTAAAGTTTGTTTTCATAAGCACCTTGATGCGTCTATACCGTTTATATGTCACAATTTTTTTTTGAAAACTCAAGGAGCATAAATATAGTCTCTTTTATATTCTTGACAAGCGTATGATCATAACAATGTTTTCCTGATAAATATGCAATACAGCATAGAAGTCAGTGCTTGCTAAGGCTAGTTGCAAATTATGAGAGCACACAAGTAGGGCACAATAGAGGAACCAATATTTCCAGAAGCACAGCCACCAATTTTTAATTGTAGCACCACGCTGTAATCTTCCCAACAAGAAGCCAGCATCAAGAGATATATAGCGCAAGTACTAGCAAGATAATAGTGATTTCGGCAGAACAACTTTGGATTTACACTCTTTTCAGAAGCAACACTCTTCCAGCACACAGCAGCAACAAAGGGCAGCGAGACTACAACAGGATAACAAAACGATATTAGCTTCCTGGCCAGATGGAAAGGACGAACACAAATACAATAAATAACTTAAGGCATTTTATTAAGATATGGCCAAACAAAACAAAAAAACCAACAAATAAAAAACACTGCATGGATGATGCACTGTTCGATGTATATGCTCTTGTTGATTTTCATGCTGTATCTATCTATTTATTTATATATATAATAGAACAGTTGTAGACACAGTCCTCCTCGAGATAGACACCAATCTCAAGCAACAATCGTCGACAAGTCAGGATTGGACAATTCCCCACAAACAAATTCTGCAATCACTCACCCACAACTCATTCTTCCATAATGAACCATGACAAAACCAATTGCCTGTGATCCACAGGTAAGCAGGCGAGATCCTGTTCATAAAGATAATAAATGGTGAGGTAATTTAATTCTAGAAATCTATACCATGTGTCCATATATTAGAGACCTTATGTCCAAATATTAAAAATCTAAACCCATCTAGACCTTATGTCCATATATTAGAGAGCGCACAGGTGGATTAATGAATTGTTATAGCCCCGCAAATTGACTGCATCTCTGGAAGGTTAAATCAGGAGCTTCTTTCACTCCGTTTAGATAGTTGTTGTCATACAAATATAGGGAAATGCTGCATAAAGAAAATTATTGTTACCAATGTGGTTGTGTCTCGAACCAAGACCAAACTGATGAGATGGACCGTAGAGAAAGGAAGGAAAGAGAAAGTTTCCTTGAGTTGACCTTTAAAAGATTCCCACAAAGACCAAAGCAACAAAATGGCCCTAGTTTGACCTCAAGACAGAATGACTTAAGGAGAGAATGTCCACCCATCAAACCTGACTCCTCTCTACCTGGCACAGGCAAAGGTCTTCACTCTCTACCTGAGGCAGCCGAAGGTCTTCACAGCCATCCAAATTTCAAACCCCTTTCCACCATCTTCTGTCAGGGCATCAACAAACTGACAAAACCAAAGGAAATAAATGCTGAGCCTCATCCCACCAATCTAATTGAAGCAACAACTTAAGATGATTTAGCCAAGAATGGTAAACATCATTGAGAGGTCCAAAGGTGGCCCGAACAGAGCTCATTAGAGAGAATTGTTGCCAATCTGGTCAAAAAATATGAATCTAGTGGAGGCAAATGGTAGATGAAGGAGATTAACAGACTATACAGATTAGAACAAGTCCTAAGGACCGCTTCCCTGTGTTACCCATTGACCAATTCGTGCATACAACAGCTAGTTTCAACAATTTTCATTCTATGGCTACAACCATATTAAGCTGATTAACATCTCCTTTATGAACAATTGGGGCACCAAATGTTGTATTGTTATGTAGCTTCGACTAAAGGATGCAAGGACCTTCTATCAAAAAACAGCTAGCATGATCTAACCAGCATGCTAGAAACATCCAGGAACACATTGACCATATGTTGGTCAAAAGTCAAGCACATGACCACCATTTTATAGAACTAACAAAAACCTTTGACAAAACATTCCCATGGCACAACATGCTGTTCAATCTGACCAAGTGCCTCTTTGGGGTGATATCAGGAAATTACTTAGCTATCCATCTACAACCAAAGGATTGATGTTAATCTAGACAAAGTCAAAATCTGCTAGATATGCAGATGCCCACCTCAATTAAAGAAATCGAAAAGTTGAAAATTCCACTTATTATGTTATCTCACTACTTTCTTGGTTGGTTGATAGATCCTTGTTATTATTCAAAGCACCAAAGAAGTCGCCAATGAAAGAAGGTGAATCCAGAAAATTCAATGATGTAAATAGCCTTCGAGAAGGAATACCTAGGAAGATTACATGACTTCCTGCTTGGTCCAGTAAACATGAACACCATCAAATGATTGTTTTGTCCTTCTCTTATATCCTCTTCTTGGTACATAATAATATTTTGATATATGATAATGTATATCTAGGTAATTATTAAACAAGCAAGATCATCTCAGATCATGACAATTGATTTCAATAAATTTTCATTCAATTATTGTTGGTAATTATTGTGAGCACGTTTTAGTATGAATAGAGGTTGAAGATGAATATCATGCATGTATTTGCAATACCTTGAGCATCTACAATTTGATGTTTCCTTTTAATATGAGTCAAAATCCATTGTCTTAAATTGGTATACAGGGCGATGCATATTTTCACAATGATTTTATGACCCCTATATATCAAAATTATTAGAGGGCATATGTAAAGGTTACCCAACGTACACATAGTGGAAGAACACAGATCTATTTTATTGGGATATCAGAAACAAAATCACCATTTTGCTGTCACCAAAGCATCACTCAACATCCCAGTCAACCACAATTAATAAACTGGTCAAGAAGTACCATTTCCTGAGATAGTGAGATGCCAATCTTGGATGTGTTTAAGCATCAGGATATCTATTTCTATCAAGATTTTAGTTCCATCAATCAAAGAAGGGGAAAAAAAAAAGTAGATCAATATATGCAGCAATAATCATAAATCAATCCAGATCAGAAAGAAAACGTAATAAATCTGAAGTCTTATGCACAGTAAAGGGGAAAGACGCATACCATCCTTTTAAGAAAGAGGCGCCAGCGTCATCGTGGTGGTGATAGTAAGGACGGGATGGGGGAGGGGGCGGGGGAGGGTAGCCTTCATAGAAGTAACCTTGGTATCCAGGAGGAGGGGGAGGTGGGTAAACTCCGGGGGGAGGTGGTGCTGAAGGCGGGTATCCGTATCCTGCTCCGGGGGGCGGCGGTGGAGCTCCATACGGTGGAGGAGGGTAAGGGTGCGAGTAACCTGCAAGAGAAAATCAGGCATGCCGATCCATACAGGGATTAGAGCAACAACAGCATCAAACTGACCTGGTGGTGGGTAGGGATCTTGAGGGGGAACTTGCTGGTAGCTCATCCCGATCCGATCAGTTTCCGCCTCGGCCTGTAACACGGCGGCTAGGTTTCGTGCTTCTTGATCATTCGAGTCGTTCTGTGGAGGAGGAAGGAGATGAGCTGTCTATGAAGTTCCTTACTATTTAAGGAATGCTGACGTGGCAATGCCTGTTGTACAAAACTCGTTTAATTATGCGGACTCGTATCTCGCCGATTTATTGGCTCAAGGAAAAACAATGAAGCACGGCGTGCTTGCTCCTTCTCCCACCGCCGCCAGCGGAGGCAGAGCGGCGGAACAAGCCTGCCTCGCCCTCCTCGACGCCTCGACCTCCCTCCACCGCCTCTTCCAGACCACCGCCTTCCTCCTCAAATCCGGCCTCCAGTCCAACCCCCTCGTCCTCACCAAGTTCGTCGCCGCCGCCTCCTCCCTCCACGCCCTCCACCTCGCTCACTCCCTCCTCTTCTCCCCGCACGTCTCCACCTCCCTCTACGACACCTTCCTCTTCAACACGCTCATCCGCTCCCATGCCCACTCCCACCTCCCTCTGGCTGCCGACAACCGCCGCGCCTTCTCTTACTTCTCCTCCATGCTCCGCGCCGGCTTGCTCCCGAACAAGTTCACCTTTCCTTTCCTCCTCAAGGCCTGCTCCCGTATTCACAACGCCGGGAATGTCGGGTTCCAGGTCCATGCCTCCGCCATCAAATTTGGGTTTAGCGCTAATCTTTTCGTTCAGAACTCTCTCATTCACTTCTACTCTGCCGCAGCTGGTTCCCCTGATTCGGCCTTCAAACTGTTCGACAGAATGCCCCAATCAAATTCCGTCACTTGGAGCGCGATGATTGGTGGATACGTTCGCTCTGGGTCCTCCGACAAGGCCGTGGCCCTCTTTCGCGAGATGCAGAGCAGAGATATTCCGCCCGATGAGGTCACTATCATCTTGGCGCTCGCCGCTTGCGCTGACTTGGGAGCTCTCGAGCTCGTCAGATGGCTTTGGTCATACGTCAAGAGGAAAAACATCCCAAAGGTTCTATCTTTGTGCAATGCAGTCCTTGACGCGCTTGCCAAGTGCGGGGACATTGACGGTGCAATGGTTCTCTTTGAACAAATGCCTGTGAGAAGCATTGTGTCGTGGACCACCGTGATCGATGGCCTTGCGATGCACAGCCGCGGCGACGAAGCAATCAAGTTATTCGAATTGATGAAAGGAGCTGGCATCGTCCCTGATAGTGTCGCATTCATCAGCATTCTCACTGCTTGTGCTCACGCCGGCATGGTCAATGAGGGATGCCACTATTTCAGTTCCATGACAGCCGATTTCAGTATTGAGCCACAGATCGAGCACTATGGTTGCATGGTCGATTTGTTTAGCCGAGTAGGGATGCTCGAACGAGGATTGGATTTTGTCAAAAAGATGCCGATGGAGCCAAGTCCGATGATCTGGAGGATGCTCATAGGAGCTTGTCGCGTGCACGGTAGGCTAGAGCTCGGCGAGAGGATCGCAAAGGACCTCCTTAACAAAGATCCAATGCACCATTCAAATTATGTGGTTTTATCAAATTTCTATGCTCTCAAACGACAATGGGACAAGAAGTGGGAGACAAGAAGAGCCATGAGTGAGCAAGGGATCATGAAAGTGCCTGGTTGTAGTCTTGTGGAGTTGGATGGTGAGATTTATGAGTTCATCGCCGGAGACGAGTCACATTTACACTACATGGGAGTGTATGAGATGTTGGAGGAGATCGGTATGAAGATAAAGTTGGCAGGTTATGTTCCTGTAATGGAAGAGGTATTGCTCGACATTGATGAAGAGGATAAGGAGGATGCATTACATTGGCACAGCGAGAAGCTAGCGGTTGCGTTTGTTTTGTTGAAGACTCCTCCTCGAACACCTATAAAGATTGTGAAGAACTTGCGTGTTTGCGCCGACTGTCATGCAGCTTTCAAATGTATCTCGAAGGTGTATGATCGGGAGATTGTCGTGAGGGATACGAATCGATTCCATCGTTTCAAAGGTGGTGCATGTTCATGCAAGGATTTCTGGTGACAACAGGCTTTTGGCTAAGCATTTCTTCTAAATTTGAGAGAGTTTTCTTCTTTATCGAACAAGATGGGGGCAGCCAATGTGTTACTTCACTTTTGGCTGGATTTTTCGTAGTTTCACACTGGTTAAAGATGCTATGGTTTCTGAAGAAAAAGGAACGGATAGCATAGGGAAGCCATTAAAGCTGAGAATAACTTAATACAGTCGAGAGTTTTTGTAAGATAGAGAAATCACAAGGCTAACTGATGTGCGCGGAGATGGCCGGGACGACGACAGGTCTAGGACTCGATCAGTGTAAAGTTAGGTGATGTTACGGAAATTATTGAATCCTCGATTCGAATACGATGTCTATTCAGTTAAAATTGAATCATATCAAATTGAACCATTTTTTTCGAACGAATAGAATCGACTGAATTTCTGATAAAAATTAAATAAATCGAATCAAATTTTTAATAAAAATCGAACAAATCTAATTTTTCTAATTAGTGTCTACTAATTCAGTTTGGTTTAATAAAAATTTGATTTAATCTAAAATTTAGGATTTAAAAATTTGATTCAGTTTAAAAGTTTGATTCGGTCCAAAATTTTGATTTAATTGAATAAAAAATTTTAAAATCGAGCCCAAATCGAATTAATCATTTTTTTAGGAAAAAAAATGAATTTTCGAATAAATTGAATTGAATTTTTGAATTCGATCGGTTTGATCAGTGATATAGGGAGTATTAAAAGTTGTCACGGATGTAAAGAAGATCTATTGATATGCTGAGCTGGGTTAAAATAACTATCAGTCTTCTCCCGATTCACCAGTTTTCCCCGACTCACCAGTCTTCCTCGACTCACCAGTCTCACCAGTCTTCCCCGACTCACTAGTCTCGTCAGTCTTCCCCAACTCACCGACTTCTCAGTCTTCCCCGATTCACCAGTCTTCCCGACCGACTTACCAGTCTTCCTCGATTCACCAGTCTTCCCGACCAACTCACCAATCTTCCTCGACTCACCAGTCTTTCCGGTCGACTCATCAGTCTTCCCGACCTACTCACCAGTCTTCCTCGACTCACCAGTCTTCCCCGACTCGTCAATCTTCCCAGCGAAGATAGACTCGGCGCCCCTTGACTTAACCAGTTCAACTCTCCCACCTATTCATCCCAGCTAGTCAATTATTGGGTCGTCAAAACACGTGGGTTGTCAGAACGCATGGAGTAAGTTGGGCTACATAGTGTGATCCTCAAATATCTTCTACAGTACAAGATAAGGATGACAAGACCCTCTGACATGTGATAGGACTTATTTTTTTTACTGCAAATGTGACATCCTTTCGGTTGAACGTCTATAAAAACCCTGCTCCCCGAGGGTCACAGGGGGCTTTTTATGCTTTACATGATTTTTATTCACGCACATCAATTACAGTCTATATTGTTCATCTTCTCCACATGCTGACTTGAGTGCCGGAGGATCGAAGGTCGGAGCAACCCGGTCTTTATCCTAACCCCGTCACTCTTTTATGGTGTGCAGGTCCCCCTGAGCGGCTCGACAGCAGTTGAAGCAATACTCCAATGACCCCCCCTTCTTTCAGCTCACCGTGATTCACTCAACTATAAATATCTCACTAGTGGCTCATCTATTAAAGCAGACATGATCAATCAGTTTATTTATTTGATCAAACTTTTACTCACCCCTACAAATATTGGAAATAATTTTTTAAATACCTATTAATTCAGTAGAATAATAGAAAAATAAACATCCAAAACTCAATGGTTTAGGGAAAAGAAATTTCTGAAAAAATTATTGATTAAAACAATTATCCTAAAATTAACTAAATAAATAATTTAAATAGTCTCAAAAACTTAATGACGCAAAAGATGAAAATAATCTTAAAAAAGACTAAAATTATTCGAAGTTCCTAAAAAAATTTAAATTATGATTTTTGGATCTAAGACTAGGCCATTACGAGTTACCCCCGATAATCAATTGTAGATCTTTAAACGAGTTTCGATTTGATATATTGTGTATCACATGATTCAACCTAAGTCAAAAATTATGACTTCTCAAAGTTTACCCGCTCGTGGTCGCCGATTAAAACGATTCCAAAACTCCACTGCTCCGCATCACCAAGTTAGCCTGACTCATGGTCAAGCTCGGATCAAGTCAACCCGACTTAAGATCGAGCTCGAATCAAGCAAGATCAAAAGTTGGAGTCACGCAATTATAGTCTGACATGAGCTAAGCTCGATGGGAGACTCGACTAAAGGGGCGAGCTAGTGGGGAAAATGGTGCTGACATCGACACATTCTGAGGAAGTGGGCGGATGTGCTGGACGTGGCGTGGACATGTTCCGAAGACATGGGCTGACGTGTGGGAAGCACGCGGAGTGCCCGATAAAGATTACACCACTCTCTTGACGCTGGGCAGAATAGCGATTATCCTGCGGGCTAACGAGAAGGGAGATTTGAGGAGAAAGCAAGAAGAGAAACCATCGAAAAATAGAAACTTTATTCAGAATAGAGGATAATCCTCATACAACTAACATGACTCTTTTATAGACTTCATATCTAAGACAGAAAGAAAAGAAATCATAATATATGGATCTCAATTCTTATCAAAGAAAACAAATCTTACCATTTCATCAAATAAAAAAATCTTATAAGGTAATCATGGTTATGTTAAAGTCTTATTCTCCTAACTTTAACCCGGATTGTAATTACATCAAAAAAAAATTGTTAATGCAGCTAGCACTAATAATCAAACTTAGTTTTGATATATGACAAAAGGTTAAAGTTAGATTATATGTTTTCTAATAAGATGACTAAGTGTGCAGACAAAAGAATTGACGGATTTAGAGGATCAAACACAAGCTGAAGTCCAGTTAGGTCAAGAGGACCAGATAATTGGCAGGAAGTCCAGTTAGCTCAAGAGGACTAGATAACTGACAGGAAGTCCAGTCAGATCAGCAGGAACAGATGACTGGTTGAAGTCCAAATAGAAATCTGGTAAGAAGTTATGGTGGGTCAGTAGATCAAACGTCAGAGAGACAAGTTTGCGAATAGTAAGTGAAAGTAAGCAACTAGAGGAGAAAGAGTTCCAGTGAGGACGAGTCCAATGGGATTGTAGGCGTTGGTCCAACTTAGATCCAACCTAAAAATCTAAATTGAGACCAAGACTAGATCCTGATTTTAGTTAGATAGAATCTATGTCATAAAAATATAATTGTTAAAGCATTCATGCTAATTCTATGTTTGCATATATATTTTTTTGGACTAACATATTTTGCAGGAGCTTGAAGCAAAAATGTCAAGTGGAATGAACAGTACTCTAGGTGTCTCAAATGGTTGGAGGCACCTCAAAGGACTAGAGACGCCTCGAGTGAACGAGGGCACCCCCATAGAGATAGCACTGGAGGTGCCTCGGGTGAACAAAGACATCTCACAATGGATAAATTGTGAGGATAGACTTCAGCAGATGGAGGCGCCTTAGATAGATGGAGGCACCCCGGAGCTGCACATTGGAGGCACCCTGGATCATTGGAGGCGCTTTGGAGAGGATAAAAGTCGAAGACATCGGATCAGATAGGCATGCATGGAGGCGCCCCAAATGACCAGAGGCGCACCCAATACCTTATAAAACAAGTCTCGGCTGAACAGTATGATATTAATTTCTTCCTCGCGATTCCTCAAGCTTTTCTTATGCATTCATTCTCCAACCATTGTGCTTCAATATTACTGCACCGAAATCACGCCCCAGTATACTGCTACAGCAAGAACGACATCGAGCTTCAATTTCCTTTAGCAAAACTATGTCGTCTAATTTAATTTTTTTTTACTTGCATAAGTATAATTTTACATTTTCCATTCTTGTATTCGAAATCTCTCTCTGAAGTTTCTTCGGGAGAGAATCTTAGTAGATTGCCCGTAGGAAACTTCCCAAGGGGCGTGGGCCTTGGAGTAGTAGTCGTTGGTGTTATGATCAAAAAGGAGTTAGAGGGGGTGATTAGCTACGTTTGCTTCTTTAAGTTGTTGTTGCAGCGGAAACTTGAAGCACAAGGCTAATACCTCGATTTACTTGGTCTCCACCTCCTTGATGTGACTAATCTAAGGGTCCAGCTCTCACGATCTCATCCACTATGAAATCACTCCTTCTCGGAAATAATCTGGAGCGGAGAAGCCTCATACAAGCTCGCAACAAAGAAATACAACAAGAAT
>JBBUKS010000113.1:753286-786878 GCA_038050645.1 Hedychium gardnerianum | reverse complement strand
AAGAAATATATATGGAGCAAACTGAAGGGTTTGTGGCTCCAGGGAAAGAAAATAAGGTGTGCAGACTCGTGAAGTCACTATATGGGCTAAAATAAGCACCAAAATAGTAGCATGAGAAATTTGACAAAACTATGATGTCAAATGGATTTTAAAATAAACTAATGCGACAAATGCATATATATCAAAGACTATATGTCAAATGCATATATATGACTCGTTTGTCATCATCTGTCTATATGTAGATGATATGCTCATCACGGGTAGTAATCATAATATATTCATGACTACTAAGAAGATATTGACCAAGAACTTTGATATGAAAGATATGGTATAGAGGACGTTATACTCGGGATTAAGATCGATAGGACATTAGATAGAATTATCCTTTCACAATCTCATTATATTGAGACAGTGCTCAGGAAATTTAATGCATATGATCTTTCCCCTGTAAAAACACTAATGGACTTAAGCTTGCATTTGACTAAGAACCATGGTGAACCCGTATCCCAATTGGAATATTCGAGAATAGTTAGCAGTTTGATGTATGTCACTAATTGCAGACATCCAGATATTGCCTATTCGGTCAATAAATTAAATAGATTTACTAGTAATTAAAATGATAATCATTGGAAGGCATTAATAAGGATTCTTAAATATTTAAGATACACCTTAGAGTATGGATTACATTATACAAGATATCCAGCGGTACTAGAAGGCTATTATGATGCAAATTAGATATCTAATACAAAAGACTCTAAATCCACCGGTGGATATATATTTGCCATTGGCATTGGAGCAGTGTCATGGAAATCTATGAAACAAACGTGCATAGCTCGATCAACTATGGAATCTGAGTTTATAGCCTTAGATAAAGCCGCGGAAGAAGCTGAATGACTTCGTAACTTCTTAGAGGATATCCCATGTTAGGCAAAGCCATTGTCTACTATGATGATACATTGCGATAATCAATCCGCAATTGCAAGGGCACAAAATAGCATGTACAATGGTAAGTCACGACATATTCATCGACGACACAATACCATTAGGCAGTTGATCTTTAATGGAGTTATCTCTGTCGATTATGTCAAATCGAAAGATAACTTGGCCGATCCGTTTACAAAAGGTTTGAATAGAGATCAAATATACTGCACATCAAGAGGAATGAGATTAAAAATCAACAAACAAGAACATTCATAGTGGTAACCCAACCTTGTTGATTGGAGATCCAAGATCTTGGTTTAATGGGACAACGAAATTATGAAAGTTTGTGTGAGCACTTGGACTTGTTCCCATCTCATTTCTAGGATGGAAAAGTGCTATCTGCTAAATGTAGTGAGGTTAAGTTATAAACTTTTAATGACTCCTATACTTGAAAAAGTAGTGTATGGTAGGATACTCTTGATAGGAGGTCACCTATATAAGTGTGAAGATGGACCGCTTCAACGAAACACTTATGAATCCAAGATATTGTCCATGGCCAAAATAGACATAACCATAAGAACTATAAAGAAGTGAGAAAGGTTATTGTGTAGATACCACTGGCTTGGTTTACATGAACGACTGAGTAGTTCAAGACATCGCTAAGCAGCCTAATAAATCCGATGATACTCTACTATGGATGGTTCAAAACCACAAGCTACCTCTCCTGATGCAACAATCTTTCAATTGAACTCTCCTTTGATGTAAACATACATGCATCATTAATTTTCATTCATGTGGGGAATTGTTGGAAAATTAATTTTAAACCAACTAGTGTGTGAATGAGAAATCACATGGATTTATGACATGACTTAATCTGGATTGTCAGATTAAGATGGATAAATCAGATTCATCCAAATGAGAAGGCATAAGTGCCCTTTCTTTCCTTGTAATCTCAACCATTGATTCAAAAGGTTGGCATCCAAAATGAAGAGGCATTATGTCCCTTGGGAAGGAATGCGATCTAGATCATCCAATTTGAATTGGATGGATGAGATATAATTGAACCAAGAGGTTCTTCTACACCTTCATTTAGTATAAATAAGATCCCTCACATTCTCATTTCATTCATTCCAATTCAAGCAAAGCAAGCATTACATTCCATATTGCATTGGAGAGTTCGAGAAACTTCTTCGGTTCGAAGATCTTGCGATTTGTAGTACTACTATCACAAGACAAAGTCGTTGTATCTTGGGAGACGATTGTCTTATTCCGTGAGCACCGTATGGGGGCAAATTCGTCTTAAAGAGATAGAGTCCAACTCTAGCCTCGACTTTGCCAAAACGGTGTTATACCGTCATTCTGCCCAGATTGCACCACCACCAAATCCAACATAGATTATTTGGGTAAGGGCAGCAATGACTTGGCAGTAGGCCCGAGTATTTAGCAAAGCCGAAGGACAATTTGAGGTGGCAAAACTTGGATTCAGTAAAGGAATAGGTATATTAATTATGGGGGATGTCTCATGAGCGGTTGTAGTAGTTATTCTGAGTACAACTGTGAATGAAGGGAAAGGAAACAACTACAGGAAAATGCTACGATTGTAGGTGTGGGTGTTAGTTGCCTGTTCGAAAGCTTTGTGCATCCGAAGGGTCACAACTGTCGGAGTTAAAGGGCATTATGAAGAGTCACAGCCTCTGAAGTTAAAAGGTCATCATATTCTGAAGAGTCAAGTTTTTTCTTTCTCTATTAAAGGTATTGGCCCCATCAGCCAAAGGAATTAGCAGTTTACCAAAAAACTACTATAATTATGCATTTTCTCCATTCATCTCTCCATCTCTCACCACGGTGTGCTTTGGCCATCCCTTTAACCTCGTTTTAATATTCTCCAAAAGGTAGAGTCCTACTCCTTCATTGGCACTTAGAAGACACTGGGTTGAGTTGCTGACTGCCAACTGCTGATTGCTGATTGCCAACTTGATTCATGTTGGCTCGCCTGTGGATGACTTGCTTGTTGGTGTAGGGAGATAATCAAACCTATATTTTGATATTAATAAAAGTTTAAAGTTAAATTTAATTGTGATCTAACAAACTTAATAAAATGTGCAGGTATCTCTACTCCTTTTGGACTCAACCCAAAATTGCAAAGGATGTCTTCATCTAGTAGAAGGTTCACGTCGAAATTTGTTTTGCCTGGGAGTCAGAGTATTTCTTGATATGAAAGTTTATCTTTAAAAGGTTCTAAAATTGGTTGAGATGGAAGTTCTGTTTCCCATGATGTTGGCCATGAAAAAGGAGTTGGAGATCGGATAAAGAAATACTGAGTCCTCCAGGATTTTGGCGGAGTTAGAAAATGCCCTAGAAATTGGAAAGGGGGATGGGAGCCAAAATAAAAGAGTCCGTTTTCCACTCATTTGGTGTTAAAAAAGTAGTGAAATTTTATGGGTTTGAGAGGAATGCCCAGGTAAGAGAAGATCATTGAGGCGGATGACATTGGGGGTTAGTTGCCTGATCGGGAGGTGAAGGTAAGACAAGATTTCTTCAATAAAGGAGGGAAGAGGGAAGTGTCAGCCTCCTCGAAGTTGTTCATGGAAAAAGGTTGTATAACCTGGAGGTGGCTGATGAGGACGATTAGAGGGTTTTAGAAAAAGGAGGCCATGGTCGCAAGGAAGGCCAAAAGAAGAGGGCAATACGGCCTTCTCAGAATCAGTTAGGTTGGAGGGTGTATGATTAAACCAAAACTTAGAGTGGGAACTAGACACGATGGAGAGAGTAGAAACTTTCTTGTAGGAGGAAGACGAAGAAGCACGTGACCTAACAATGAAAATATTTGAATAAAATTGTACAGACGACGTGACACAATCATGACAACATCGGGATATGTGGAGCAGGCGACGTGACCTAACACTAAACACACTTTTTTTTTATGTATGGATGACGTGACCTAACAATGAACACATTTGGATAAAATTATACAGACGACGTAACTTGACACTAAATCAAAATTTATATAATTTTATATTCATATTTTTTTCCGATATAATGGCTTACCAGATATTGGTATAACACATTTTGTGTCAACAATTTTTGTGCAAGTATTCTCTTCTACTAAAATGAGTACAACCTCCCGACAAACTTTATACTCATTTGAAGAAGATAAACACTTCATTAATATCATTGTCTTCAAGATATTTAATTATTTTCTTGCAGTTAACTCATGCTAGAATATTGTTAGCAGAAGATCCGAAATACACAAAGGGTTTCAAATTTGACCATGTCTGGAATATTCTCAAAGACATTGAAAAATTTGGCACTGACATTATGGATAATGCAGGCATGAAATCGCGACGACAAAATGCTAATGTTGGTTCATCTGAACAACAATTCTCCGAGGAAGAATTTCGTACACCTTCATCTCCTCATGTGTCTGCTTTTGATCTTAATATCACTGATTCAGATAGCGGTGCTACTTCTAATAAACGACCTCCTGGGGTGAAGAAAGCAAAAATGAAGAAAAAAAATGATGAACAAATTGCAAAGGTAATTAATATTAATGCTCAACTTGTTGAGGCAATGAATGCAAGTACTGCTGCTACTACAAAAATGACAGATACTATGATTTACAAGGAAGAAACTAAAATTTTGTTCAAAGATTTGAACTCGATCTCTAACCCGATGATGCGTGAATATATTCACAATGAGCAAATTAGAATTATGCAAAAGAGAATGCAAGTCCAAGGATCTCATTCAGTTGCACATCAAGGAGAAGGATCTCATTCAGTTGCACATCAAGGAGAAGGATCTCAAACAACTCCAATACAGGGAGAAAGATCACAACTCAATCAATATCAAGGTGAAGATTAAGAATCTCAAATTCCTGCGAAATTTTCGACCAATTTCATAACTATTTTAGCGAAATGGGGAGTGATTTTCCCGAATATTAATATTGTAATATTATTGAAGTAATTTTAAGTTAATGGGTGCTTTATTAATATCATTTTTATTTATAATTGTTTAAGTTTAATGTTACTTATGTTTTTAAATTTAATGTGATCTTTGTATGTCAGTGTAATTGGTAATATATTTTATATTTATGCATATTAAATTTTTTGATATTTTTTATGAAATTAGTGATATAATTTATAAATATAATTAAAATTAAAATATATTAATTAAATTTTTAAAAAATAATTTTAATAAATTAAATCTTTATAAATATATATAATAACATTAAAATATACTACTAAATACATTTAATTTAAATTTATAATAAATAATTAATATTCAAGAAAACAAACTCGTACGCTAAAGAAGGTCGGGCATGTTATGAGCTCGTATGTTCTAGTAAGGCCCATTTAAACGCCAGCCCATTATCTTCCTTACAAGGCTAGACAATAATGCAGGTTTCAGTCCAATTATTCAAGGACGAGCAATGACATTTCGCGAGGGCATAAAGATAGGGTTAGCTAAACAAAGTGCAATCTCTTTTACTTGAGCTCGCGAAGACAAAACAAAACAAGATTGACAAAAAATTAGAGTATCACCCATCATCGTTGATACGGGTGGTTCGACCTAAGTCCTTATAGGTGCCACATAGTCAAGATCAACTTTCACGTGGACGCGTTAACATCACCGATCGGAGCGCCCTCTTGAGCTCAGGTCGGGTATATACATCTCACTCACCAACCAAGGGAATCCGTTGGAAGACTCGGTCGGGTGCATACCTCCCCCAGATGAACATGTTTCATATATCCGATCAGACCCGCTGTCACTCCACTAATCAAAAGAGAACAACCATCATCGCCGACCGGATCGTCTCCATAAACTCCAATCGGGTCGCCCTCATAACCTCCGGTCGGATCGCCCTCCTAATCTCCGATCGGACGTATACATTCTCCTCATCGACCGGATTCCTCCTGGAAACCCCGGTCGGGTATATGCCTTATTCTAACCGACCGGAGGCTCTCTTTGAACCCCCGGTCAGGTATAAGGACAGTCTCATCATGGATCCCGGTCTCCGGCATGACTATAAGAGTTAACTCCAATGTCGCCTGTACGACCACGACACCCCTCGCCTGTACGACCACGGCACCCCTCGCCTGTACGACCAAAGCACCCCTCACCGATACGACCAAAACACCCCTTACGGTACCTCAGGTACTCCCCTGGAATATAGAGAACGATGGTACTTTCAGGTCAGAACATGCTAGCCCATGCCTCCACAGTACGTGACATTAAATGTTGGTCGTACGTGCTTCGAAAGAGTATATAAAGGAACATGAACCACTACAAACGGGAGGTTCTTCTCGAATCACTCACTCCTTTACATATCGTTACTATACTTCCGGGCTCTCAGACCTGACTTGAAAACCCTTCACCTAGAGCTCTCCGTTAATCCTCCGTCTTTCTTTTTGTGGCCCGTGTAGATCTTCTACCGAATATCTGAGATTGCAGACCGGCAGCCCACTCCGATCGGATTCAAGACTCCCGACGATCACTCTGCTCGACGGTGATCCAATTAGCAGCTCTCCAATTCATCGATTCTTCATCAGTCTCCGAAGAGGAACATATATTAAATATTTAAAATTTTGATTTAATTAATTTTAAATGATTAATTTAATTATTAAAATAAATTAAAAAATATTAAAAACATTGTCACAGTTAATATTTTCGAATTCATTATCTATTAAAAAAAACATTCATAATATATTATAATTAAATTTTGAATTTTAAATACTTAATCTAGCCTAATCACGATACCCTCCTGAGCTTCAAGCTAACCATTTCTAAAGTATGAAAGTACAACTAAATTTTTTAAAGCGACTTTCATCAATTTATCCTGTAATCTTTTATGCCTTATTTTACACCTAATATCATAACCTATACTTCTTATACACAACGTTTCCTAGTCTCTAGATATGATTCTCAAAATTTTCGTCACAATTTTTAAGATAATTACTTTATTCATCATTATGTCATGCATAACGACAATGAGACAAACATGCACATTATTTTGTTAATTACATATAGTTATAGATAATACAATTATAATGGATAGGTGTTCAGCAGCCACAACAAAGTAAATTTTCATAGATTTACACACACTGCATGATTTTCTCAGGCACAAACAATTTCAAATACTTTTAACTTAGAATTCAACAACCAATAATATGTGGTTCCAATATCACACTGCAAACACATCTCCCCCCAGCACCATTCTATAGAAAGCCAAGATCAAAAGAATCACCATTAGAATAAATAAATAAATAGAAGCAAAGATCTGGATCAACTGGTGAAGGTAGACAGGACCTATTCGGTATGCATTGATACAGTGAAAACATAATTACATCAGTATATTAATTGTTTGAAGAGTTAATTATTGTTTTGTGTTGGAGCTGCGAACCGTGACACCATGTAAGTATTTGGTGTACCCGTACAAGCTGAGCTTGCCATCTTCTTGTCTGATCCAGTCTTGTAGAAAGGAATGATTAGTATGAGTGAGGTTCAGTTCCTGCAGAGGGGGGAGTTTTATCATGATCTAGATAATTTAACTAGAAACAAAATTTACTTGTACAGTACGAGTTGCTATGTATGGGTATGGCTACTACCTGAGCTAGCTCTTCCACCGAAACAATCTGATTACCCTCCTGCTCAAAGTGTTGAAATGCTGTGTTTGATATTTGTTCCCATTGTTCCAAAGCCTCCAGCTGATATGGGCTGATTGCAGCAGCACAAAACTCATCGAAGTCCATCCTTCTTTGTGATAGCGCATCCAACTGTGAGTTTTAAATATTTCAAGCTTCTCAATTAACACCAATAACAGAAGATAGTCTTGCCTAAACAATAAAGCCCTTAACTACTAATTAGCAAGAAGACAAGATGCCTCACTGAATTTATAATCTCAGGAATTCTTGATAATTTCATTGCTTCGGTTGCATTCTGTGAGAGTGCCTGCATGGTGTATGAAAGAACATGCATCTCAAATGTGTACGACACTATCACCCAAAAGAAAGGAAAAAAAGAAAAAAAAAAATTATAAACAACTGAAGAGCTTGAATGAAGTCAAATAGGCAAGATACCATTCGAAAGTTTTCTAGGGAAATCAGCCCATCTTTATTTGGCTGTAGTAACTTAAACTGCAATTGCAGATAGGAGAGTTCATCCTCAGTTATAGCTTTCGACAGTGCCTGTGGAAAGAAAAAGTAATATTATATAACAAAGTAGGCAAATTCCTGATATAATCTAAAATTCTGTTCAGAATCCCCGATAACCGTGAAGAAATACTCGGCCATTTATTGCACACTACCTTTTTCGGGTGATCACTTAACAGAAATTAAGCTATGTCAAATTGATTATAACTCATGCACTACTAAGCCAATCCACATGACACGTATGGTAGGTACCTTCAGTGCAGCCCGTTTTAGAAGAGTAGCGTGGAGGTATGATTTTGTTAATCTATATATAAGCATATCCAAAGGAATTTGCCTTTGATCATTTCGCAACCAAGGGTGAGCTGCCACAAAAAACATATTTACTATCAGATGAAAACCATGAGAAAAAGAAGTTACAAAAATAAACAGTAAAAGAGAGATTTAAATAATTTAGAGAATGGAAGATAAATATACCATTTAGTTATTTGATGAATCTCATGTGTACTACAATCATTAACATAAAATTTGAGTGAACACAGTTAAACAACTTACTCAAAGCCTGAGCAGCTGTCATTCTTTTCCTGTAGTCTTTATTCAACAGCTTTTTCACAAAATCCTTAGCTTCTGCAGATACATCAGACCATGGTGTATCGTCAAAATTAGGATCAGCCCTCAATACTGATCGAAAGATTCCTGATTCCGTCCTTGCCCAGAAAGGTCTACTTCCACATAGTAGAATGTAAGTTATAACACCAATGCTCCACATATCTGCTTCAGTGCTGTATGATCTATGTAGGACTTCAGGAGCAACATAGTATGCACTTCCAACAATGTCATTCAGTCTTTCATCTGTGACCGAAATATTTCACTCTTTAATAATAACATAAAATCATGCAAAAAGGTAACTCATATATGGCAATCAATCAGCTAGAGAAAGATATCGGAAGTCATGCAGGAAATCCAAATACTACCACCAATGTTTGCAACTATCTCAATTCAAAGGAATATAAAATATACTGATATGCCAAATATGACATCAACAATAGATATTTTTTACCTGGTCTAATAAAATCAGAAAGACCAAAGTCAATTAACTTCATTGGAGAACTTTCATCGTTAGTTGTGAAGAGAAAATTCTGTTACAACTTAGAGAAGAAGACATCAGCAACATGCATGGGTTTTAATTAAAGCAAGAACAAAACTAAATGCAACTCATTTCAAACTTATATAATAAGCATCAAGCAAAAAATAGCGGACCTCTGGCTTTAGATCACGATGAACAACACCTTGAAAGTGACAAAAGGCTACCACGCCCAATATTTGCGAAACAATTGCTTTTGCATCTATCTCTGCATATTTCCCTCCTCTTTGAAATAGAGGAAATTGAATGGAAAAAAAAAAACCCAATAAGCACTACACTGTTGAAGGCCAAAAATGGAGATTCCTGATGAGTAGAAATTGAATTAAATTAAAAAATTCACTTACTTGGACAAGATTCTTTCTAATAACTCTCCACCTTCACATAATCTGAGAAAGAAAATTAGAGTAGCAAAGTAAATTGCACGTACCAAGTACACTAAAAGACTTAAACATTGCCTATTATGAAAGCTATGAGAAGAAGCAGTTATGTAAAGGCTAAATTACAAGCATTTGTTAAAAAATAATGAATTTCTAAACAGACCCAAACAACCGACACTTCCAAATTAATTACCTAAAACTGAAAGTAGCTAAACATTACAAGTTAAACAAACGCGTGTAAATCCAAATGTATCATGTATATTGAGAACAAGTTTCTAGTAAAGTCAAAAGGAAACAAATAAGACATACTCCATTATGATGTAGACATTAAGGGCATCCTCACATGCTTCATAAAATCTAACAAGATTTTTGTGTCCAGACAAAGCTTTCAGAATTTTAACCTCCCTACGAACATCTTCAATCGATATTGGTGTTGTCATCTGCAAAAAGAAAAATCTCATAAACCATATGAATATACTAATGCATTGACTTTCATGAAGTAATAAAATAAATATACAACTGCTTCAATGTTCTCTGGACAAACCTTGAATGAACTAGTTTCATAAATAGTTATAAAGCAGTGGAATTTTTTTTTTTTTTTGAAGAATGATTGGTGAGTTTTAAGCCGACCTCGCATAGTGGGATAGGTCTTGGTTGTTGTTGTAATGATTGGTGAGTTTTAGCTAAGGGTTTTGTATGTTGTTGAAAGCTACCCATTTCACAATGAATAAATTCAACATACAACCAACAAATACTAGTAAACTCTTTGATAATGTACAATCATATATTTTTTTCAGCAAACATATACCAAGTTTTGTCACATATGATGGATATTGCACATTTTAAGTAATGTCTCAGTTTACTGTTTTTGTAGCAGAGAACTAACCTATATCCTTGTATCTATTCCATCTGTATCCTATTTTCTGGGGGTTTAACAAATTGGCAAATGGCAAGTTCATTTCTCTCGCATAAGATTCTTGCGGTCTAATACACCTAGAGGTTTCTCATTCTTTTTCACTTCATCAATTATCCTTGTCACTTAATGCTTGTTTATATATAGGGATCTGCAGCAATATTATGATTGTCAGTATATTGATTCCGACTTTGCATCTCTCCCTCCCTCTATATAGCTAAATGGGCAATTAGCCTTAAATGATTTGCGCCGTTCTAGGCTTGTTAGTTGTTACCTTCATTCTCTATCTTTATGCTACAACTAAAGACATGCATGTACAAGTTATTCGAAGTTGTTAGGATATTCCAACAACCTATTAAATACCCCAAGTGCCCATATTAGTCTTCCTAACCTCTAAAGATGAGAACTTGGTTATGGTTTAGAGACATAAGAATTTCTAGTTTATTTTTGTGGTGTTTAGGTGCGCTATTAAGTTTACTACACAATAGTTTCCTTCTTGTTTTCGTGTTCTAGTGTGGAGGGAGACCCGTTGGCCAAACCCGACTGAACTTGGTACCGTTGAGTTTTTGTCTTATGATTTCTTTCTTCTTTTCCAGTCAGTTCTCCACCAGCTGCATTATTAACAATAAAAAGTAGTATATTTGCTTGTGGGGATTTCTTCATATATTGAGAAACAATATCTAACAAGCATGTCAAGAGATACTTAATTTGAAATTATTTCTAAAAGCAAGGTTGAGGAGGCAGCCCGAGAAAGAACTTCATATCCAACCTAAGCATCAATGTATTCAAGAACAAGAAGAAGAGCTGTATGACTACAGGCTAAAGTAGATCAAAAGGAAAACGAACGACATGATGGGGAAAAAAATAACTTTTCGCTTATAAAAGTAGACATGTATATTTGGAAAATGTCACGGCACCTTAGCTTTGGGGATGATCTTGACAGCAACACGTTGGCCTTTCATCTCCCCCTTCTTGACCGTGGCTAACCACGTATTCCCGAAATGGCCACGTCCCACCTCTTTCCCGAGCTCATACTTCGACCCAAAGTTCTTCCCATATCCGAAGCTCTTATCAAGAGGCTGCTCCGCATCCCCTTCACCTTCGCCGGGCACGACCCCATTGTTTTTTTTCGTGGCGCCCTGCCGCTTGGCCAGGGCCGCTTTGATGTGCTTCGCTGGCGATGGCGGCGGGAAGGGCCGTAGGAAGAACCGCTTCGGGGTGAACCTTGCCGGAGAACGAGATGCGCCACCTTCTGGGAGAGGGCTGGCGGAGCCCGGGGGATAAGGGCTGGGCCAGGTAGAGGACGGGTGGACCGGGGTGGCGGGGGCACTGCCTCCTCCTGCATGGGGAGGCGTGACACCAGATGCGTCCGCGTTGCTCGGAATTGTCTTGGTCCTCCGGCGTCGGCGTTTCCCGTCGTCGTCCTCGATGGAGCTTCTCGTCCCGTGGCATTGCCCCATGTCTCCGCCTACTCCTCCTTCGCCGCCCCCCGATGAAGCTCCTTACCCTTTTCTTCTTCTTTTTGTTCTCGAATCCGATCGATCGATCGAGGGTTTAATCGGCACGAAGGCGGTCAAAGGCACGGCATCATCGGACGAGAGGACGAACGATGAGGAGCGGAAGACGAGGAACACAGGAGTCGTTCGACATTAAATAGCTGACCTCCCAAAGTATCAAATTTAATTAATTACACTCGAGGGGCCAATGTGTAAAACTAAAGGATTACTACCCAAACATCAATCTACTATCGAACAAAAACACGACACGTCTTTCTATTCCAATTCATTGGAAACGTGGAACACAATCAATGGATGAAAAAAGGTGTGCGTTGGTTGGACAACTTCATTGAAGCTCAAACCGCGTAAAAAATAAATTCTGATGACGGTGGAAACATAAATAGCCGTTGGTTATTGAAACGCAGAACTAGAATTAATGGCTCTGATGTAGGCGTGGTAAACATTTGGGTACAGTCTGTCGCCTGAGTTAGATATTGGTCGGATGACGTGGAACATAGATTTTTAATAGTACGGGTTTATGACGTCACGTTTTGGGATGTTAAACGTGTTTTGCATGGGAGGATTAGATACTAATCCAATGATTACCTTTAATCTATGCAAAACTATGAGCATGCTTATTAAGATAATTAGTCTTTTTTTTTTGTTTGCTTCTTTTTTTTTGACTTTTTTGATATAAGGAGGATTAGTTGATTAATGAGATGTCTTCAACGTGGACCAGAGGTTGCAGGTCGTTAATCTAAATTAGAGTTCTAACTTTCTTAGTTAATAATATACGATTGAGTTGTCAATTCCCTTTTGATCTCACAATTTATTTTATTTTTTATATTATTGCATTTCTGTCGACAAATCCTAATAAAATCTTAACCTCATTAATTATCAAAATTGTCTCGCCTGATTTACGCCTTCGTTGACTTCAAGATTACAACCCACCGGTCAACGCACGACGCTTACTGTTTCAAAACAAACAGATACGTTCATTAAATTGAGGCTGTTTTTTTAATCATTATTTTTTAAATCTTTCTTATTGCTTGCCTCGTGATTTGTCACTGTTTGACTTTCTTAAGAGGAAATCTATAATCCACGCTTGACCAATTCTTTGTCGGTCCAATTAAAAATGGAGAAAAAAAACTTTAAAAAGAATTTTGATTTTTTTTCAGAAAAACTAGTGAAGGATTCAATTTTTCAAAAACTCACGAACAAGGGCATCTGATAGTTGACTTTCTGAACACATCCTCGACTTAACTCAGGCCCTTCCTAAATGTGACTGAGTTAAATTGCAATTAAAGAACAATCTCAATTACTCAGTCAACCCAAAGACTTGGACTATCAACTTTCTCTTTCTTAGAATGAATGAGAATTTTAAAAAAAGTCCTTAAGATATTTAATCAGCATAATTTTTGATAGTTTTAGACTAGCTTTCATTGTGGAATTGCAGTGTCAAAATCATCAAACCTTTCTTGACCAGGCCAATCAAATTTGTGATTCCTAATTTGAATACTCAAGATCTAATGACTTCATAAGAAGACTAGAAAAAGGTTGTGAATTGTCAATTGGCTTGGATTGCAAGACAGTTGACTTTAAGAGGTTCATACACTGATGGCATCCAATTTGAACTTGTTTAAGGAGGTAGACCGTCAAAACTGACCTTAATTCCTACTATTTAAGCTATTGCTTGATCCCTGGGCAATGAAGTTTATGAAGTCTAATCAATGAGAAAAACACTTTTTAATATGAGGAAAAAGTCTATAAAAAAGTTATGAAAGGCAACTGGTGATTTTGAGTAGTTTCCTAGCAATGCATGAAAGGAGGCGGCAAAATTGCGCAAGGAAAACAAGATTTTTTTAATGTTTTTGGAATAATGCAAATAATAAAGGAGCAAGCAATCTTGCACTCAAATATAACAATCATCAAATCTCACCAGTTTCATATGAACAAATATGGAACTGAGCTTGCAAAGACAGCAAAAATGAGTATAAAAATTTTCCACGCGTTTATGGAAAATGAGTTTGTTTGTCTTCTGTTACACAAATTTGGAACACCGAAAAAATATATATATATATATACTTTGATTCCAACCAGAGGTATCTCTAGATACACAAGTTGCATTTGTTATCAATTACAAATAGATAAGATTACAAACCATGAAAGAATCAGAAATCACACAAATTAGTTGTTGTGATTCAGGGCAGACAGAATTTTCACTTAAATCAACATGGAGGCATCCCACACCCAAGGTAGCGCCAGCCAAAGGATCTCTTCCTAGTTTTCTGTGGTGTGAAGCTGAGTATAAACATCTCCTTCACGCCCTCTCCTTGTTCTACGAATCCGATCAACTTAGCCACAAGAGATGCACTGGCTCTTACATGTTCGATATCAGTTCTTGTCCACAAGCGTTGAGTGAGTTGAAAATTCCTTTTCTTGGAGTTTAAAGCAATCCCCCATTCAGCAAAAAGCTTCTTCCTCTCCACTGTCTGAAGTTTCTTCTTCATCTCCCTGCACAACCTTTCTCTCTCGCGACAAAGATATCTCAAACTGAAAAGACATGGTTTAGAGTATTTAAAGTCACAAACAATTATTAGACTGAATGAACAATCACTTATCCAACAACTTAAGCCGCTACAAAATGTCTCAATGGTTTAACAAACTTATTCATCTCAAGGTCAACTTAGCTTAAACTGTGGGCCGAACTGCGAGTGAACAAACTAGGAATGTGAAATGCACTATCTATTGGAATCATAGGATACTTAACATCAAGATGTCAGTAAATTGATAGAATATTAACTTACCTTGCAGAAGGTCTGAATTCGTGAACATCTTCAACCAATACCTTACCAGCCTTTCCACAGGAGATGGTTCCTAAGAAGGACAACCTTCTGCGCTCAACTTCCATATAGAAGGCATCGGATTGATCACCTTTAAATAGCAAGAAAAAGCAAGTTCTGTGGATCAAGGACACATTGTATGCTTGCCAGAGTTCAATTATCTCACGACGTTTTTTCTCAAATTCCAATGGCCATGAAGTCCCCAAGGAATTTTGCACGGGATCCAGACTTACATCCTCAATGTTCCGATGAACCTCATTGTCTTCTTTAACAGTCTGTTGAGCACACTGAATCATCCGAGGATTAGGATGAATAAGTTGCAGATAAACAAGAACATGTGAGATGTATAAAATAGAAAAGGCATTCTAAAGCAAAGGAAATTTAAAGAAGTGTTCATGTATTGACAGAATGGAATTTCAATTTAAACCTCTCGATCATTTTTTACTGCAGCTGTTCTTGCTATAAAATGTAAGTATACAGGTGGATCTTAATTTGACAATGAGGTGTCTATTGTCAAGAAACTAATTATTCCTAATTTGTCTGTTTTGATTCATGTTCTTTTTACCAATTATATCTCTTTTTTTTTCCTTTTGATTTTATGTTTACAATGTTTAATGCAAAGAAAAAATAAGCAAATATAGTCATCAAGTTCACAATAACATATTAAACTTTAAAAGACAGATCAGTAAAATCATGCAGGAAGAATATACTAAAATGGAGTTGGGGCAGTTTCTGATTCTACCAAAACATACAAAAAGTAATGCATGGAACAAGGCAATAGCATATGACCCGATTTGCATGAGAACGTACAAACCTGGTTAAAAGGGAGTTGGAGCAGTTCCTGGTTCTCCTGACACTCCTGAAAAAGTTTCTGGTTTTGACTCTCCATCATATTCGACATTGAAGAAGTTGTACGGGCATGGTCATCAGCATCAACATCATCTTGATGAATTGTTTTAATATCCTCAATGTTGATCATGTCAGTGGAGGTGAGTAGTAGTTCCTGGATATGGGTCTCATCTTGGAGTAGTCTCTGATTCTGACTCTCCTCCACTACATTCAATTCTGGAGAAGCATGATCATTACAATCAGCATCTTGAGGAATTGTTTTGATATCCTCAATTTCGATCACGTCAACGGAAGTGAATCTTTGGATGTCCTGGTATACACTAACAGAAAGCACTTCATCTTCAGTTCTTCTCTCTGAACATTCAGGTTGTGCACTAGGAATCTTTTTAAATATATAGGGCTCTGTCTTATTAGCATGATGAACATTTTCAAGCCAAGCTAAGATTGAATCATTCATCAGACTAGCAATGCAACTTCTACTTCTAGTTAGTACTGACACTTTAGAATGCATAGTTTCTGGCACCCAAGGTGATGGAAATGATCCCTCAGTATCTGGCACATCACTATTGCCATTTGTCTTAGTTGTAATATTAATTGATTGCTCCATTGCAGTAGTGCAGGGCATATCTTCATCACATTGCAATGAAGGATTTTGAAGTTTGCACAAATCAGTGTCATTTTCATTTGATAGAAGATTAGATTGCCCACTTGTGCTCATATCATGTATCTCAATGCACTGAACCTCCTTGCACTGGTCTTCATATATGGCCTCACTGCCGATTGAGCATCTAGATGGGTTCATTTTATCAAGAAGCTCAAGGCGCATCCTGTTGTAGCCATCCATTTCCTCTGGTATATCAAATGTTGTAGAGTCAAAATCTGGAATTTGGTATGTAATACCAGACGCACCAGAAATTGAGTATGTATCTTCATATTCACTGTTTGCGAGTGATATCTCAGACTGACTGAATTGATCCTGCCCAGAGACAAAAGAGACAAGCTAAGGTTAATGAACAAAACAAACTCTTAGGACTTGGGCTTGCATAAAGAATCTTTACCCATTGCCTTGGCTCTCCTACAAATCTGAGCAAATCTTGTAATCGAGACTGAGAAATATCTCTTTGATGCATCAACTCCTTGATTTCTTGTTCCATCTAAACAATAGTAAGAGTGAAAGACAAATATTGAGGATTGCTGATAGAGGCGCTGTTGTTAGACATCATTAGCTAATGTTGTAATTTAAGTCTAGATTAGCAACTTTTGGGGGAAAATGAAAGTTGTCTAAGTAGTGTTTGCCCATAGAAGAACCACTATGTTAATTCCGCTAATAGAATTGTGTAGTGTTTAGTGATAAAATCAAGAAGGGAAAATATCCATACTATAGGTTAATTTTGCATTCAGTAAAAACAGAGAAGATAAGAAATGACCTTTCTAATCTGAGCATCTTGATTTTTCAGGACATCAGAATGATTTGTGCAGGTTGCAAATCCTCTCTGTCTCAGTTCATTTTCCAATCGAGCAAGCTCTAGTTTTAGTAGTTTTACCATTTGCTTATCAGACATCACCAAATTGACTCGGGCATTGGTAACTACTTGTTTTGCACATATTGCAAATGACAGAGTATTCCTGGACTGTTCAACATGGCTTCGAGCAGGGCTCATTGTGCAAATAATAGCAGTTCTTGCATTACCTCCTAAGAAAGGTTGTAAAATGCGTGTTAGTTTGGAATCCCGATATGGAATATGCCCACTCCTTCCTTTACTGCAAAAAGAAAGGCAAAGGTAAGATTGCACTCCCAAACCTTTAGAAGCTAAACCTACTTCATCCTCGCATCACAAGTTTAAATGGGAATATAAAAGTGCTCAATTTAGTGATTATCAAGGTTCAGCTAAGAACAGAGATCTTTGGGCAGTGTTATTAGTCACCCATCTAGTTCTTCCAAGTAATATTGTATCTTGTTTTGATGTGCATCAAATAATTTCATATTAACACCTTATACTGCAATACATGACATTTGCATGTTTTTAATTTTCAAGTATAAACTTTTGGAAGAATAAGTACTAGAAAGAGGCAATCTCTATAACCTTAGTTGTCGAATAACTTTTCCAAGGGTAAGCAAACTTCTATTGATGTGGCAACCTTCTTTTACACGAACACCACTAGATGATATTTGAGATGAACGTTCACTTCCTGCTAAATCAACAAAGTTCTGTATTCAGGAAAAGAAATTCAAATCACCATTTGTCCTATCTTCCATTTGGAAATTTAATATGCAAAAGAAGAAAATTATCCAACAAGGAAATAAGAATTTACCACAGCAGCTAGAAGGGTACTTGAATTCCCCTTACCCGTGAACATGTGAGGTGTACTCTCAATTGTCTACACTCATTAGCAAACAGAGTGAGATAAATTATTCAATTTTACTTTCAGATTTCAGTCATTTATATGAACAAAGGACCAACCAGTCTCAGTATCTGATGAGATCGAGAACTTGTTTCATTTAAAGAGGTCTCTCCAACCTGTCTTTGTGCTGTTGATCAAACAAGTTAAACTGTATTGATTAATTAATGTTTTATGCATAACTAGAATATGTGCCAGACATATATATGGGGTATACCTTCACAAAATGAAAGAAGTTCCTTGAGATGCATTTGGTCGCTCAGAGTTTCCTCAGTAAGTTTTTCAACAACTGTCCCTCTCTGATATGATATACAAAAATTAACTACTGAAGTTTGCTTTCCATCCAATAAATTCATTGACGAAACAAACCTAATCACACTTCCTTACCTCTGCATCATCAAGAAGCCTGAGAGGGGCACTATCACTACTCAACAGATCTCTTACTGCTTCATTGTATATCTCCATAGCAGAAAATTTTAGAACAAAATCTCTTTCCTTGTGCTACAAGAATAAAAGAACACATAACCATAACGTGCAAAAAGGAAAAGAAAATGTATACAATTCACTTTAGCATCTAAAAGACAACATGCATTTTCAATTATCAGTTCCTACCTTCTTTATATAGTCATATATGTCCTCGATAGCATAATCAGTTATCCCAGTCATTGTGTATGTTTTTCCACTACTCGTTTGTCCATAAGCAAAGATGCTTGCTGCAATGCATTTACTCTACTTTTGAATCTATGCCATGCGACTAATGGAATGAGAAAGTTTAGAAACTTTGTGCTCACCATTAATTCCATTGACAACTGATAAAGCGACATTTTTAGCTCCTTCAACATAGACTTGTTGTGTAGTGCAGTCATAACCAAATGCTTTGTCTAAGATTCCCAAAGTAATAAGGAAGTGTAAGACAAATGGAAAATGAGTCAGTTCAAGAAAAATATATGAACTTATCTGTCCTACGAATTTAGTCATACAAAACAATAGGTCTCAAGAAGACTCCTAAAAAGGAACCAGCTAAATTGTTGCAACAAAACAAGGGGAGAAATTAGAGTCGAGGTTTTCCCTAAAAGATTCATTCTTGATATGTTCTTCTGCTAGCTTTTGGGATCATAAGCATAAAATTGAAACAACTTCAGGTTTCAAATTGACTTATGCATATGTTAGCATGATTTCTAAAGCAGGTCGTGAGATTGAAACATCCAACGTGATTCATGGTTCTCATTTTCGTCTAGTTATTCTCTTCTTACTTCCCACGTGAATAATCAAATCCACTAAATGAAGAAAAGTTAATCAACGAAGACAACTGGATGTCGTGTGGAACACTCACCAAATGTGTAGGATGTAGGATACAAAGTCCGCTCCGGGCCGCTGTTCTTAAAGACGATGGTGGTGGCGTTGAAGCAATCCCAATCTGAGGGGTCATTTACCGCAATCTCCTTAGCATTCAAGGGTCGCATCCTCACTGAAACCAGTATCCTCTCATCCTTCCCCGCGAGTGCCATTTCTTCGTCCGCCTCTCGTTGTCTCTTCTGCAATCTCCCCTACAATATCATCCATTCCAAACTTCACATTTGAAACTTGCGAACCTAACCATGTCGGTGACGAATTTGCAAACAAACCTCCGATACGAGACTCTTCGACTAATGTGCCGATGGAAGTGACATAAGGCGCCGGAGAAATGAGAGAAAGAGGGGTGACAATCGGGAGGAAATTTATGGGGCAATTGATCGAGCAGTTTCCGGGCATATTGCAAGAGCCCGAGGATCGCCATCCAAACTGCCGCAGCAAACGAAACAAACAATCTCCAAGAATAGCTCGATCTCGGCAAGCCTTTTCCATGGCTTGGTCGATTGACTTGGAAAAATACCTCCTAAAACAAGCTCCTTTGTGCTCCTTCGGTTCGATAGCCGTCGTTCCAAGCGAAGCAGTCTCCGAGAATCGCTCCATCTCAGCCAACCCTTCTCCATGGCTTGGCTGAATGAGTCAGAAACTACCTCCCAAAACAAGCTCCTTTGAGACATCGAGGATCGGGCAGACCCCACTGGATTCGCCATCGATAGATTCCAGTTCCACGTGGCAAAGAGAATCGTCGAAGATGGTGGCTTGGATAGCTTCATATCTGATAAGATTTATTAACAATATCACATTGAAATAAATACTTTATTTTCTAATTAATTAATAATCAATCTTCTTGCAATAATTGTTCTGCCATTGCTGTGATCTCTTGGATCACTTGTCAAAAGATCTCCACGAAAAGCACTATATACTTGCCTTCTTCTCCATGGTAAAATTCAATGCAGTTGCATCTCCTCCTCTCTTTTTGATCCTTTTTCTTTAGCACAAATTCGATCGGAAAAGACAGAATTGCAGAATCTCATCTTTTTGCTTCCCACAAGCAAAGTCTCTAATCAAATCCTAAAAAGCCATAAAATCTCCACGAGTCAGTCGCTGAAAAAAGCTCATAGGTTAAGTGAAAAACACTTCTTCCTCCTCAATGGCTCAATGCATGCATGATTCTCCAATCTCGCTTTTAATTCTTTCACCTTCCTCTCTCCTGTCCCCTACAATTTTATATGCTTCAATAAATACAACTACAGATAGGCTTATTATTGGCCTTTTGTAAGATAAAGTTCCTGGTTTTACAGTTTCTTCGATCCATCTGCTGCGAGCATTACAGTTTATAGCATGAATTGGTGACTGCATTGCGAGATCGTACTGTTTCTTTAACTGCACAGAGATTCATTAGGTGACAAACTGAAGTTTTGGACTTGCACTGCACTGAGTAGCAATGCAGTGAATGCGGAATTAGTTGAATAAGATTTGAGTGTGATTTGATTCCTTTTTATCTTTTCTTGTGGCATGATCTACTTTAATCTTTAATCCAAAAGGGAAGAAGCTTGTCGAATGTGCATCATATGACTCTTTTTAATCTTTTCCTGTTATTGATCATAAAGGAACAAGCTATTGGCTCGGCTTGGAAAGCTCTTTGAATCACTTGTTCAGCACTCTAAACCTCAGAATGGAAAATGAAATATCCGCATCAGCACCAAACCATGTCGAATCCAAACTGCTCCAACTGTTCTGTTCTTCATCAAAATGGAGCCATAAAAAACAGAAAATCTTGGAATCGTAAGACCTGCAAAAAGACTCAAGCTTGTGGCTTTAGCTCGATTTGGCACAGTAATGGTCAATGGCCCCACTCTCCCACCACCATTGCTGTGGCTTCTCGTGCTAAAGCATGCATGTGAGGAGCTGACACCTCCATTGCTGTGTCGGCTACCACCTCTTCACATTGGGCCTTCTCTCTTGTGCCCGTGATCTCTCTCTCTCTCTCTCTCTCTCTCTCTGCGCTTCCGCTTGGCTTGTTGCTTGCTTCTCAGGCCACTTTTAATCTTGTATAAATAGCGAAGTCATCTTCTCAAGGCGCCAACATGCCTCATTTACCACTTCATTAAGCGGGTTAAGCACACTTGCTCCTCCCAATCCAGTAGCTTTTAGCGATGAGACTAATCTTTGTTCTTCTACTACTGCTTGGCATCAGGATGTGCACAATGGCGAGCCGCCATGACTACCGCAACGCATTGGCCAAGTCCATTCTGTTCTTCGAGGGGCAGAGGTCGGGGAAGCTGCCTGCGGGCCAGCGAGCCAAATGGCGCGGCGATTCGGCGCTGAGTGACGGCGCTGAGGCCGGCATCGACCTCGCCGGAGGGTACTATGACGCCGGAGACAACGTCAAGTTCGGCTTCCCCATGGCATTCACCACCACCATGCTATCTTGGAGCGTCATCGAGTTCGGTGAGCTGATGCCAGTCGCCGAGCGGCGCCACGCGGCAGCCGCCATCCGCTGGGCCACGGATTACCTGCTCAAGACCCTCTCGCTCCCCGGCGTCATCTTCGTTCAGGTCACAATTCGCCCGCTACTATCACTGCGACTACTATTAAATCGAGCGGTGGAGTTCACTGCATTGTTTTCACAAACAGGTGGGGAACCCGATAAGCGATCATAGCTGCTGGGAGCGACCGGAGGACATGGACACGGCGAGAACGGTGTACAACGTGACCGCGGACCGGCCGGGGTCGGAGGTGGCGGGTGAGACGGCGGCCGCGCTAGCGGCGGCTTCGATGGTGTTCCGAGACATTGATCCGGGGTACTCGAACAAGCTTATGGAGAGCGCGAAGAGGGCGTTCGAGTTCGCCGACGTCTACAAGGGCGCCTACAGCGACGACCCAGGGCTCAAGGCCGGAGTTTGCCCATTCTACTGCGACTTCGACGGCTACCAGGCAAGATCTTCTGCTCCTCCTCAAGGGAAAAAAAATTCCCATTTTTATTAGAATCTGAGAAAATTTAATAAAGAAGCATTACTGTTTCGATCGTTGGATTCTGTGTTAAAGCCTTAGAAAGGAATATAAAATTAAGCATTGGGAAGAGAGGAATTCTTTCGAATCACTTTTTTGACTGTTCAAGATTCCTGTAGTGCAACATGCGCAGCCATGAATCATGAACTTGCTCTGTTTTCTCGAGCTCTTTCAACTAATCAAGATGAGATGGCCTAAATTTCGATACTTTCATCGAGATTTCTAATAACTCCTACATTAGCAAGAAGCTTTAAACCTGTCGGGTAGGTGCACTTTACCAAATTGCTAACTTAGATTCATGAGACTGGTCAATTATGAGAGGATAGCGCCATTGCAGCTTTCACATGATCAGTCACCGACACCATTATTTTCTTGTTGAAATCTCGAAACCAAGTTCTACATTCATCTTCTATTAGTTACTGACATTTGATCCGTTCGTGCTAATTTACAGTGCTGAAAACTTGTTCTCGTTCTTATATGAATATATTCCATTACAGTTCAGTTTACATGTTGATTTAGACTTAGTTCATGGATGCTGCCTCTTTGAGAGATGAGGGTTTCCTTAATCTATCCTGTTCCGATCGATCATTAGGGTTTCTCATCTACTTGCTTGTTTACTCAGGATGAGCTACTCTGGGGAGCAGCATGGCTAAGAAGAGCCTCACAAGATGATTCTTACCTCAATTACATCCAAAACAATGGAAAAATTCTCGGAGCCGATGACAACATCAATGAGTTCGGATGGGACAACAAGCATGCCGGTCTCAATGTCCTCGTCTCCAAGGTTTGATCTTGCTTCCATAGTCTGTAGTCAATATATAGGAGAAATTAACTGCAATTGCCGATCGACAGCTTCTGTGCTACTGTTTACAGGAGTTCATGGAAGGTGGAGTGCTGTCGTTGGAGTCCTACAAGGGTTTCGCAGACAGCTTCATGTGCACACTGATACCTGAATCAGCGTCGTCACACATTCAATACACACCTGGTGGCCTCATCTACAAACCTGGGGGCAGCAACATGCAGCATGTCACATCCATCTCCTTCCTCCTCTTGACTTACGCCAACTACCTCACCAAGTCTTCACAGACTGTGAATTGTGGCAGCGTCCAAGTTGCTCCGGCCTCCCTTCAGCTCCAAGCCAAGAGGCAGGTACGTACAGAGTTTCGATACTAAACTGATCGACCACTCTCAATAGATTAATCAACACACACACACACACAAAATATATATAATGTAGGGTTGTATTTCTGTTTGTCAGATTGATTATCTACTCGGTGATAATCCGATGAACATGTCGTACATGGTTGGATATGGTGACAAATATCCAAAAAGAATTCACCACAGGGGCTCTTCGTTGCCATCAGTCGCCACCCACCCTCAGCTCATTTCATGCCAGGATGGCTCAGACTACTACAAGTCCCCTCAGCCTAATGTCAACCGCCACATCGGAGCGGTCGTCGGAGGACCAGGGGAGGATGATGATTACCAAGACGATCGAGTGGATTTTCGTAAATCCGAGCCTACGACCTACATCAATGCACCATTAGTTGGAGCTCTGGCTTACTTTGTGGCAAACCCTGATGCTGGCCTTGTTCTTACTTAGGCTGCCAGATATGCAGGTGGAGTACCATGTGTAAAGCATGAAAAAGGATCAGAAAAGGAAGAAAGAAATTTAAAAGAGCAGAAAATCATATGTTTTTCTTTATTACAGAGTGAGGATTGTTTACAGAGTTCAAAATTTTCTTGAAAGGAATGTTTTGCTTGTTTTGATACTCTTTCTTTCTATTTCTCAAGTACATAATTTCACTAACCATGTGATCCAACTAACCAAAGTGTGAAAATAACAAATTCTAATTTTTTTTTAATGAGTAATTAAAAAATGTTAGATTGATGAGTCGTCAAAGACTAGATTGATCATTTCAGATTAACCGATGTAAGTTAAATTTTTAGTACTAATTAAAAAAATATCATAGACTCGTAATCTTTTTTTTTTGGTATAATAATCACAATTAAAATTCTATTCTTAAATATTATCTAGTTAACTATGACGCTGCATGGTCGCAATTGTTGGGCAGGAGGAGGAATGTCATTGTCCAGTAAGGTACAAGGATAGATAGCTCAATACCAAAACATCTCAATAGATTGAAGGAGCCTTTGGATAAAATTTTAGATATTAGAGGCGCTTTTTGGATAAAATACCCTTAATGAATGAGCATGGACTCAACTTTTGTTTTTTTCCCCCGGTCCTCATTAACCTTTTCCAAGAATAGACATAATTCACTCTCCTTTTCCCTGCAGGCCAGTTTATTGGAGTACTCCTCCTCCTCCTCCTCCTCCTCCTCCTCTCCTCACCTCCTTCCCTTAGCTGCCTCTTCAGTCAACAATTTCACCGTTCACAGATAGAGATCAGCCTCGCATTTAGAATGATGGTCCAATTTGTCATTTGCACACACAACTGTGGATGTGACATGACATGGCCTCCTCCATGATTTGACTCTCCCCTCTGGAGGAATTAACAACTGCAACACTTCTCTACTCACATCAATTACCTCTAAAGCCTAAACCACTACAAAGTTTGCTTGACAAGAAGGTGACACTTAGCTCATTCATCCGTTCTCAAACAAAAGGGTTAAACAGGCACCAAAACAGGAGTCCTTGTTTTGCTTCGAAGTTTTTGACCAGTAGAAGAAAGCATGCTAGTGTACTCTTTTTACAGAAAGTGAGAAAAAGAAAGAGGAGATAATCACTTTAATCTGATGTCATTGTGGAAATTGAATACAGGTTTGGGAAAAGTGAGTGATTCTTAGAACTGGCAAGGCATCACATGCTACCAGTTGCCTACAGCTCTTTCACTGATGTGGAAACGTTGGCCTCATCTGTGGCAACTCTGTCCTTTGCACTCCATTCCTCAACTGGAAAGTGGAAAAAACGCACCTTCTTCCTCCCCTTATCCTTTGCTCCTCTCATTTTTATGGAGTAGTGGAGTACTCCTTTTGAGCTCCCTCCGGTCAGTACATACTCACCTTCTTCAAGCTTTTGCTTCTTAGCGTTGGCTTTGAGAAGCGGGAGGGAGGAGTTCAGGAGATCATGGGGAGGGGGAAGATTGAGATCAAGAAGATAGAGAACCCAACCAATAGGCAGGTGACTTATTCCAAGAGGAGGTCAGGGATCATGAAGAAGGCGAGGGAGCTCACCGTGCTGTGCGATGCTGAGGTCTCCATCATCATGTTCTCCAGCACCGGCAAGTTTTCTGATTACTGCAGCCCTTCCACTAAGTACGATCCGTTCCAGTTATTTCTCTCCTTGTTTGACAGATTAATCCACCAAAAAAGACAGATTTTTATGTTAAAAAATTGATTTTGTGCTGATACAGCACGAAAAGTATCTTTGATCGTTATCAACAAGTGTCAGGGATCGACTTGTGGAGTGCACAATATGAGGTGATTGATCAAGATTAACACCATAGCTCCAAGAATGGATTTTTTTTATGTGCTGTTTCATCTATGATACTCCTTTTTTGTGTTCTTCTTGGAACGGGTAGAGAATGCAAAATAATCTGAACCGTCTCAAAGAGATCAACCGTAAACTACGCAGAGAAATAAGGCATGCATGAACTTAATTATCATCAAGATCATCTTTTTTTTTCTCAAGTGTTTTTTTTGTGTGTAGAAAAACAAGATGTTAGTGTGATTATTTTCTGATTTTATGATGTATAAATAAATAGGCAAAGGATGGGTGAAGATCTTGATGGGATGGACATTAAGGAACTGCGCGGTCTTGAGCAAAATCTAGATGAGGCATTGAAGGTTGTTCGCAATAGAAAAGTAAGACCAGCTTCTCCTTTCATAGCTAATTTTCGGAAAATAATCTTACTGTGATTTTTAACTGCATCCCTTATTCATCTACACCCCGAGAATTTGAAGATTGTGCTGTATTTTTTTTTCAGTAGAAGATAAATCATATACAAATAATTAAGCTGCACGCAATGAGTTAATTCTTTCTTTGCATTTGCTTGTAGTATCATGTGATCAGCACTCAAACAGAGACCTACAAGAAGAAGGCAAGCCAATTTATTCTTGCATGTTTGAGTTTCAAACTAATTTGTTAGTTATGATCTTGGCATAGGAAGTCAAAACCCTATATTATATGAGTTCATTGAATCAAGAAATTAACTAAACGAACACCTACCTGTTATATTTCTTTATGAAGGATTTAAACTTGAGATAAAAATGATACAATTCGATTGTTTATTTCTTTCAATTACTTCCAAATAAACTTATTAATGATCCTGCTCCATGTCTTTCTTCATGCTAAAGATAGTTTTATCTCTTGGATAAAAACTATTATTCCCAATGATTTGGTGTAAGTTGTATTAATTTGACATACAAAAATGTAGTAATAAATGTAGATAAACTTTGGCTACCGGTTTTTTAATTACATAACTATGCTCGTGATGGAGTTGGACATATGCAGGTGAAGAACTCCCAAGAAGCTCACAGGAATTTACTGCATCAGTTGGTAATTAACTACAACAGTCCACTTTAATTATTTCTTCAAATCAAACTATCAAACTGTTTCTTTATTAATTCCTTTAACCATCAATATCATGAATTCTCCAGTATTATTTAACCAATCAATCAATGATCAATTATAGGAGATGAAAGATGAACATGGAGGTGTTTACATGTACGTGGATGATGATGGAGTGCCTGCTCATCCCATGTACTCCTACAGGGTTCAACCCAACCAACCAAACCTTCAGGCCATCAGATCATATGCCTCTCATCATGATCTACGTCTTGCTTGATTTATATATATATATAATCAACTGTGTGCGTACGTGATTAATTGCATGAATATGTGCATGCATGCAATTAGTATAAGCTATATGCAGTGCTGTTTAATTAAGCTCATCTTATGACCTGGGGAAGGGCAATTAATTAAAGACTCAAAACTAGTGTTGTACTGAGGTTTTATTGCTTGAAATGTGATGGGACTTTTAGTTAACTATGTGACTATTAGATTATATATGTCTATTTATGGCTCCCATATCTGTTAGGTTGGGTTACTTGACAGAAAATATCAAAATTAATTTAAGCAGGGTTTTAGATTTCCAAAATCTAATAAAATCTTTGCTTCATACATTTCACATTCTGGTCAGTAATCATTAGATGGATCTCACGCGCCGCGCCGTATTAGTTAACGCTCTGGTACATCGCCGCCATCGCCTACGCCACCTCAAGAAGCTAATTGGCATGCGCCGCCTTACACTCCGGCAGCTTCCCACCTCCATCACTCTCCTGCACTTCTCCTCCTCCGATTCCATGCTATCCCCAACTCTACTACTACCACTCCCCTTCTGCGCCCCACCATGGCGGCGGCGGCGGCAGTCGGTCCACCAGAGCCGCCGACCTCAGTGCCGCCTCCCATCCCCCAGGAAAGACAGAAGAGGTACTAGTTCCTGATGCTGACTCGAAGAAGAAGCCCGATGAGGTTAATTAAAGTCTTGATGAAGACGGATCATAACTTGGGCCGTAGAAAGGATTGCGCAGAGGGACCATAAGATGAAGCAGAGGGTGAGCATACACTAGTGATCAGGAACGCTACTTCGCGTTCAACAAAGACGATGACGACGACGTTGGAAGAAAAACGACGGTAAAGTAATTGTAATTTATTTTATTATTGTTGTTATTTTTCTTCTCAATTCAGGTTCTTCATTACGAATGGCTTTGGATTTATTTACTAATTAATCTGGAGGTGTACGTAACTGATCACTGCAGGGTATATATTAGGGCGCTACGGAATCACTTCAAGCACTCTACTTTTGAGTGCGTGCGGGAACGATGAGTTTCTCCCTGCCTACTAAGAGCCACCTCGAGATGGCCACCGTCGGCCGGAGCTGGAGGTCGTCGGCCGGCTACTTGTGATTCATAATTAAGTAGCAAGTTAAAGGAGCATGATGGACATGGATGATGCACCTTTTATATCTGTCTGCTTTCTGTTTATAAATCCATCCGGGTGATCAGTAAGTAGCTTGGAATTAATGAAATCTCGACTGTTCGATATATATATATATATATATATATGGACTCGTTCCATATGACACATATATAATCTGCAAAAAATCTGTTGTGGTACGTGGTGATGATTTCGGGAAAAAGGTGAAATACATATGCCCCTTGAAAGAGAGAAAATCAGAAAATTGAAGATCAAAGTGTGATTTAGCAAGTTGTTGTTTGAAAATTTTAGTTGTTGATCCTACGTTGGTAGATAAGATTCAAGTTATAACCTGATCCAAAATGGATAATAGTTTTCATGTTTCGTAGTCTCATAATTTTTTTTTTAATATTTTGTTTTGTATGAACCATAATAAATTTAGAAAATAGAATTTATCTCAGCATCATGAATCAGCTAAGATTAACAAAAGAATTGGCAGATAAATCGTTTTTTTTTAATTTCTAACAATGACAAAGACTTAAACGAACATTTGAATAATATTTTTTTTTATATTTATCTCTTGTAATTCATAAATCCAAAATCAGGTCGAAACTTACTAATAGATGATACGAAAGTAAATTTTATGTGTTCATCTAATTCTCCTGATTATATTTATATCTTCAAATATTAATTTGACACACTATATTAAGAATAATGATTTTCTTAATTTATTTTCGATCAAATTAAATTTCACTAATAGCAATGTAGAATGTTACACGATCATAAAATCATTTCCAATCGATTGATAGATCAATCTATCGCTAATAGACTTCAATTGATAAATGTATTAATCGATTGAGAACAATATAATTATAAAATGAATATTGATTATTTAGTTGCATGGTTCAATAATTTGTATATATATATATATAATATATAGAGAGAGAAAAAGAAAGAGAGAGGTGATATGTTGTACACCTATACGTGAGCATCTCATGTTATTTTTTTGCCGGAGTTTAGAATATAATGTTTAGGTTAAAGGAGTGAAAATTTAAAAATATATATATATTTAACACTATATTAACGGTTGGGTGTATAACAAAATATTCCTCATATAAGGGGTGATATGTTGCACATTTATCCATGAGCATCTAATATTATTTTTTTTAAAAAAATTAAGGTACAGTATCGAAGTTAAAGAAAGTAATTTAAAAAAAAAAAATTAACGCCGTGCTCATGGGGTGATCACAGGTGGGTGTACAGCGTAATAACCTCTTATATATATATATATTATTTAGGATTTAAGTTAATGAAATTAAATAAAAAATAAAAAAAATTATATATGATGCACATAAAGTGAATACTATAACATAAGTAGGATATTAACCTAAAGACAAAATCTTAAATAATGATGTAACCCGCATTAAAAAAATAAAAAAATTGTTACAATATATATATATATTACACACGTGTGGCGTGTGTGTGGAGAGATGAAATATTGAAAACAGATTCAATTTCATTTAAATTTCTTAAACCATAAGTATTTTATTTAAGTTGATTAATTAAGGATTTTACTGTGAATTCTGATATTTCAAAAGGTTTTAATTCGGTTATGATCGCAAGAAGAAATAAAAGTCAACACGAAATAATTTTTCTCTAACAAAATAATTAGACTAAGTATCTTTTTGTTTTTTGTTTGCATGACATGGGTAAGCCGTATCATACAATTTAAATACAAAAATATATGTATATACATTCATTCAATTTATTATATTGTCCCATTTTCACTTAAAAAATATTCTTAACACAAGTATAAACGATTAGAGACAGGACTTGGTGTTATACTTCTACAATAATTAAATGCATTTTGGAAAAGAATGTTTAAGGTTTGAGCCATAGAATTAAACCTTCAATTGCCACAGATTTCACAGAAGCTTCCGACTTGCCGGAGGAGGAAGTCCAGGAATGTCCTGTATGTCTTTGTTATTTGGCTGCACAATCTAGAAAGATGACATGCTTTAGAAATCCAATGGTCAAACAGTGATGAAATTATAGATATTTTATCACAATCTGCTTAGACAAAAGAATTGCTCTATCATTTTCTCAAGTCTAATCATTAATATAAAATGTTAAGATCAAATGAAGAGTAGGATTCTCATCTAAGCTTATAATTCTTCCTTGTTAGTTCATAACCCAATATGTGAGATTAAATTCAGATGTCACAATCTCTTCCAGCTTGAGGCTCCTTCTCAATGTCACGACTCACTTAGATGAGAATTACTCATTGTGAGGCTGACTCAAAATGTTTCACTCCAAATTAACAGTAAAATTCGCTTATAAACTTATTAATTAACTCAAAACTCAATTAAATTGGGGTGTCTCACATTTGAATCATAAATGTTACTATATAGATAGGCAAATAAATAACACACCTTGACGATTATGATAGCTATAACCCCCATCGTTATTAGGAAAAGCATTGCCATTATGCATTTGTCAGTTGCAATCTGAAAGTTGTTGGGTTGGAAATGGTGAAACACGAAAGTAAAGGGGCAAAGATTGGACAATGAGAGAACCATAGTGATAACTGATAAGTAGCAGAGAAATAACCTGTCTGCCTAATTCCTTTGCGAGTTTGGATGCTTTCTTGATTGAGAAATGAATTGAATCCAGTTCGTTCACAATCCTACTCATTTGCTCGGTCTGGCATGTTTGGGAAATATCAGATCACTATTAATGAATTCAAGAAGAACAGCTAATCTGTTCTAAATGGTACTCTGGAAATGGGAATTCTGACCTTGAGAATGGCATACCTGTGCCTTGAGCGCAGCTGTTGTTTCTGCTCCAACATTAATGGTTTCTTGAACAACCTATAATCAAAGTTAATATATTTCAGAGGTTTCACAACCAGAAGTTGTTTGCGAAAATCACTGTCAGAATGATGAAATTTGTATTCTTAACATTGAAAGTCTGTTAAAAGTTGCAATTGACAAATCAAGCTACCAATAGCAAGACAATAACTTGAGTTCATATGCCAGACAAGGTTTTGTTTTTAGATTCCTTGATGAGATATACACTAACAAAGTCTATAATATGAAATTGCAAGTCCAAACAATTTCAAACAGGGTAGATTAAGTATTGGATTAAGCAAATATAACCATAACATCTAGTACTAAATGAGAGAACAAAGTTGGAACTATCAAGGAAGAAAAAGAATAGCCAATTATAACAGCCATTTGAACAATATGTGCAAGTCAACAGAGGAATTCGCAACCTGCTTTGATCGCTCAATTGCTTCATCTGTTTCATCCATCATACGGTATCCAGTATCCATCAACTGCTCATGGGTCATAGCTGAAAGGCAATGAATAGGAGAATAAATCTTTTGGGGCCTTTTTATGTTCTCTCTATAATGAGACCACAGAAAAATTAAATTTAAAAATTCAGGGAAACTGAAAAACCATTTATTAAAAAATGGTTTTTTATGCATAGTTTTTCAAGGAAGCCCCTGCGAATAACTAAAAAATCATAGTTTTTTATGCAAACTTTGTCAAAGGGTCGTAACTGTTTAGGCACAGTTATTAGTTTAATCATCAAAGCTTGATAACAAAAAAGTGTTACCATTCCCTTTTTCTAGTTTAAGTCCATTTTTGTGGCATAGATAAACATTGAAGTGTAAAGTTTAAGTGGGATCTTAGTTGGTTCAGATTGAAATACTTCTACTTAATATGGGAGACAACAAATAAGAAATAGGATAGTTCACAAGACAAATCAAGGAAAGGATAAACTGGGGAAATTTTATTAGAAAACGGTAGGCAGTAGAAAGGGAAACCAAACTAAATACTCCATGTTTGGTGACATTGATGTTTTTCTATGAAGAATAAATGAAATTACCCATAAAACCAAACAAGATTGAATGAAATTGCGTTAATATTTATTTATGAACTATTATGGGTTAGAAATGCCAGTATGAATCAAATCAAGGAATGTTTACAAAATTTATGATTGCTCACTAATAATGCCAAATACCAATCACCTTTGTGTACCAGCAACAGACAAATTGTTGCTTAAGATCATAAATTCAACTGAAAAGATGTAGGCAATGGCATCAACTAAAGAAAACATACATGATGCCAATAGAACATTTTCTTCAGAATATACGTCTTCACTACCACTGAAAGGATCAACTCGTTTATTTTCACTTGCATGCCTGAAAATATATAAACAAATGAATTTAAAAAATGCTGCACAAATGGAGGGACTTTTTCATACATGGAAAGGGAAAACAAGAAAAACAACAAGAGGTCATGGTCGGGAGAAGAAATTGAAAACATTCCCATGATGGAATATATTTCACACGAAGCTTGTTAAATTCCTCTCTTAAAGTAACTATATGTCTATATTCACTTTGAAATATGCATAAGAACTGAGAGAGAGGAAGGTCTAACAATTCACAAATTTTGAAGAAAGTAATTTATCCAAATGTGCTTCCTAATAATTATTTCTTCATGACAAGCGGCTGAAAAAGAATTTGGAAAGAGATATCAAGCTTCAATAAGTTTAATAAAAAACAGAAAATATACAGCATCAAGGGAGAAAATTATTATTATTATTATTTTAAAACAAAAAGGATAGAAAAACTCACTGCTTCTTCATAGCAACATACGAGTTGAGTTCTTTGATCTGGAGAGAGAGAGAGAGAGAGAGATAAGATACCCATTACTAAGTTCTGAAGCAGTAAACAATGAAATGACCAAATTGAGATCTTCAGTTAGCAAAAAGACACCATTGCTTGTTTTCTTTCATTCAACGCCTTATTCGTATCAGGTGGATTTCTACTATCCTCTTCCTTCATGACTCTTTCAAACTCTTTGATGAGCCTAAGATGCCAAGATGAGAAGTTCCAGTCAGAAATAAGTATAATTATTAGCAAAGATAATGTAAAAACAGAAGTCATTGCCCTATAATCCAGCTACACATTTTCAGAAAAATTCTTATTTTATTTATATATTGACTATGAAAACCAAACAATTGGCAACTGTCACAGATAATATCCAAATTGAACTTAAAAATATGAAAAGATTCGTAGCAGAAGATTGCTCAGTCTCTAAGGGTAGAGAAGCTTGTTCTTGTTGTGTTTCTTGCCAAGACGTTGCTGCTCATGAAGAGAGCCACTTGTCAACTTTATGTATTACAGCTTCCACC
>JBBUKS010000113.1:739508-753186 GCA_038050645.1 Hedychium gardnerianum | reverse complement strand
GAAACTTTTGCATTGTGGTTTGTTTCTACACCATCAATCAAACTTTTCAGTTGTAATTTCTTTTTGTCGGCAAGAGAGGGAGATAGTGGTTTTAAAGTAGAGTAAAAAATCAAAAGGATTTTTCAGGTTTTACAAATCACAAAAAGGATATTCTTTTTTTACAAAAAAAATAATTAAATAGACTTCCATAATTTTATTTTTAAATTATGTCTTAATTCAGTATTATTATAAAAACTATGAGGTAGCTTTTGTATAACATGTAACAGCTATCAGATAGTTTCTACAATATATAAAAATTATCTGGTAGCTACTATATAACATGTAGAAGTCATCTAATAATTGCTATAATATATTTATGATGAGTTTAGAATTTAAGATTTATATCGTGTAGAAATTATCCCGTAGCTACTACAACGTATAGAAATTATCTAGTAGTTGTTACAATATGTTGAGTATGAGTTTAAGATTTAAAATTTAGAATTTAGGTTTTAGGATGTTTGAATATTTTTATATCTAGCTACTACAACTATTTTAAAATTATTTCGATGAAATTTAAATATTTTTAACGAAATTAGTAAATAATATTTTGATATAATAGTGTTCATATATTCTAAATCCTAAATCTTCAATTTTAAACACATTGTAATAGTTACTGGATAGCTTTTACATATTGTAGCAGTTATTTAATTGCTTCTATATGATATAAATCTTAAATCATAAATTCACTCTAAACACATCGTAGTAGCTACCGAATAGCTTCTATACATTGTAGTAGCTACCGAATAGCTTCTATACATTGTAGCAGCTATCGAATAGCTTCTATACATTGTAGCAGCTATCGAATAGCTTATACAAAGTATAAATCTTAAACTATCCAAAACTCATCATATATATGTTGTAGTAGTTACTAGATAACTTTGGGTCAAAGAATAATTTCGAGAAAAATCATGAAAGGGATGATCATTTAATTTTTTTTTAAAAAAAAATTTGAAGTGTCATTTTGATTTTTTGAGAATTGGTTGAAAATTTAGACCAAAAAAGACTTTAAAGGTTCCAAAAGGGTTAATTTTTAAATTTGATTAATTAAGGTTCATAATATAATAATAATAATAATGATGATTTTTTACTAAATTTGTTATATGATCTATGACGGAGTCAAAAATTATAATCTACCTAGATTGATCGGGATGATAAGAGTTATTTATCTATCTATCTATCTATATATAATTTCTGGGCTAATTACAAAATTTGATTTGGAAATTTAAAATTGATAGAATGAAAATAGACTAAAATGATTAAATATATAAAAAAAATTCGGACTTCTTCCTTAAACTCTAAAATGAACCATTTGTATCTCAATTAATCTAAGTGCGATCGTAAGATGATTTCAAAAGTTCTAAGTAACACAACAAATTTATCATTATTTAAATATAATGGTTTAAATCTATATAATAATTTTGTTTGTCAAAATTACTATATAAATTTAAATTTATTAAAATTAAAAAAAGATATATAATCAACTTAAAAGGCTCTTGGGAACACAAAGAGATAATAGCTTTAACCAAAATTGTTACATATAAATAAACTAGTTAAAATTGAAAAAATAATAATTAAAAAATATATAAAAAGACTCAAAATGTTCCAAAGAACCCACAATAGACTCCAAAAAAAAAATGCTATAGTAGATATCATTTTCAAGATTTTATTTTTAATGAACTAAAACTCTAAATCTTAAAAATATTTGGCACTAATCATTAAAGAATTGTTTAGGGTTTCAAGGAAGAAAAGTAATTAAAAAGCATCGAGTGAAATTAAGTATGAGAGAATTTTAAAAACAAACATTCTTATGAGAGGGGAGTTAGGTCGATCGGGTGATAAGTCAAATTCTTGAAATGGTCGAATGAAGAATTTAAGTGCATTTAGATTGAGTTATATTCCATCATTCATTTGAATAAACTAGTGTATGTTTATCAAACCGCTAGCCATAATAATTAATAATATTATTTTTTTTAAAAAAAAAGAAAGAGAATTAATAAATAAATGGTTACGTGAGAGGAGCCCGGATACTAGCTGACTGTGCGCCACGTGGCCTCGAGGGGCTCGAGAATATTTTTGGACGCGGAGGGAATTAAGTGGCGTTGGTGTACATTTCGGGAAGCCGACAAATGCTAGCCGTCGGTTGCGCCCAACGTGGGGCCAGGATGCGCCCAATCCCATGCACGTGGGCGCCCAGCTCCGGTGTTCCCGGACATGCTGACCACCCTGTCAGTCACTAATTTCCATTAAACCACATGTTTATCAATTTTATATTATTATTTTACATGTTTGACAATTTTTTTAAGAAATATATTTGTAATATATTAATTACCCTTAAAAGGTTTAAAGTTTGTCTCTTTTTTTAACCAACTAATTTTTGCAAGAGGATCAAGTTAGCAAGGGCGCACTAGTCTTTAGTCATTCGCGAAAAATATAAAAGAACAAGAGAAGTTGTACATTGAATTTATTGTATGTATATAGATTTTCATGATTTAAATCCGTGACTATAAAATTATACGATAACAATTTTACGATATGTCAAGACTTACATAGTTCTTAAAAGTGGTCTCGATAAGCTTGAAAGGAGAAACTAGTAGGAGCCATGTCCCTGTAAGCTGTCACATTGTGAGGGCCAGGCTGCTGCAGGGGACCATATTTAGCTACATGATCTACATGCATATTTCTTTCTTCTGCCCTAATTAATCAAAGTAGTTTATAATCCATTAATTATAATTATTTTAGTATTATTTTCTTCTTCTCTTCTTCTTTTTGAACTGTTCATTTGCATGGCAGCTTCCTCACTAGCTCCAACGCAAGTGCACCTCACAAGGCTCGGCTTGAATCAGTGTGCCAAAGAAACAGTGCTGCCTCTTATTCCTCTCACTTTCTTCCTGCTCGTGTCCATGCATGCTGCAGTTATGAACAGGGTCAGGGACAGTGCCCTTAAATCTCCTTCCCCTTTCATGGAAGAGGAAAGAGATGTTACATTATTATTCTTCGATCGACTCTCTCTCTCTCTGAGTGTTATTCCACCTCTTCTTCTTCTTCTTCTGCAATTTATCATTTATTGTCTTCCTTAATTATTAGTATTTATGCACCCATAGAAATCATAACCCACTCATGATCTAATCACTGCAGCACTTCTATTTATCCCTCTCCTTCCTTTGCCTTTTTAGATACTCTTTCTTCTTCCTCCAGAAAGGTAACTGTAAGCTTACCTTGATCTTGAGCTGGGATCGGGCATATGGCGACCGTCTACTCTGATCTTTCACTCCACATCTGTCCACCGTCGGCCGCCCTGGCGGTGACATCCAACTCCAGTGGCAACAGCGGGAGCGAGTTGAGCCATGACCACCTTGTACGAGAACAGCAACGACTCCGGCATGGCGGCTGCGAGCCGACGCTCCACCTTGGGATCGACCAGTACTACGACAGCGTTAACCATGATCATCTCCTGCGTCTCCATCACCGGCAGGCGGCGCAGGGGTTCAAGCGGACGCCGGCGAGGTCCGTCGGCCACGCGAGGAAGAGGAGCATCAGAGCTCCGAGAATGAGGTGGACCTCCACACTCCACGGCCAGTTTGTCCATGCAGTCGAACTCCTCGGCGGCCATGAGAGTAAGCGAACACAAGATCCATCTCGAATAATATTCCATTCATCGATCGCATGCTAACCGAATGCTGCTGCAGGAGCAACGCCGAAATCGGTTCTGGAACTCATGAACGTCAAGGATCTAACCCTAGCGCACGTCAAGAGCCATCTCCAGGTACACAAAACACACACAGATTAAGCCCAAAGATTAATTAGAGTGGTTAATCATCATACAAAATGGCTGATTAAGTTTCATGCTGCAGATGTATAGAACAGTGAAGAGCACGGACAGAGGAGGTATTTGAATTTGACCATTAATTCCTTAATATATTTTATATTAAGGAAATGTTTGGTGCAGGGAATATTAATGGTCGAGGTGCAGAAATGGGGATGAATAATGTTGCTCAGAGTGGAAGAGAGGTGGAGGTAGCAGAACTAGAAGTGGAGGGAGGACAACTGCAGGCCTATGTTAATTATAAAGCTGGGCAATACGATCAGATCAGCCATTGCTACTGCTCTTCTAGGTCTCCTGTCGTTCTTCTCTCCTTAATAAATTATTATTGACCTGTAGATGTGATTTAAGAGCTGCATGTAGTTTAATATTGGGCATTAATTGATTGTCAGTGCTGAGTTGCGTCAAGATAATAATGCGATATCGTATACTTACTTGAGAAGGGATCATTGGCTGAAGAGTGACAGCCAGGTGCAGAGGGAAGATGGAGCAAATATCGACACTTTCTCTGCTGCAGTTGATGGTGGAAGAGCATATCCTGACCTTGAAATAACATTAGGCAGACAAAGTTGGCAAACGCAGCATGATCAGGATGTGTCTAAAGAGATGACCCTTCTCAAGTGTCTATATATGAAGTCACAGAAATAGCATTACTTGGAATGTTTGAAGAGTACTTAGGGTTGCAGTTGGGGAGTTAGAGTTGCATTTGTACATGTAAAATCTAATCCTGACAAAATCTGGCTAGAGATTAAATTTTTGTATGTTGTATGCTATTAAAAACCAGCAGATGACTGAATAAATACTTGAGAAAGAAAAATACCAATTGTAAGTCTTTGGGACTGATAAGAAAATAACTCCTCCCCATGAATCTTAACAATCTCCTATTTCATCCTTGTAGAGCAATCAATGGACAGATTTAGTAGATACCTGTGGCAACAGAGTTTTTATTTTCTGAATACCAGGCCAGAGAGCTCTCTTTTCCTTGGAAGAACTATTAAGAATAATGAATATTACATACAATGGAAGGCATTTTAGATCAACAATGATAAAGGGAGGGGGGAAAATGGAACAAGCTATGTATTTACAGCTATATTTCCTGCAAGTATCAGTGAGAATAGGAGTTTAACTCTCTGGTATACATGGATTCTGATGTGCAATATGCCATGCTTTCATCTTCCCACTTGATGATCTCTTTGACATACTGAAGTGCTGCATCGACAGCCTCTTGAATTTTGTAGCAATATAATGAAAAGCTTGCTGCGCTTTGGTAGCGCTAAATTGAGCACCTCGACTAGTTTTATTAGACGGACGCCGGCTACTGACTGGACTGCATGTAGTCGTCAAACCACTCACACAATGTCAGAGGTGCTGTGTCTAACTTCTGCTCAAGCAAATCAAATTTACTTGGTATCAAAAGAAAATATGTATGTTGAAAGGATGGATGACCAGCAATGCACTCAAAGAGCCTTTTGCTCTCCATCATCCGGTTCGCGGTCATGCCATCTGTGTCTTCATAGTATTCATTGTAGTCTGTTATAACAATAGAGAAAATGACAATGTGAACATCTTCATACATGCCAAGCCACTTGCAGTTCTCGCCGACACCTTTGGTGTGGATTCTGATGAGCTGAAACCTACAGTGGATGTGGAGTTATGGCAAAAGTTGTGTAACAATAGGTTGTTCTAAACATACTCTGAGAGGACTAACTATTTATAAAACACACACCCACACACAGAACAAGTGCAAGAAAGGAACCATCATAAATACAATTGTAGGAAGGTTTGAAAATCCAGACAAAGTGTGTGTTTCTTACGAGGGAAAGAAGCCAAGAAAGAAATAAGGTGATAGAAAACATCTTTATTGCTTCATCTAATTTTGTCAGAAAACTTGTTTCCGCATACAATGTAATGAAAGATATAAGAGAAACCGGAGAATACATATAGGAGCTAAATCATTTATGTACTTTTTTTTGGTCACATTCGCTCTTCTCTCATAATCTTTCATCCAGCAATTAGACCCTAAAACTCCCTTGTCTTCCCTTTATTATGTGTCCGTAATTTTCTTACCAAGTGCTATGGAAATTAATTTTAAATATCTTGATTATCTAACATGGTTATACTTGCATCAGCCAATGCAGATGGTACTGACCTTGACAAGGTTTCCTGCTTGTAGTCATCATCAATATGACTTCCAGCATAAGCTGAAGGTGGAAACTGGAAGTCAGTGTACATTAATCCATTGGAGGAAGTTATTCCATCGGCATAGAGGATATCAGTATCAGAGGGCTCGAAATCAACTCTCGACATACCGACAACCTGAAGAATTCCCAGCACCATCATTACTAATAAATTGAGCATTGATCATGAAGTTAAAATTAGCCCTAACCACAAAAAGGGTGGTTTGGGTTCTCTTTGTTGTATTGCTATTCAGAATACAAGGACAAAAGTATATCCTATAACATTCACCATTTGCATTAAGATGGGTATTATAGACTCATACTTTCCTACTAAGCTTCTGCTGAATTCACATCCTCAACAAGTTATTCACTACCCAAATGAAATAATTTCTTCATTTAGTTAAGTATTCTAGCCTCCAATGAAATTTCTTGTGTTGCTCTCTATTCAGTCTCATAAGATTAATAGCATAGTCATTTGTCAAACATAAGACTGAAGTTTTTGCCCATTATACCGAATAGAAGAAATCTCTTTGAACTGCATTGACTGTAAATATGGTTTGAGATTTGCTCAATATTTGTATACAATCTGAAATTCTTCAATGTAAAGATTTAAATCATAAATTATAATGATCAATATGCCTTGTTGATATTGAGTCTTACGTGATCACTGTGCCCCTTGGGCTATAATGGAAGTTAAGAGTGTCGATTGTTAGTAAACAATGCGTGAAAAAAAAAAATGCTAGCAGAGATGTATATGCTAAGATGGATTTGTGGAATTCTTAGTTAAGAATAAAATTAAAAATACATTGATCAGGAGCGAGTAGGTGTAGCTTCAAAATACATGATAGTATGAACAAAAAATGAAAGCAAAAAAATTTCCATAAACAAACTGAGCTGCATCTAGAGCATAATTTAAAAAGTACCTTGTCCCAATAACCAGATACTTTGTCGTACCAATAGAATCCAGGCTTCAACTTTGGAGGGCAAGGGCAGCTCTGCAAGAGGATCATCTCGTCGATGCTGAGTTTCTTTCCATTGACACAAATATCTTCTGGCCGTAGCTGGTTTGCCTCACAGCTCTTTTCAATCTTCATCAGTTGCTGAAATTCCCGGGAACTGAGCAACTTCTTCAACACGCGGCAACTCTTTTCCAGTCTTTCCCTGTTCGATTCCAGGATTGGAGAATCAATGCAGGAAATGCACTTCCTCCCTTCAGGCATGGATCCCATGGCTCTCAACACGCATCCACTGCAGTACTTAGCGTCGCAGACCAAGCACAAAATTTTCTCCGTGAAACGGCTTCCTTTACCTCTATTTCCTCCGACCTTGCTTGAGGACAGTCTACTATTGCCGGGGACAATGAACAACTGGACTGACCTGATTCCTGAAAAGACACAAGCAACGCCTTCTTCGCTTGCACAGCGACCGCCTCATCCTGCTTGTCTTCGGAGGCAGACGACTGGAAGCCAAACTCCATGCTGATAGTCGACTCTGCCGAGAGCTGGTTCGGCACCATGTCGTCAGCCGAAGCAAAGCCGTCGCACCTGCCTCTCTGTCCTCACTTCCTCAATGTGAGAGAGTCCCGAGCTGATGAGGTGTTGAGGTCTCGGGTCAAATTTGGGCCAGCCAGGTTCCTGTTAGGCTGGTAACTAACCTCTTCCGTATTGATCTTGGATGGATTGACAGAAGCGCTGGGGCGAGCATTTTGCTTTTGCTACCATGAGAGGAAGGGGGGAGGGAAGCGGGCGGACGATGGGAAGATCCGGAAGTGCGGCAGAGGGCCGGGCGACAGCGGCGAGGGGAATGCAGTTGACGTCGATGGGGAAGGAGCGGAGGAGGTCAGCCGGCTCGACGGCGAAGGAGTAGTCAGCCGGCTCGACGGCCGGCAGCGGCAGGCCATTGCAGGAGCGGAAAAGAGGAAATTTTGTTTGTTTAGATAAGTTTAGCTTCGATCAGTTTGTTTACGTTAGTTCAATATATAAAATTAATTAAATAAATAAATTTAAATAATTCATCAAATTAAATAAATAAATTTAAATATATATATATTTAGCTCGTTAATATTCGTGAATAACATTCGTAAATAACATTAATGTTCACAAACAACGTTCGTGAATAATCATATTTATTAATAAAATTCTTATCAACATGTTAAATAAATAAAATAAATAAATAAATTTAAATTATCAAGCTCACTAATCAATTAAATAAGTAAAAATTTCAAACAATTAAATAAGCTTGAATTGAGAGTTCGATAACATCTAAACGAACCAAATTCAAGCCAAGCTTGAAATGAGAGCTCGATAATATCTAAACGAATTAAGCTCAAGCCAAATTTCAAACAAGCTCATAAAAAATAAACAAGACAAGTTTGAACAATCATTTTAAAAATTTAGTTCATTTTAGATTCGGCTCGACTCGATTATCTTATCAAGCAAGTTTGAATACTTCAAAGCTTGACTCAATTTGACTCTTTTACCACCTAGATAAGATTCGCAATTTAATATTGGATCTTGAAGAGAAAAAGAAAACGGGTTAACGGGTTTTCATAATCCGTCAACTAATACTTTGTGCGCAAAGCAAAGTACCAAAAACCCACGTGCTCCCGAACCCGGTTTTCACCGCCCACCAACACCTCCTCTTCTCTATATAAACCCGGTCCATCCGCTCGCTCACTCTCCTAATCCCAATTAATTCCGCTAATCGTCGTTATACATCTAAACTATGGCTTCCTTAATCACCCACAAGCCCCCTCCCTCCCCTGACAGCGGCGAGAGCAAGCTCAATCTTCCAGCCGCGGCGGTGAGCAGCTACCTCTACCTCAAGGCGGCGGCCGGCGAACAGAGGTCGTTCGACAGGGAGGCGGTGCTTCGGCGGATCCGCCGCCGGAAGCGCGTCTACTGGCTCCGGAACGCTCTTCAGACCCTGCTGATGCCGGCGGCGCCACCCTCCGCCGCAGGCAGGGAGGCGAAGGGGAAAGCCGTCGAGGAGGATCCCTACTGCTCGTGTCTCGACGACGCTGGCTTCGCCTTCCCCTGATCAGATAGCTAATTAGTAGTAGGCACGGTATTGTAATACGATTAAATGGATGGTCGTAGACGTCGTCGAAATTAAGCAATAACATCAGTTCCTCATGGTTGTGCTGCTGATGCCGTCGCTACTGTGCTGCTGCTACAGTCTCAAGCACCTTCCCTTCCTCTCGAAAAGCTTTTAAAGCCTCTCTCCTCAATGCATTCAAATGGGCATCAGGAATGGTGGAACATGAGCTACTGAGCAGCACATGCCATGGCGTTAGAAAGGTCAAAGGTTATTCGATTTTTTTGAAATCATAACCTGAATTGATTTTAAGCATTTTATATATCTTTTATTCCTAATTCTGATGATTAGTTCTGCACATGTTCATCTAAAATTCATTATATCTAATATGCAGTGTCTTCTTTTGCAATTTTGCCATGATCACTATCTCGGTCAAATTTAAAGAGAAAGTTAGCTCATTAACTTCAAAGTATTGAGCCAAAAAACAAAGTAGTGAAGCGTTAATTGATGGGTGGTGTGGAGTCTCTCATTCCTTAACCACCAATATGCCCTTAATTTGGGTTCAAATGCCCCTTCTTTAGGAGTTTATCTATTCATGATGACCTAAGATCCCTATATATCTTCAAAATTGTTCTTGGTTGGTTAGGTTGGTCCACAATCTTGTTTGAAGTTTTTCTTTATCAATCGTCTCACCAAAGTTAGGAATATATTTATCTGAACTTGGAGAAGTCAGCAGTGAGATTGTTAATATTGAATTACTAGCTCAAGTTGCACCCACTTAGAACTTACAAACTCCCAATCATTAGGCCACAACTTCCTACCTCGGATTAAAAAGGAGTGCCCTTCTCCATCTGAGACTGATTCCCCTTGCTATTAGGGGCCACTTTAGGAGGTGAAATAAGCTAGGGAAGAAGAGTAGGAGGAAAAGGATAGGAAAAGATTTTTCTAATTTGTGATACCTTCAAGAGAAAAAAAGTTGTTTAATTTTCTACAATTGTTCATTTAAAAACATAACAAACTGTTTAATTACATAGACTTTTGTTTTTTATGTTTTATTTTGGCTGAATTTCCTTTCAAATTGAGCAGAAGCATTATGCAAAGAAGCTAAACAAACATTACTCCATCCTCTTCCTTCCCTTCCTCTGCTTCGGTCCTAGAAATTGGCTGGGAATGTTGCCTAAGGAAGCTTTTCTCAAGACATGTTTTCTGTCCTTACCTCGTCCACAGGAAATTGGCCCTCAGACTCAAATGCACTTTCTAACATGTTTATCATAATTATTTCTTTGAGGAAAAATGAACCTTGTTTAATTAAGGCAAGGAATATCCAATCAAATTTGAATATAGTGAGAGTTGTTGGTCTATGGAGTCAATGGATTTTGTATATTTAATCTGAGCCAAACATTTGATTTGGTTTGTAGGTTAGTAGAGTGATTATTATTCCCAATGATGGGAGGGATTCATTTTAAACTCCGTCCTTAAAGAGTCCAAACATTGAATTATCATGACTGTCATTTTTATCTGTTGAGCCATCATCAGGTCTTGGAACATGTAATCGATCGAATTTTGCATTTTTTTAATTATAATCTTTCTTTAAGTAGTTCTTGGTGAAAGGCTTCATGCGTACATAACTGTTTTCTTCTTTATAAATATGAAGACTTTACTGTCAGTGGTTCTATGGGGGATTTATGTATTTGTGCTGCAGGAAATTGTCTTATTGTCACTACGGACCAATTGCTGAGAGCTATCCACAGTTTAGTTGACTGGTCTCAGGAAAACTTCAAATCAAATAAATTTCTAGACTGAAACAAACTCAATTTAATTCGATTTAAACAAGATTTAGGAATATCGTATATATAAATCCTTGTTTGGAATCTAACCTAAATATTGAAACACTGATAAAACAGTGATATATTGAATATGTAATTCCTAGATGCGAAAATATGCATAATTTATCCAAAAAATTATTGAGGATAAATAAGTGGAAATTTATCCAAAAACAAATAAAAAGAACATTAATCAAAGTTATCAAAATAATGAATCATAAATGAAGTCGGGGTTCGAATTCCATAGACAACAGAAACAAATATGGATGGTCTTTCTTATAATGATGGAGAAATTAAAAATGCTTACTCATGGGATTGGTTGAACTTGAAAATTTACTTCAATCTTATGGATAGAATGAGACATACCTAATATTCTCCCAATTTGTTCAGTTAAGTGGCTTATCATGGACCGTAGCCCCAATCCAAAATGAAAATTTCCTCTATTGCGGCATCAAAACTGAATCAATGAACTGAACATTTGATTTGTTGTAGTCTAGTTTGATTGTAGGTTTCAGTTTTGATGCCCACCCCCAACTGCAATTTGTTGCTCCCTATATCTCCTTACCAATTGTAAGTTTGTCATTAAAAATGCATTTCCTACCAGAAAAAATTCCATGCATGCAATTTAAATGTTTATTGGCTGTTTTAGAATCAGTTATGTAGTTGCTCCACTTTCAAATGTGTTCAGTGGATCCATTGAATTTGGTTATTCCATATCATCATTTAATTGTCGGCATATAACATGAAAAAGTAACAGAAAATTTCTCTCACAAAATCTAACTTATATTTGCTCCAGTGACTGTCATCAAAATGGTGGGAAATTTTGTTGACGCAGCTATCCACAACAAGTAGCTATTAATTAAACAATCCCAGACAACAAATTCAATTGATCTCAATTTGTTTTCTACATTCTGGCAAACCATCTCTATTTCATGCAAACTGTTTCAAATTGGCAAATGATGCAATGAGGCCAAATTAAAAGTTCGATTTTGATAAAAGTGATGCAATGATTAACTTTACTAGTGCTTGAATGGAAAACTCTTCTAACCACTGCACTCTCTTCACGTACTTGAAATATGAAGATCATTTTAGAAGTAAAATGGATATTCTACTATATTAAAATCAAAGACAAAAAACTATACTTCAAATGAATAATGGGGTTGAGCTATGGATTTAAGAGATCAGTCTTCTACCAGTGTAAAGGAAATAAAATTGCAAAGACTTGAAGAACTACTTTTGTTGACACAAATGAGTTTTGCTAACGGGTATCCTTGCCATCAGTCAGCATGACTCATCTGATTTTTCAATTATTGTTGGGAATTTCTTTCTACTGTCTGTTCATTCTCACATGGTAACTGATTTATTTGAAGCAAAAGTAATAATTTTCAGCCAAACAGTGTTTGTTAGTGCTCCATTGTATTTGGTTTCATCCTTTATTGACATCGATAGATGCCAACTGATAGATGGACATCCGGTTCGACAAATCTCATTTGCAGCTGCAAATCATGTTGAAGCCTATTCTTGATCGTAAGCATTAGCCATTCAATTGAACAAAATCCTACCTCTTTTCCAGTTTTTTGTACATATATGTCACTGTAAACTTTCTTAGACACTGGCATTGCGATTATTCAAATTGCATATTTATTTATTCTTTCAGTAGTTATTATGCTGCCTTACAATTGCGGTTCATGCTTACTCTTGATTGTGTTTTATGGGATTGGTCACATGGGAATTCTAAGAGTAACAAACGGCAATTTATTAAAGAGCGCACCTAGTGTTTCATATTGTCCAAAAGGTATTCCAAGAGTTCATATTATCCAAAAGATACACTTTTTTCCCGTTTTATCCTTTTGACAAAATTGATATTTTTCTTCTCTTTCATTTGTATGCAACACCTTTTCTCTTTTCTATTAAATTATTATTTTTTCTCTCAACTGAACAAATACTGTCAAGTTTGAACCACTGGTGCTGATCTTCAAAAATCAGCACCACCATGGTGCTAATCTTGAAATACCAGTACCACGTTAGTGCTAGGTGGTGCTGATTTTTTGGTGTGTTAAATTATAGTGTTTATTTTTTTTTAAATAGTAAAAAATGGCATATTTGGACTCCATAATACTGACTATAGGAATTAGAATTAGTTCAATCAAAGCTCTTTAGGTCTATCAATGAGTTTTGATGATGGACCTAGAGAGCTCCGATTAAACTAATTCCAATTTCGATAGATTTCTTCAGTGTTATGGAATCCAAATATGCCCTTCTTTATTATTTTTAAAAAAATAAATGCCACAATTTAACACACCAAAATACCAGCACCAATAGTGGTGTTACTATTTTTTTTTAAAACAACATCATAATTTAACACCTAAAAACCAGCACCAATAGTGGTGCTGGTCTTCCAAAACTAGTACTATATTGGTTAAAATCCATTGATGAACCTAGATAGCTTCGATTGAACTAATCTAAGTTCTAGAGTCCAAATATACCTTCTTTACTGTTTTTTAAAAAATAAATACCACAATTTAACACATAAAAAATCAGCACCACCATGATACTGATCTTCCAAAACCAGCATCGATGTGATATTGATCTTGGAAGATCAGCACCAACAGATAAAAATGAATCCCTCCATGTTTGGACTCTTTAAGGACCAAAAGACCTGATGGTGTCTCAACATATCTGTTATTTAAACAGTAAACTGATATCTAAAGCAGAGTTACTGTAGCAGTATAATAACAACAGACTAATGAATAACAGAACGAAATCAGAGTTATCTGGTTGAA
>JBBUKS010000113.1:713866-729795 GCA_038050645.1 Hedychium gardnerianum | reverse complement strand
ACATTTTGTTCTATAAATGATACTATTCTAATTATTTTCTTAATTTGTTTTTGTATAGTGGTTGCTATTACAAATATGACAAAGCTTGAATTTGAAGTACTTGACCTAATTGAAAAAAATTATTTGTCATGAATTTTGGATGCCGAGATCTACCTTGTCGCTAAGAGCTTAGGAGATACAATAAAAGAAGAAAACAACAAATCTTTGCATGATCGTGCAAAAATACTTATTTTCCTTCGCCACCATCTTGATAATAGATTGAAAGTTGAGTATCTTACTATAAAAGAACCACAAGAACTTTGAAAATTTTTGAAAGAAATGTTTGACCATCAGAGAACTATAGTTCTCCCAAGAGATCGTTATGAATAAATGCATCTTTGCTTGTAATATTTTAAATTTATAAGTGATTATAACTCAGCACTATTTAAGATTAGCTCCAAACTTACACTTTGTGGAGAGAAAATTACTTATCAAGATTTATTAGAAAAAACTTTCTCCACTTTTCATGATCGAATGTGCTCCTGCAATAACAATATCGTGAGCGTGGATTTAAAAAGCATTCTGAGCTTAACTCATGTCTACTAGTTGCTAAACAGAATAATAAGTTACTCATGAAAAATCTTCAATTGCACCCAACTGAATCTACATCGTTTCCTGAAGTAAATGGAATATCATTCCCCGAAGTGAATGCTAACTTATCTCAAAATCATAAAATTGAAATATGTCGTGGGCATGGCTATGGCCAAAGGAGAAATTATCAGCAACAAAATCGTAAAAAAACTTAAAACAAGCAACCAATAGTGAAAATCTAACAATGAAAAAGTAAAAGAGAAAAACTCAAAAGAATACAAAAATAAGTATTTTAAATGCAGGATGACAGGGTATTGGTCTCGTACCTGTTATACATCAAGGCATCTTGTGGATCTATACCAAAATTTGATCAAAGAATAAGGGAAAATAGAGATAAATTTTACTGATGATTATGATCCAATTGACATAACTCATTTGGATGTTTCTAATTTCATTGCTTAGCTAGATGACAATATTGATCATTTTATCAATTGTGACATGCTAGACAATATTGAATAGTTGTATTTCCGTAAGTGTCTTCCCCTTACCAAGTTTACTTTTGATTTAAGTTATAGGTAAAGTCTCTAGAAAGTATGGAATTATTGTCTTTCGGTCAAGTTACAATGTATTTTCTATTTCAAAATTTCATTTTATTTTAAGTTGTCAATGAGAGTTACTATTTTGGATCTTCATTTAATAAAATGTTTTATTTATAAATTTTGCAAGAAATTATTAAAATTATAATTCTTTTACTTATATATTTATTTTTCTTAAGATTAATAATAGAATATTAAGACAAATGTCTAGCAGATAGTGATACAACCCACACCATCCTTTAAAGCAAAAGGTATTTTTTTGAAGTTAACATTAGCTGAAAATAATATTATAACAATATCGGGTGCATCAAAAAATATTGAAGGTCATGGAAAAGCAAATATCATTTTACAAAATGATACAAGTTTATATATTGAAAATGCACTCTATGTTAGTAAATCCAGTAGAAATTTGCTTAGCTTTAAAGATATCCGCCGAAATGGATATCATATTGAAACATTAAATGAAAATAATATTGAATACCTTTGCATTATATCTATTATATCTGGCCAGAAGCAGATAAGAGAAAGATTATGTACACTCATTTCTGGGATGTATTGTACAATAATGAAAGCAGTTGAGATAAACATAATAACAAACTAGAAGTTTGTTGACAGGCACAGTTTCATATTATGGCACGACCGACTTGGTCATCTTGGGGCAATAATGATGCGAAAAATAGTAAATAATTCACATGGATATCCTTTAAAAAACTAGAAGAGATTTTTACATAACAAATTTTCATGTGTGACTTGTTCACAAGGTTAAATAATTATAAGACTTTCTTTGGCACTGAAGCACTAGCTAATTAAACGTATGTTTTGATATTGACAAAAATTCAAAGTCAAGGGTTGTCTTGTGATCTAATGAGCTTGACTGAGTGTGTAGGTAGCTCAACCAAAAAGTCCTAAGTGATCTTAGGCAAGGTACAAGTCCTAGTTGAGGCTAAGCAAAAGAAGTCCAAGTCAGTTGGCCTGGGCAAAAGTCATGGTCAGTTGGATTGTGCAAAGAAGTCCTGGTTGGTACGGACTGGGCAAGGAAGTCCTGGTTAAGGTGACTGATAAGACAGATCTAGAACGTCGGGCATAAGTTCTTGGAGTCGAGGACACTAAGCGAGAAGTCCTCGGGGTCGAGGACATCAGGTAGAAGTCTAGACGAGTTGGGGACCGGACGTCTAGTGAGAAGTCTCGGAGGTCAAGATTGGATGCTGAGTAAAAGTCCAAACATGCTTGGAGGACCAGATATTTGACAAACAGGTAAACTCTCCTAAGAGGAGTGGGTGAAGATGTGTTCCCTTAGAGAGAATAGTAGACGTCAGTCTGACCTAGGGTTTCATTAGAAAACCAAAAGTCAAGACCAAGATAGTCCATATTGGACTGATTTTATTACACTTTCATAGTATTATTATTGCTTTGTGCTAACTCTGTGATATAAGAGTTAAAACCTAGATGCAATTGATCCAGACATCTGGAAGGGATTTAGGCGCCCTAGGAGGATCCAAGCGCATCAAGGTATTGAGGCGCCCTGAGTCCAGATCATCGGCAGGATGAGATGACAACCTCTTTTTGACCAACCCACGTCAGCATCCAGGCGCCTCAAAGGGATTAAGATGCCTAGATCAGGAGAAAAGTGTATGATAGAAAAGATCACTCAAAGGGATCCCACATATCATTTTTTTTATACTTTTCATAGAAATTCGTGAGTAAGCAGCGGAATAAAAAGAAACAGAACAAAAACAAAACCAACACGCTTTCTTTTTACTTGGTTCACCGCCCGACGATAGTTAGTCAAAGGCCCACACCCAAATGAGTGCTTTCGTTGGACAATTCACTATCTGTTCGAATATTACAAAGATATAGAATTAGAAGTACAAAATAAGACAAGTATACCAATGACTTTAATGTAGAGGCTTGTGCGTAGTCGTCGGAGTAGCATTTTGGGGTCGTGGAGAGCTTTTCGGAGTAGCACACAAGTATGGAAGTCATAAGGAATTATTGTCCCAAGCTGTTGGTCGAAGTCTTCTTTTATTGACCCATCCATGCGCCTCTATTCACATTGAGGTGCCTCTATTTGAATCGATTTGATCAGATCTAAGTTAGTCGTGCCTTATCCGCTTCCAGGTGCCTCAATCCTTTTGAGGTACCTCAAGCGCTTACGTGGCTCGATCTAGCTGCTATGTGACTCAGGCTGAGTCTATCCCAACCCAGGCGCCTCAATCCCTTTGAGCTGCCTGGTTGCCAACGTGTGCCAACTTACCAAAGGCTGCCACCTTATCTTACTTCGCACTGAGGTCATTGAGGTGCCTCAATTCTTTTGAGGTTTCATCTTGAGGCGCCTAGATCCTTCCAGGCACTTGGTTTAGAAGTTTCCAATCTTTAGCTTCTGCATCATAGTGTTAGCACAGAAAAATATATAATAAATATAATGTTCGACAGTCTCAGGATTGTCCGATTCTGACTTTTGGATTTCTAGTGAAACCCTAGATCAAACCGACACCTACTCTTCCCTCAACGGGAAACGCATCCTCACCTACTCCTCTCAGGAGAGTTTACCTGTTGCCAAACATCTAGACCTCCAGACTATTTAGACTTTCACTCAGCATCCGATCTTGACCTCAGGGACTTTCCGCTAGACATTCTATCCTTGACCCGCCTAGACTTCTACCTAGTGTCCTCGACCCCGAAGGTTTTCCACCTAGTGTCCTCGACCCCTAGGACTTCTGTCCGGTGTCCTTGATCTGCTAAGACTTCTGTCCAGTCTCCCAGACCAAGACTTCATTGCCCAATCTCCCTGATAAGGTCTTCTTGCTCAATCTATTGACTAGGACTTCTTTGCCCAATCTCCCTAATCAGGTCTTCTTGCCTAGTCTACTGACCAGAACTTCTTTGTCTAGCCTCAACTAGGACTTTCACCTTGTCTAAGTTTCCTTAGGACTTTCTGCTTGAGTTTTTTGCACACTCAGTCAGACTCATTAGATAACAACAAATCTTAACTTTGATCCTTTGCCATCTATCGATTAGCTGGTGCTTCCAACACCAACATAAATTTCCTAGACTCTAGGATGTAGGGAGTAATTGTGATGTTGATGTATTAACTATGGATTTACCAATTTCCTTATTTTATGAAGTGTTTATAACTTGTTCCATGTGTGTGATACATTGTTTAAGTTTGATTGAATGTGTGTGTGAAGTGTATGCATGTCAATGTGAAGGATTAGTCACCATGTAGAGGAGAGACTTTAGATTGTATGCCCAAGGAGCCCTTAGTGAGGGCTAATTCTCCATAAGGGTTACCTTACTCGGACTTTCTAGAGTCTTCACTTTGAAATGAGGGCTAATTCTCCATAAGGGATTAGCTAATTAGTGTTTAATGGATTTTCACCAATTCAATGTTAGAAAGTGAGTTGTGTAATCTAGACTGTATACCCGAGGAGCCCTTAGTGACAAAGGGTTACCTTTAATCGAACTTTCTATATTAACTTTTCTACTTAATAGCATTGAATGGAAATGGTGTAATCACTCCAGTATAACCTTCATGGGTTTCTACTAGTAATTTGGTTAGAATTCCTACTTCCTACAAGAATGTAAACATGGAAGTAGAGAGATGAACAATCTATAGAATCATCAACTAGAATCATATTGAAACCTAAGTCCTAGGATTGCCTTCTCAAACCATTTTCTCTCTTAGCAACCATCCACTCTTACTAGACCTCTCAACCTCTCTCTCTCTCTCTCTCTCTCTCTCTCTCTCTCTCTCTCTCTCTCGCTCTAGTTCACAATCTTTCACAATGACTTCAATTGTTTAAATAATTTATTTTGTGGACTCACTAGTACTTAGTCAATAGTCTCTAAGGATCAATATTTTTTATTACTTGATAACTTAGCCGTGCACTTGCGGTTTTGATAACATATGTGTGTGGTGCGTGTGATGTAATAATTAGATTTATTTATGCTTTCGCTACATGTTTACGGAACATGTTTTAGCATGCACCCGAATCTGGCTACCCAACAATGGTATTAGAGTCTGATCGTGCTTCGACATAATCATAAAATTATTTTACGAGTCGTAGTTGGTCGTCGAATTAGATTTGAAATTTTTTCTATTTTTTCAAAAATTCTAATTTTGGAATATTTCCTAATTTATTAGGAATAATTTAATTTTAAAAATTTTCTGAAATAACTTATAAAATTTTAATTTTGATTTTTTTCCTAATTTGTTAGGAAATTCTATTTATGGAAAGTTTCTTATTTTGTCAAAAAAATTAATTTTGGAATATTTTTAAATTTATTAGGAAAATCCAATTTTGAAAACTTTTTGAAATAATTTAAGAAATTTCATTTATGGAAAGTTTCCTATTTTATTAGGAAAAAAATCACTTTTGGAATATTTCCTGATTTCTTAGGAAAATCTAATTTTGAATATTTTAGAAAATTCCAATTTAGAAAAGATTCTTATCTAATTAAAATTATTCTAATTATATTTCCTAATTTGTTAGGAAATATTTAGTTAGAAAATTATTTTCTAATTAAATTAGATTTTCTTGATTAGGAATTTTCCTAAATAAAATATATAATTAGATTTGGAAATTTATTTCCTAATTTAATTTTTTAAAAATTGATTTATAGAAATCAAATTCTTAATCATATTTTAAATTTAAATATAATCTATGATAATTATGACATGAGTTATAACATGTGATAATTAGTTATATGATATCATATAATTAGCTATGATTAGTTGCATCAATTATGTCATGTCATATATATGACATATCATATTTATGTCATGCGTGCAATGTGTCATATCATATTTATATCATGTGTGCGATGTGTCATATCATATTTATGTCATATCATTATATTTGTCATGCGTGCGATATGACATGTCATCATTTATGTCATGTATATAATATAATGATGACGATGAGACATAAATCCCTTATGCCAATTTTAAAGTCTACACCTTCCGTTAATATGATAAGAACCGGAGTCTAATTTCTTGTTTAAGTTGTTGAACTCACTCTAAGCTCGACTTGAAATTAGATATGTTCGAACCATTGAGATATGATCTCACGATTAACGGGTCGACTTTAACTTGAAGCATTAGGTTATTGTACTCACTCCAAGATTAATGTGGATAGGGGTAAAGTTGGGTGATATATATAAGATGTATACTTATTAATGAGTTGACAACCCGATGTTTATGCCAATATCAATTAGTTGATAGCATAATATGGTAGTTATGTATAAGTGATACATAATTGGTATATGTGATACCTACTACTGTAGCTAAAAATGACTTGTTGGACTCATTCTAAGGTTGTTCTTATCTATGGTGGATATCAACCCACTTGGAGAAAACCTATGATCTCCTTAACTCAAAGTAAGGGATCTTGAATTTGATAAGTGGGATTCTCATATATTTTCTCTTTTTTGTATTTCTAGGTTATTAGATTACACGAACAAAATGACTGGGCCGAACTTAGACATGAACAAAATGACTGGGCCGAATTTACTAGACTAGTATCGAAATTTGAGAATTATTCTCAAATCTGAAAAGATTGCCTATATCCTCAAAGAGCCTCTTCCCGAACCTCTTGCAGATGATGCTACTGATGACCAAAGGTTGGTCTATCAAAAGCACATGGCTAACCTGGATCTAGCAAGCTACATCATGCTAGCCTCAATGTATGCTAAATTACAAAAACAGCATGAGCATATTGCTCATACTATTGTTTTTCATCTGCGTGAGTTGTTTAACAAGCAAGAGAGATCTGAATGGTATGATATCTCCAGGATCCTCTTTCACTCACAGATGCAAGAGGGTTCGTCTGTAGTGCAATATATATTGAAGATGAATGACTACATTAAGCAACTGGGATCACCTGATTTTGTGATGGATCATGAATTAAATATTGATTTAATTCTACACAGTTTGCTTGAAAGTTATTCACAATTTGTGATGAACTATCGTATGAACTGTATTGATTCCTCAATTCCCGAGTTGATCAATATGCTCAAGACTGTGGAGCCTTCTGTCAAGAAAGATAAGAAGATGGTGATGTTAGTTGACTCTTCAAAGAAAGGTTCCAAGAGGAGGTCAAAATATCAAGCTAAAGGGAAGAAGAAGAAGGCCAAGACAGTAGAACGGTACTAAAAGGCCCATATCACCATTGTGGCAAGATGAGTCACTGGCGAAAAAACTACAAGATTTATCTTGAGTCTATAAAGAAGACGACATCCGATGCCCCATCTACTTTAGGTATCTTCGTTATTAAATGTCATACTATTTCCTCTAACACTTGGATATTGGATACTGAGTGTGACTCATATATATGTAATGATATACAGGGGCTAAGGGATAGTAGAAAATTGGTCAATGGAGAATCAAATTTGCGAGTTGGCAATGGAGCAAAGGTTGTAGTTGTCGCCATCAAAACTTACTTGTTAAAGCTTCCTAATGGACTGGTTTTGGAATTAGATAATTATTATTTTACTCTTGCATTAATAAAGAACATTGTTTTTATTTCTTGTTTAAATAGAAAATATTTTCATTTGACATTTAGAAAGAATTGTTGTTACATAACTTTGAATAATTTCTTTATAGGACTAGAACATTATGTATGACATCTACGCGCTAGATATATCCAATGACATATTCAATATCGAAACAAACAATAAGCATGCTTGACGGATGATTAGTTAACCTCTTACTCGTGGCATTATCGCCTTGGTCATATAAGTAAGAAACGCATATCCGAACTAAAAAAGGTTGGTAGTTTGGAATCATTTGAATTGAATTCATTTGATACATGTGTCTTATGCTTAAAAGGAAATATGACTAAGTTACCTTTTTTTGGAAAAGGTAAACTAGTGGGAGAGTTACTCGGCTCATACATACTGATATATGTTGACCAATGTCAACTCAAACTTGAGGAGGTTATAGCTACTTCATTACCTTTATCGATGATTACTCACGATTTGGGTATATGTATCTATTAAGATATAAATCTGAGGCCTTTGAAAGGTTCAAAGAATTCAGAAATGAAATAGAGAAATAACTTTTAAAAAGTATCAAAATACTTTGATCCGATCGAGGTAGTGAGTACTTAAATCAAGAGTTTCAAGATTATCTAAGGGACAATGGAAGATTGTCTCAATGAACTCTGTCTTATACGCCACAATACAATGGTGTATCTAAAAAGCGAAATCGAACCCTATTGGACATGTTAGGTCAATGATGAATCATGCAAGTATTTACAAATCCTTTTGGAGTTACATACTGAAGACAGCTGTTTACTTGGTAAATAGAGTCCTGACCAAGACAATCTCTACTACTCCATTTGAGAAATGGATTAGTAAAAACCTCACCTATCTTACTTGAAGATATGGGGATGCCCTGCTTATGTGAAGAGGACTATATCAAATAAGCTGGATGCTAAATCTAATAAGTGTCTATTTATTGGTTACTCTAAGGAAACTAGGAGTTACAAATTCTATCATCCCTTGGAACAAAAGGTATTTGTTTCGAGACATGCTGTATTCTTAGAGAAAGAGTTTATCTTGCAGGAAAACAGTGAGAGTGAAGTTGAACTTGAGGAAGTTCAAGATACTCCAATAGACACATAACAGACGCCTAGTCAAGAACCACAACCGACTCATGATGATGAGCTATCGGCTGAACCTATGAAGATACTACCTTTTCGTAGATCTAGTAGGACACGTATGATTCTTGAGAGAAATGAATTTCTCATAAGTGAATCAAATAACGTGTTGCTCATTGAGGATGAAGAATCTACTGATTATGAGAAAATTTTGAAAAGTTCAGAAAGAGACAAGTGACTAGCAGCCATAAAGTCGGAAATAGGTTTCATGTACAAAAACCAAGTTTGGAACTTGGTAGACCCACTTGAAGGCATTACGCCTATTTGGTGCAAGTGAGTTTTCAAGAAAAAACTGACATGGATAGTAATGTAATTACCTACAAAGCGAGATTAGTGACAAAAGACTATCGTCAAAGGCAAGATGTTGACTATGACGAAACCTTCTCACCAATAGTTATGCTTAAATCCATTCAAATACTTAGGCCATAAAAACTCATTATGATTATGAGATATGACGGATGGATGTGAAAACAACTTTCTCAATGGAAATCTATTTGAGGATGTGTATATGATATAACCCGAGGCTATCACATCTATTGATAAAAATAAAGTATGCAAGTTTCAGCAATCCATTTATGGATTGAAGCAATCATCCAAGAGTTGGAATATCCATTTTGATGAGGCAATCAAAGAGTTTGATTTTTTACAAAATTTTGACGAACCTTGTGTGTACAAGAAGGTTAGTGGGAGTGCGGTCATATTCCTAGTGTTGTATGTTGACGACATATTACTTATAAAAAATTATGTACCTGTTCTATAGTAAGTTAAGGGTTGGTTGTCCATAACGTTCTCCATGAAAGACATGGGAGAAGCAACCTATATCCTCGGGATTAAGATCTATAGAGATAGAGTGAATAGTTGCTTGGTCTTTCGCAGTCTACATATATAGATAAAGTGTTAAAGCAGTTTAGCATGGATGAATCCAAGAAATGTTTTAAACCCATGCAACATGAGATTCACCTTTCAAAGTCTATGTGCCCATGCACAGAAGACGAGAGGATTTGCATGAGTAGGATATCCTATGCATCAGTTATATGATCTATCATGTATGCTATATTATATATGAGGCCTGATGTATCATACACTCTGAGTGTCATGAGCAAATACTAGTCAGATCCAGGCATGGATCATTGAGCAGCTGTCAAGGCAATCCTTAAGTACTTGAAAAAAAACTAATGATGTGTTGTTGGTCTATGGAGATGGTGATATGATTACACACGAGTATATTGATGCCAACTTCTAGACAGACTAGGATGACTCCAAGTCCTAGTTTGGATACATATTCACATTGAACGGAGGCGCAATAAGTTGGAAGAGTTCCAAGAAAGACACCGTTGCAGATTCTAGTACTGAGGCATAATACATTGTAACTTCTGAAGCAACAAAGGAAGCAGTTTGATCAAGAAGTTCTTTTCTAAACTAGGAATGGTTCCGACCATTGTTGAAGCATTACCAGTTTACTGCGATAACACTAGAGGCATTGGTCAAGCAAAGGAACCCAAGTCTCACCAACGATCCAAACATGTGCTTCACTACTATTATCTAATCAGAGAGATCATTAGTAGGAATGAACTACAAATCGAGAAAATTCCCATCAAAAGGAACCTAGCGGATCCTTTGACAAAGGCTCTACCACAAAGTAAGTTTGAGAGTCACGTCCAGACCTATAGTATTGGATACCATGGCGATTGACAATAGGCCAAGTGAGAGTATGTTATATTTGAGAGATGTCCTAAGACAATTGCCTTATGAAATGTATTATTTATTAGATAAATAAATGGTTTACTATTTGACTGCACATTCTTTGTGTATGATTGGATCTTAAACTCAATTATTGAATATCCGCAATATAATTCATAGTATGAAGAAACTTGTGATTGGATCACAACTAGTGAGTATCTCTACATGTGTAATTATGAATCTATTAAAATATTCCCTAGTTGATGAATTGATGAGTTTGGATATCAACGATTCTGTGAGACTGACACGTGTTATACTCCTTGGTTTAACCAAGCAGCTGCTCTCACTACTAGAGACATTGGGATGTCGAGAGTTAAACATGGATGCTAGTTAAATGTAACTAGTTCATTAGAGTGACCTGCCATGAGACTTCGTATGGTTTTTTATATATATGGATATGTCAATGAAGATCTCATTGCAACTTAAGTGTGAGTTTCCTTCGACTTGAGGTATTCAAACATCTACTTGGAGGTGTGGACTCGTATGATTGAGTATAAGTTAAATTGACCGAAGGTGATTGGATAGCCCGCAAAGGATTCAATGCTTCTTGTATAAGGAAACATATACCCTATGGTCACTTGTCAGGATTGTTACTCAAAATCTTTGGCCAAAGCAATACATGTCAAGAGTATGATACTCTTGGACACATGTCTGAGTAATTCGAATCCACAAGATGAGGAAGTATAACTTTGGCTAGCTGTGACTTAGTCAGCCTAGTGGGGACTGACATATAGACCATATCTTGAACCAAGTGGGTATAAGATGAGTGAAAGGAACAAGACACGACTCACTATAGCTACTGAAGGATTTAGAAAGTGGTTCTGGAATGAATCATTGATTTTTCGATCAATTGGGGGTTATGATGTATTACTAGGTGTCACTCATGATCTATTCGTAATTAATGATTAATTACAAATGGCCAACATAACTGGGAACCTACTGGGTCACACACACTACAAGTTTATCTAAAGGACATAAAATGAGTTTGAGAATTAGATTCTCAGATAGAGAGAGACTAAGTTTGGTTGGACTAGACAAAGGGCAAATCTGGAAAGTGTTTAGCACAACGAAAGCGTGGATGTACCATATCTCTTGTAGATGAGTTATACCCTCTTTGGTTTAATTGTAAACCAAGATTGTTTGGTTTAAAACGAAAGGGTGTTTTATTTTGAACCAAGTGATTTGGTTTTGAATCAAACTTAAGGTTATTGGTATAGGTTGTGGGTTAATGGATTTAGGTTTTGGACTTGCTTCTTAAACCCAATAAGAGATTTATATATTGATATAGATCGGAGAGAATTATCATTGGATTGATTAAAACCTAAAAGTTAGGTTTTTCCTCAAACCCTCTCCTCTCTCTCTCTTGCGACGTCGACCACAACAAGGAGCCGAAGCTATTTGTGCTGCTGCCACTAGCCCACCTCGCTGGAGAGAGTAGTCCTGAGGCTATCCCCCTTTCTCCTTCCGCCTCTGGAGCCAAGGCCGCTGTCCGACTGTCGTTCGACCACCGTCTGTCTGACATGAACAGTAGCAAGAAGCTACTATTCTCCTGAGCCTCGACGTCGCCGTAAGGCTCACCGTCGGCTGCCCTTGCCACTAGAAGTCCTTCTTTGACATCCGAACCTTTCTTCCATCGGCCACACCGCTGACAATAGTGAAGGATAGCTCCGAACAGCAGCCCTTTCCAGCATGCCGTTCATCTTGCTTCATGTCATTGGGTTGGGTATGCCGCCGGGTATCGAAGCAAGTGGGAGATCCTCTGTGTTTGGTATCGTCAGGTTGCAAACGCCGCCGAACACTGAACCTTTGGTGAGATCCTCTCTTAGATCACGTCATCTTCGATTGTCGGCTAGTATCGAAGAAGGAGATACGACTTGTGGCTTTGGAAGCCGTCTCGATGATTGCTTGGCGTAAATATGGATAAAGGCGAGGCTTGATAGCGTCGCTTGGTTGATGCCATTCTCGCTCCATGTGATTCGTCAGATATAACTAGATTAAAGTTATTTCATAAAATTTAATTGCTCGATTATGTCTTCATGAGTGTATCCTGGTATGTGTGTGGTGCGTATGATGTAATAAGTAGTTATTATATCTATTTACTTTTGCTTCCGCTGCATGTTTACGAAACATGTTTTAGCACACACCCGCATCGAGCTCCACTACCGTGGCCATCTAGAAGGAAGGACTTGATGGGTCATAGAGGATCGAAGGTCAAGTCAAAAATCTTGGGGGTTGATCGGATGCTGAGTAAAGGAAGCCCAAATAGATCTATAGAACCAAGGATTGGTCAACGGTAAGTTGAGGTAAATTCCTAGAGTGGAGTGGTTATTCTGAAAGGAAAAATGGGTAAGGATGAGTCCTCTTTATAAGGACATCCTTATGCGTCAATCCGATTAAGGGATTCACTTGAATTTTGATGTCAAGATCGCACAATCAGGGGACTGTCAAACTCAATCATACTACAATATTTTTGTTTTATGTTCGAACCCATGTTTTGCAAGATCAAATAAACTGATCAGCTGGATTGGTAGATCAATGTTGATTCAACCACAAGTGCATGGTAGAGTCGTCAAGTAATAAAAATATCAATCCATAGGGACTATTAATTAAGCATTAGTCAAGTTCGTAATGTAAGTTATCTAGATGGTCGAAGGTTGGTTGAATGCTTGAGAACTAGAGGACTTGAGCGTAAGAGCTTGAGAGAAGAGAGAGAGTGTGTGAGTAAGATCACCGAGAGAGAGTGTGTGAGCAAGAGAAAGAGAGAATGTGAGAGTGTGTTGACTTAAGTGGAATGGTTCTAGGATTTCGATTTCACTATGATACTAGTTAATGTCCCTAATACATGTTCACCTCCTTACCCTCCATGTTTATGATCTTGTAGGGATTCTAACCAAATTATTGGTATGATCCCGCGAAGATCACACCGGAGTGCTTAAACCATTTCATTCTAATGCTATTAAGTAGAAGAGGTTACATCAAAAGTTTAGTTAAAGGATTACCCTCTGTCACTAAGGATTCTTCGGTCATACAGTCTAAATTACACAAGTCACTTTCTAATATTAGAATAGTGAAAACCCATTGAACTATAGTTAGCTAATCTCTTATGGAGAATTGCCCCTAATTCAAGGGGATGACTCTAGAAAGTCTGGTTAAAGGACTACCCTCTATCACTAAGGGCTCCCCGGGCATACAATCTAGAGCAATATCTTCTACATGGTGACAATCCTTCACATCCACATGCATACACTTCACACACACATTACATTAAATACAAATAAGGCATCACACACATGGAACAAGTCATAAACCCTTCATAGAATAAGAAAATTGGCATATCATAGTTCATACATCAACAATCACATCACAATTACTTCCTACATCCCAGAATTCAGAGGTTACTCCATGGAGAAGGAAGAATAAATTGAAGATATGAAAGAAAATATTCTTACAACCCAAATATGAGAATAAAGGAGAAGAAATGCTTAGTGGGGAGATTGCCGGTGTCTTCGAGATGTTCCCTCACTCCAACGGTGGATGAATCATCGAGATGGATGGAGATGATAGCTCTAGGATTTCACCCAAAGGGTAGACCCTTTCCCAAGGAGAGGGGCTGAGCCCCAAACCAAAGATGGTTCAAGCAAGAGTTTACTTGACCCTTTTATACTTCCCAAAAATTGCCCAGATCTATCCCATTTGTTGGGCTCCGCCAAAACAATTTTTTCACCCATTAGACCACTTCATCTCGGGTTGAGGTTTGAAAAAAAGTTGTATCACTTAAAATTATCTTCAATTTGATAGTTCAAACATCTCAAAACTCCAACCAAGCCGAAAGTTATGGTGGTTCAAAGTTTGGTCTGCAAATCTGGTCAGAGGATGCGACATGGCCATGCCTTAGAGTCATGGCTGTGACTTTTAGTATGGATAGATGGTGGATTCTTCTATTTAATTTTGAATAAAACTAGTATATATTGAAGTTATCTATATTTTTGAAGTTGATGTAGCCCAAAACTCCAACCGTGCGAAAAGTTATGACCATTTTACTTTTGATCCGCAGTGTTGTCTAGAATTCAACACAACCGTGCCTAAAAAGGCACGGCCGTGCCATGAAAAAAATTGGGGAAGGTGTGTGTTAACTATGATAAAATTTAGTTAAGCTCTAAAAATATTTTATATAAATCCATAAGAAAATTTGGAATTTTTAGGAATTTTCGGGGATTAAAATGGAATCATATGGAATTATTAAGGATTTAATGAAATAAATCTTATGTAATGAAAAGTGGATAGAAACTAATACCCAAAGTTATTTATTAAACCCTAGGTTTGGGTTATTAAAATACCCCACTAATATATCCCGCCGACACCCTCAACCCTTCTCTTTCTCTCTCGCGTGATTTCCCGAACCGAGCCGAGCCCTTCTTCCTCGCGCGATCCCTCTCCTTCTTCACCGAGCCCTCTTTTGCCGATCGCCCCTCTCCCCTGCGGCTCCCGTTTTTCCCGAGCCCACCACACCACGACTCCCTCCGAGTCCACCCCTTCCGCCGCCGTCGCCGGAGTCGACAACAGGATTCGAACCTACGCAACAAAGCCTAGCAAGATTCGAACGTGCGTTCTCTCTTCTTGCTTTTCATTCTATTTTTTTTTCGAATTCTTTCGGGAGAGAATTTGTACGAGCTAGAGATGAATGAGGCAAAACCTTTTTTTGGTCATTCGGTTTATTCTCAGTTGTGTTTTGGTAAGAATTTACAGAAACTACAATCAGTTCCGGTCACCTGCTGGTATTTCCGGCCACCAACAGTAAGGGGGAAAGCTTTCGTTTAAGGAAGGGAGCTACTTCTCCGGCTGACTTTTCGGCCACCACCGTGGGTAAGAGGTGATAATATGTATAGTTTAATTCTTAGAGGACTTAGGCTTAAATGGTTAAAGAAAATGCATTTATGCATATTTGCAATGTAGATTAGTGATTTAGGGATTAATTGAAGTGTATTTGGCTTTTAATTAATTGGATGACATGCGATTAGGCCTTAATTAAATCTTGCACATAAGGTGTTCGATAGAATGCTTAGTTGGAATTTAATATTATTCTTGGATGTTTACGTTGTTTCACATTTCTCAAAATATTAAGATCAAATGTGAAATACCAATTAGGTTGACGATGTTAATTTAAATGAAACTACAAGACATGATATGTTGCTTCTGGCACATGCATGTTGAGAATTTAATCTAACGAATTTGTTAGATGGGTTGTTAACCCAATTCAGGTAGTTATTGGAATTATTTTATCATGAATTCGTATTGAAGCTAAAATAGTTTATATTTCTATTTATAGGCTCCGGATACGATACAGATCGTCGACTCTGAGGAT
>JBBUKS010000113.1:636474-679973 GCA_038050645.1 Hedychium gardnerianum | reverse complement strand
TCCAAATTAATGGATGCTTCCACCCATTAAACTAAATGTTAATTTCCCCTTAACAACGTTATAAATTCTTTAAACCCCACTTAGCATATCTCCATTAGCTAAATTAATTATTTAGTAGGTTGAATCAATGGTCTAAATTAATAAAATCAATATCCGTTCTAGTATAAACCAGCACTAGTAGTCCACATCCTTCTAAAACACTTAATATTCAGTGTTAAGAATTATTTATCATAAAATAAGCTAAAAAGAATTCAAAGAGAGTTTTGCATGACCTTCTCCAAATTTCCGGAAAGTCAATCTTGCATATCAACCCTAACTCATTGAAGAATAAGGAAAAATCAAAGGAAAAACATTTGTGACAAACTGTATTCCCATGGACACGATCCAGGATAACAACAAACCAAAAGGTTTGCAAAACACCGCTTCATGACTTTCAAAACAGGGCAAATTTATGTCCAAAAACAGATTCGTAAACAGGTTTTACTAGATTCCCAGGGAAAAATCCACACACACACACAATTAACCAGTAAAAGTTATTAGATATATTAGATCCAGCGACCACACTCGCGCAACTTGAAGGTTCCGGTAACTGATACCTAATCACTTAACAACTACCGCGCCCACCACAAAATACGACACAGATCATTACTTTTCGTCTCGTAAGCATTAAGAGATCAAAAGGCCTAAACTATTGCGACAAAGATATCACGGTGATCAGCAGAGAAAATGACCGTAGAACTGTACCAGATCTCCCAAAAAAACAAAAACACAGGAAAAAAAACAACAGATCGACCGTTCTTCGGAAGCAAAAGGGATGGCAAATAAATCGAAGTCGACTGAACGCGATCTGGCCGGAAAAAAGTAGGCACTCCGAGAACTTACAGAGGATCGGAGCAACGACATGTCGACGGGAGAGGAGTAAAGCGATCCGCCCTTGCCTGGTTTTTTTTATGGCGATCGTCGATTAGAAAAAGAGACGATCGGAAGAAAAGAAGTGGTGGTGGAAGCAGATGCCTTTCGTCTGCCGGTTCAAGGCTGCTGCTTTTCTAGCCTACCAAACCAAACAGGTTGCAAGCAGACAAAAGGCGATATATATTCTCTCTCATAGTTTACTCATTTTACCATTTTACCCCCGTCCTTTAATTTAAATTATTATATTTTATCAAAAAGGAAACGCTCTTGATGTTAATGTTAATTTTGTTTATATTTAAATAAAATTTTAAAACGTACTTAAGATTTTGTCCACTTTCAAAATGTCCTCAGACTTTTAATATTTTCAGGAAATTTCATAAGATTTAGTTATATTTTAAAATACTTAAATAATAAGGTAAAAATTAAAAGACGTCCCAAATTAAAAAAAATTCAAATGGATAATAATTTTTTTATTTAAAATCAAATTGATGGAACTGACGACGCATTATTTAAAATTAACTCACCAAATCAAAAGGAGGCCATTGGATAAAAAAACAATACCGGAGAGTGAATTAGTAAAACCTATAGATTAGGGACTTATTCGTTAAAATGCCCAAATATAATCCAATGAGCTGCAAATGGATTCGTTTTTCACGTTCCTTTGCGTCGTCGCCGCCAAAAATGAGATTTTTGAGCGCAGGATTTAAATCGCCTTCCTTGATCTCTGCGTTCCGTTCCGATTTCTCTTCCAGGTTCTACAGATCTCTGAAGAGCTGCGCCGTCGACTTCGTTGATTCCGACTACGCGTCTGAAAGCGACGTCTGCTGTTGTTCACCAGCGCGGACGGTCGAAGAACTCACGGGCCGCCTCTTCTCCATCGTCGGCACGTGCCGGGATCCTTCGCACCTCCCCAAAGGCCGCCAGGTTCACGCCCAGGCCGTGGTTAATGGCGTCAGCGATTTCACTATGGGCACTAGGCTTTTGGGTATGTATGTTCTCTGCCAAAGCCTCTTGGACGCCAAGGATTTGTTCTTTTCGCTCGACAAACGCTCGTCGTTGCCGTGGAATTGGATGATCAGAGGGTTTACCATGACGGGCTGCTTTGAATTAGCTCTGTTGTTCTATTTCAAAATGTGGTTCGTCGGCGCCTATCCTGATAGGCATACGTTCCCTTATGTGATCAAGTCCGTTGCTTCTTTATCAGCTGTAGAGTCAGGTCGGTTGATTCATAGTACTATATGTTCAATGGGTCTCGAAACTAATATATTCATTGGTAGTTCCTTGATCAAGATGTACACGGAGAACAATGAGATCGGGAGTGCAAGGGAGGTGTTTGATAGAATTCCCGAAAAGGACTGCATTTTGTGGAATGTCATGATTGATGGATACATGAAAATCCATGATTCTGCACATGCTATTTTGTTGTTTGATAGCATGAGGCTTGCGGGCAGCAAGCCAAATTCTGTGACCTTCGCTTGCATCTTGTCTATCTGTGCCTCAAAAGGGATGCTGAAGCATGGAATTCAGCTTCATGGGCTCGCAGTTAAGTTTGGTGTGGAGTTGGAACCTTCGGTGGCAAACACATTGCTGGCATTGTACTCTAGATGCCGCTGCTTGATTGATGTGCAAAAATTGTTTGCTTTGATACCACAGATTGATCTGATCACTTGGAATGGGATGATCTCTGGGTATGTCCAGAGTGGGCTTGTTGATGAGGCTTTGGAACTGTTCTGTGAGATGCAAGCTGCAGGAATGAAGCCAGATTGTATTACATTGGCAAGTTTTCTTCCCAGCTTTTCTGGTACTGCAGGAATGAAGCAGGGCAAAGAAATTCATGCACACATAATTAGGAACAATGTCCCAATGGATGCCTTCTTAAAAAGTGCACTGATTGATGTATACTTTAAATGCAAGGATTCAGTGATGGCAACGAAAGTTTTTGGTGCTACAGGAACAATGGATGTAGTAATTGGCAGTGCAATGATATCTGGTTATGTGCTTAACGGGATGAGTGGCGATGCTTTGAATATGTTTCGTAAATTACTAAAAACACAAATTAAGCCTAATCCAATCACCATAGCTAGCGTTTTACCAGCTTGCTCTTGCTTGGCTGTTTTAACTTTGGGGAAGGAGATACATGGTTACATTCTGAAGAATGCATATGAAGGTCAGATTTATGTAGCTAGTGCATTGACTGACATGTATACCAAATGTGGCAGGGTTGATCTTGGTTATCAAGTTTTCACCAAAATGCCAATTAGGGATGTTGTTGCATGGAACTCAATGATTGCAAGTTTTGCTCAAAATGGGCAACCAGAGGAAGCCATAACTCTTTTCCGTCAAATGGGAATAGATGGAATGAGATATGATTCTGTGTCCATATCCTCAGCCTTATCAGCATCTGCGAGTATACCTGCATTACGCCATGGTAAAGAGATTCATGGTTATATGACGAGAAGTGATATTAGGTCAGACCTATTTGCTGAAAGTGCCTTGATAGATATGTATGCCAAGTGTGGGGATCTAAAAGTGGCTTGTCAAGTGTTTGATTCAATGACACATAAGAACGAAGTATCATGGAATAGTATAATTGCTGCTTATGGGGCACATGGTCTTTTTGAAGATGCTATGTGTTTGTTTCATCATATGCAGGAAGCAGGAATTCTACCAGATCATATAACATTCCTTGCTTTGATATCTGCATGTGGCCATGCTGGTCGAGTTGAAGAAGGGATTCAGCTATTTCATTCTATGCAAGAGCAATATGGAATCATACCTCGCATGGAGCACTATGCTTGTATGGTCGATCTTTATGGGCGTGCTGGGCAGCTAAATAAAGCTCTAGAACTGATTAAGAGTATGCCATTTAAACCAGATGCTGGGATATGGGGCACAGTTCTTGGAGCTTGTAGGATTAATGGAAATGTTGAACTAGCTGAGCTTGCTTCAGAGCAACTCTGTGAGTTGGATCCTTTGAATTCTGGTTATTATGTGCTCCTGTCAAACATACATGCTGTGGCTGGCAGGTGGGAGGGAGTAATTAAAGCTCGAAGCTTGATGAAGGAAAGAAGGGTACAGAAAGTGCCAGGTTATAGCTGGATAGAAATAAGCAATGTCAGTCACATGTTTGTTGCTGATGACAAATGCCATCCAGATTGCGAACTCATCTACTCTACATTGAAGAATCTACTTCTAGTGCTTAGGGAAGAGGGTTATGTTCCTAGACCAGACATAAATTTCCACCAAACATGGATACCTCAAACAGGTAAATGATTGCTGCTTATTCTACCCCAAAATTGGTCAAAGAAGACAGCAATAACAAATGCATATCCTCCCAAAATTGAAAAACATACATAGCACTTGTATATGTTGGCTATTGGCAAAGTTCAAGAGCTGTGCTGCTATGTTGTCATCTGTTTAAAAAAATGATTATGGTCCTGCCAAGTTGAGATTCAGTTTTTGGGTCACTTATGTTTCTTGTCGTCCAATCTTTATATCTTCCACCAACTTCAACTCTGAATATATGATGTTAATTACTTAATTGCATTTCATGCTAGCAATACACATTTGAGATTAATGATTTATATATAGATGGCTGCTGAAATAAGTGAGTTTCTAAGTAGCAAAAGACATGCTTATTAGACTATCTATTCTCATTTATAAATTGCTAATATCTTTCCTATTCACTTCTACACAAAGAGCATCTTTTATGACATTAGCACCAAACTACAGCATTTGTTCATGCTTAGACCTTGTGGAACCCATTAAGTATCTAAACATAAATAAAACCTAATATAGATTCTAGTCCAAGTAAGTAACTAATCAACTAAACGTACAACATTGGTTAATTAAAGGCCTAGATTTGACAGTAACTCTAAAATGTAAAGCATAACTAGATAATATAAGTATGCTATTATTATAATAAGTAGCCAATAAACCCATGACGGCACATCTTAAACGCACGCTTGAAGTTCATCACACTCATATGTTTCCGACTGCTATGGTATTGACACATCATATTATGATTAGTTAAGTCATAGCTTCAGGACCTAATTGTATTTGTATTTTGTACCTTTGTCTATTCCAGTTTTGATTATACTAGTATGATTTTTGTATTGTCAACTGAGCTATATTGTTATATACATGAATCAATTCAAATATCAAATTGTTCTTTGTGCAATATGTGAACTAGGTGAAGGAAAATGTGGAGTTGATCTCACTTAGATGCTACAAGGACATATGCTCTCGTCTAACGCAAGATACTCATTCTAGAAAAAATAGAGACTCCTACTGACAACAATTAGCAGAGATATTCTTGCCAGTATGGTATGTTATAATTTGAAATGTTTTCCATACTTCAAGTTGTTTATACGATGTTTTAATTCAATTCATTAGAATACTATTATGTTCTTTTTTGTGGAAGTAAACAAATTTAAGAGAGAATAAATAAGGTGGGGCTAATCCAAAACCATGTCGTCCCAGCCTGAACTGAGCATGGGCGCAACTCGACTGAGATGATAACTGATACTAAAACCTGACTACAGTTCCAAAATTTTAAACCTTGGTTAAAATGCTAAGTTTGTTAATGAATTGATATCATATCCAAAGTTTGTACAATTGGTATTTACTAATAGGGTCAATTACACAACTAAGTTATATAGTCACACCATAACCTTGGTTCACAATAACAATTAAATCAAAAAGCCAAGCGAGGGTGATGGTGTAGTGAACCACTTATAGCTAATTTTTGGGTACTAATCAAAGTGTTTTTTTTACACAATGATTTTTAAACATGCTAAAACTCTTTACTAACAGTTATTTGCTCCTAATTTTAAGAATAATATCTTTTTAAAAAAATCTCATGACGAACTTCTCCATTCCACTGGTGCAAGAAGTCCATGTAGCTAAAATCAGCATCATTAGACAGTAAATACCTATTGTTTTCCTGTAGGTTGCCACTCATTGATTCCTGATGGTTTTTGAGCACTAGGAATCTTATTTGCAAATTATGAGCAATACTCCCAGTGGCCATGGTTATGCTCCGGCGTGTTGCCCCAAGTGTGAAGGTAAGTCTTCTCTTCAGTTTTCTAATTTGATAACTTTTTTCTATACTCAACTATTCAACGACCAGTAATGATATGGAGGTTGAATGTTCTTTACCATTATAGAGATTTCCTAAGCGCACTCAAATGGTAGTGTTAGTTAAATTCCCTGAAAAGGTGGGGGGTTTGTTCTTATGTCTTTTATTTAGAGAAATGACCATTCAATTTCTCAATTTCGATATATTTTAAGCAATCTAAGTGAAGAAGATCATACACTTATCATAATGTTAGAGATTACTGCATTAGTCACTTTTTTATTCGACATACAGGTATCCTTATGCAACAAATTGTGCATCATGGAATAAATCATATTTACAGTTTAAGAATCATACATTTTTTATGGTCAATTAAGATATATTGATAAACAGTTCTGTGGCTAATGTCATAATAAAAGGCCTCTTCTAGGGCATTCTTAATGTATTGCAAGATCCTTAGAGCTGTCTCCCAATTATTGACATTGAGGCAAATAAATTAACTAATCACACTTACAATAGATGGTTTACTCTCATGACGGGAAGATAATTCAACTTTCCAACTTAGTCTTATGTAGTTAGATTAGATAATATCTCTCTGTCATGACATCAATCTAACATTAAAATCTATAGGATGGCAAAGTAGCTTAGCTCCTAGCATACCAATTTATTCGAGCATAGCAACATCTATGCTAAGGAATACTTTAGGTCGCTTAGATCCTCAATTTGAAAGTGTCGATGAGATCCCTATAAAGCCATCACTAGTAATGATGATATCATCAAAGTATGTTTTCCAGACTAGGAGTTAAGATGAAACGTCTAGTGATATAATGCCCTTCTGATCATCCAAAACTGAAAGAGTTAAGCTTAATTTATCAAACTACACCTTAAAAGATCGCTTTAGCTCATGCACGAGTTTACACACAAGAACAATCTCCTTGTGAGTAATAAGATGAGACGTGTCTACTTAATTCCGTTTTGCACTGGATACTGATCTATCCTTGTCATTGTTTTGGTCTTTTGGACTTGCCACACAGGAACTACTTGCAGACAGCCAGCCACTCAATCTGGATCCACATTCTGCGTGAGTCGGTCGAAGAAGAATTAGTAGGTAAAACAATCTACCAAAGAACTGGAGTAGCTTCAGAACATTCGATCAAACTCCACAAGGAAGTGAGTAGCTAACAAATTCCACCTAATGCTTCCTTTATGCTAATTTCATTAAGTTTTCCTTAAAAGTTGATGAATTGTGCAAAAAGTGTAACAATTTCTTTCACAATGACTACCAGGGTTGTGCAAGCCAAGGCCAATGTTTGAAGCCCAGTAAGGACGAATATTCAGTCTCTAAGTGTGCATAAGCTGAACTCCGAATTTACTTGATAGATAAATTAAGATGGAAGATTGTCTATTTTTAGGATTAATTGGACTAATATATATATATATATATATATATATATAATAACAAGCCACTTGCTCTTGGATTAACTTTTAAGTATGAAGAATTTTAAAGTTTTATTTTTGGACTTTAAAATATTTTAGTCCATTTAGCAATTTTAATCTGATTAAAATAGCTAGATGGACTAAAATATTACAAAATTGAAAAAAAAAAAAAATAGACTATATTTGTGTTATTAAAAGTGTGAGAAATTTAAATTTGATTTTATTCTTTTGTTCTAATAAAAGATGGATTAAAATATTTTAAATAAAAAAACAAAGTTCATTAAATTCAACTTATGGTGGAGAAGGTAACTTCACAAAGTTACTTTGTGAAGATGAAAAAGAAAACTGGTCAATCAACAAATTGCGTTCACATAAATATTTCTCAAGTAAATCGAAAAAAAATCACCATTCCTCTATTTTTATGGCAAGTAGTAAATTAAAAACTCAGGTCTTGTTAAGGTTGAAGATAAGCTTGATCACTAGATACAATTATCCAAATATACTAGTTAATCACGATTATCACAAGTTAACTATCAAACAAAAAATATTAGCCACCCTAAGTTAAATTATATGCAAAAAAGTTTAAGTCAAACAGTTTGATGTCACTGATATGTATAAACTAGATTCATTGTGATTTCACTTACCATGCTTCAATCTAATAAATGAACTTTTTGGCCCACAATTAGGATTAGAATGAGACATGATTAAACACTAAAAAAAAATTAATTAGTCAATCTAGTCCATGACATATATTAGTAAATCCATGTGGGCCATTATGATCATGTGCATGCATGGATATTACCACATATGCATATTTAAAATGCACACTTGAGTAATTTTATTTTATAATGATATTAAAATAAGAATATTTTTCAGATAAATAAAAAAGATAAATTACTATTTTGATTTTTGATAAAAATATTTATATTTTAATTTTACTTCTTTGTAACTAGATAATACAATTTCACTTAGTCATGTCATAATCCTTGAAATTACTATTTGCACTAAATATTATCAAGATTGTTATTAGTTGTAAATTTTTCTTTCCTAATTTCTGATAATATTAAAATGTTCCTCGAACATTATGAAAATAACTTACTTTGTACGATAAATATTTCCACAATTTTTCATTGCCAATTTTTTTTTAGCTAGCATTGGTTAATCTGAAATGATCAATTTAGTCATCAAAATAATTTAGAAGTGTCTAATCTAACAATTCAATATTTCAGATTTATCATTCAACCAATGAAAAATATTCTTTAATACATCATAATTAAAAATCGAATCATAAATATTTAATAGATTAAATGACACATTCAATACAAAAAAAAGGTAAAATTCATCCTCCTAACCATTTCTCATAATTGTCTTATATTATTAGGAGAAAAAATTAAAATAAATCTCATGTGAAAAAAATATATAATTTTTATTAATCTTTATTTACATTTGATAAATTTTCCATGTGCGCCAAATTACACGTTGGTTGTGTAGTAAGCAGTCAATTAAATTAAGACCCTAAAAATATAATTAGCCAAGTCAACGTAGATATCATATTAATTCATACACAATTAACTCTCAATCTCTCTTCCATTTCTTATTCCCTCAAGATTAAAAAGAAAAAGAAGACCAGAAGGAAAGCGAGAGAGAAGAAGAAAGCAAGCGCAGTGCAGAGGACTCACCTTTGTCCATCTCAACTCAGCAGAGAGGAGGAGTAATGGGGAAGCCATCTCTCTCCCTTTCTCTCCATAAAGGCGTCTCCTTTTTGCACTTGCTGGTGCCATTTCTTTGTTCCAATTCATCTCGTGCTCCTTTTTGATTCGTGGAGCGAGTGGCTTCTCAGCTGCTTTTCCATTCCCTTGGTCGGCTCAGGGCGGTTTGTGGCAGAATTGGATGCAAAGGTGGTTCCTTTTTGCGTCGTTGTCGTCCTCCCTTCGGCGTTTCCAGCTGCCGGGGGCGAGGGTTTAGCGGCGAGCGGGGATGGTAAGGGGATTTGAGGGAGAAGGTTCGGGTCCTCGGAACCCTAAACGCCTCTGTGATGATCCTCAACAAACCGGCTATGCTGTCGCAGGTGATTTTTTTTTTTTTTTTTTTTTGGCTGTTTGCCGCGTTCCTTCGTGGGTTCTGACTTCTGAGTGTATTTGCTTGGTTGATTTTGTTTTGTATTGCTCGTAGTTTGATGGTTTTGGCTGCCCGAAGTCGGTTTTCCAGGGTGCGATCATGCGAGTCCTGATTAGCTTAATTGGAAGATTCTCACGGCGTAGCATCGATCGAAAGCTAAAATTGTGTCTTTTGTTCAAACTATTTTTTGGGCCGTACGTAGAGAAATATTATTTGTTGTGTGTATCTACTTGGTCGAAAGCGATCGGATCCTCAAGTTGATAGCTCTTTAACAAGTAGTTATTATTTTAGCATAGCTATTTTGCTTGTTTCTCAGTCCATTTTGTTGATCACTTGATATACTTATTAATTCAGCATTTGCTATCTCTCTTATACTTTTTCCTTGTCTTGTAGATAACCCCCTATTCGATGCCTCACAATATCCATTCTTTGGAAAGGAAGACGTCGAGTTGGGGGGTTTGGAAGATGATGAAGGTGACAATTGTAGTTTTATTAGGATTGGTGATGAATACCATTTCCCTACTATTACAGACAGAGAGGAAGTTGTTCCTTCTGGAGCACAAAATGCAAATGAGGTACCTTAGTGCGATAGAATTCTACATTGTTCATACTTCCATGTGTCACTATAGTGTAAAATATTCTTTCAGTAAATTGAACTTCTTTCTTCTCTGTTCTTGCCACTGAAGGACAAACCTCAACATCTTTTTAACAAAATATATAGTTATTTATTTTACTACAACCAAAAACCTAATAGTCTTTGATATTCACTTCCTCATGCATGCTTATTAATTGATTTTTGACAGAGCACAATTAACAAACAGGTCAAAAGCAATCTGATACCTGCAAGGACCAAATGTAGCTATCAATTTGCTTAACATGTCTGATGAAGACCGAATTGGCACATTGATTTTGAACTGTTTGATGAACGAAGGATGCTCCACAAACATGCACTCTTTTTCTTTTACATAATAATTTATTTCATGGTGTGTTTTTTTCCATTGGATTGTGTTGATTTCTCATAATCTTACTGGTTTCGATAAGGGAAAGAATACATGACCACCTGATTAAGTAATATTATTTCTTTGCATGCAAGGGCTCTTGTGCTTCTTGCTCAGCATGTTTTTGGCAACAACTCCGATTTATCTTTTGGTATGGTATGATAATATCTCCACCAGATAGACAATACTGCAGCTGCCAAAGTGCAATGTGGTGGGACATTTACATAGATTTGTCGCCTTGAGTTCTAACTCAAGTTCAGCATAGTAATGCCAAGACAATGCTTTTCTGTTGATACATTTCTGTAGGACTTACTTTCCATACTTTTTCGCTTATATTACAAAAACCGTGAGAAGCCGTGTTAGTCTTGACTGAGAGTCTACTATAAAACATAATTTCTACACTTCTTGATTTGTTGGTTTATCTACTTAGGATCAAATGTTATGATTCTTGTATCCATAGCTATATTAAACTTCACTTTAGTTCCCATGTGCACTCTTTCCTACATGTGGAAGATTCCCTTTTTCTCATTGAAAATTATTTAATCAAATATCTGGTTTAATCATTTTCCTAGTGAAAATTCTCATCGTTGGCCTTTTGTTCTATACGCAGGTTCAAGGGTTAGCTTATTTATCTGATAACGATGACCTTGCAAGCACTTTTGCAAAGGTTGGTTTACCTATCATAATTTTTTTTACATTTCCACATTTGTAAGATCACCAAGATAACCTATTGCTTACTGAAACATGTGTTTATGAAGAAATAGGAGATTTGTTTGACTATTTTTTTTCTCCAAAAGGACAGATAAAGAGTTAAAGTAAGATGTTTAGTTATCCAATTAAGAAAAAAAAACATTTCTCGTGCTCCTTCCTTGAAGTTTAGTGACGAATCTAGAGACGCTGGCCAAATATTACATTTTTCACTGATGTATGATGATCATTGTATCGCATTCTCTTTAGAATTGCATCAATTGATTCATATTTTGCATGGAGTAAATCCTGTTTTGTAACTGCTCCTTGTGGATTTAGTGCATCTTTCATTAAATTTAGTATTATTTTTAGTTGCTATTTGAATAGTGTAAGCTAGTCCTTTGTCATGATTTTGTTCATGCCTGTTATTCTATATTTACTCGCTAATCGATATTTTTGCAATTTTTACAACAGTTAAACAGAGTGGTCAGTGGTCCAAGGACTCCTGGAGTTATCGGTGATAGAGGATCTTTTTCTAGAGAAAGTAAGTAGTTTCTCATTTCGCCTCAGTTGTTTCTTAGTGTCGGCATAAGTTTATGATCCATTCGTTCTCCTTACGGAAACGTTTTGCATCTCTGTGTCTTTATCAAAAATATTGTTGGTAATTGATCCCCTTTTTTGGGTTTTAGGTTCTTCTACTGCAGATTGGACCCAGGATGAAGACTATTTAAACTGGATCGATCAGCGAAAATTAGACACTGAAAATGTTCAGGAGGGTAAGAGATGGTGGTCACAACCACGACCGTCATCGTCTCAGCTTTCTTTATCAAAACCATTGTACAGAGCTTCGTCAGATCCTCAGCGGCCACATTATCAACAAACCTTTCAGCCGCAGCAGCCGCAGCAGCCGCAGCAGCAGAGGCAGCAATACACTCGGGAATCAACCCCTTCATCCAGCTCATTTTTCACTTCTTATGATCATCATGGCGAACCATCTCAGCTGTCCTCAAATCTTACAAGGCATTTAAGCATTCCCTTTTCTAATACTGGAGTACACTTCCCTGGCCCGACTCTTGCCCCCTACGCTGATCCTCAACAACTCTTGGGAAGATTGGTTTGTGGATTGCACTATGGCCATGGCATCGCCCGCGGAGTAGCTCATAGTCCTACTATGAGTAGTTGGGCAAAGGACTATTTGCTGAATCATACTGGTCTATTTTCGGGTGACGATATGTCTCCTAACACGCTTCGGCATCAATTGTCTCTGCCGAGCAATTTGGTAGCTTCACAGATATTATTGCAGCATCAACAACATAGAATGCCACAATTCCAGTCATCTCATCTCTGTTTCTCTCGATTGCGTTCCCCTTCGCAAATGAGGAACAATCTTGATCTAGATATCGGCATGCCTGGTTCAAGAGACAATAGACACAGAGCATCACAAAAAGGAAAGCAGCATTCTCAATTGTCACATGAGTCGTCTGATGCTGGAAGCATGAAGGTCCATAACAGGCGGCCACAGATTAGATCAAAGTACATGACACCTGAAGAAATAGAAAGCATTTTGAAGATGCAAAATGCAGCAAGCCGCAACAACGATCCATACACAACTGATTATTACCACCAGGCTTGTCTTGCGAAGAAATCAACTGGAAGGCTGGAACGCAATTTTTGTCCAAGAAGCATAAAAGATTTGCTTTCTCGATCGCGTGGTAGTAGCGAATCACATGCTCATCTTCAGCTTGATGCAGCGGGGAAGGTTCCACTCTCTTCGGTTCGCCATGAACCGAAGTCTTCATTGAAATCCCTTGAGCAGGAGCCACTTGTAGCTGCTAGAATTGCCATTGAAGATGGCATCTCCCTTCTCCTTGATGTAGATGATATCGATCGGCTTTTACAGTTCAATCCTCCGCAAGATGGTGGTCTACAACTGCGGCAGAGGAGACAGGCTTCTCTGGATGGACTTGCAGCAACACTTAATCTCGTCGATCCACTGGGACCGAGTGGAGCTGGTTATTCTGGTCTCAATCGAAAGGATGACATTGTCTTCCTTCGCCTAATCTCTCTTGCCAAGGGCCGGAAACTCATATCACGTTATCTTCGACTTCTCGACCCTGGAAGTAACATCGCGCGAGTAGTCTGCATGGTTGTTTTCCAGCACTTGAGATTCATATTCGGTGGACAGTCGTCCGATTCCAGTTCATCAGAAACAATCGAAAATCTAGCAAAGACGGTTTCCTTATGCGTGCACAATATGGACTTAAGTGCACTCAGCGCTTGCCTTGCTGCCGCGGTCTGTTCAACTGAACAACCACCTCTTCGCCCCATTGGAAGTGCATCTGGTGATGGAGCCACCATCGTCGTGAAATCTGTTCTTGACCGGGCAACTCATCTTCTCTCGGACCGTCATGCTGCAGGCTCTTACAGCACATCTAAGTGGACTTTTTGGCGGGAATCATTCGACGCTTTCTTCAAACTTCTGACCGAATACTGCCTGCGTAAATGCGACAACATTCAGCAAATGTTACTTGACGAGGCATCAAAAGATGTTATCCCTGTCTCTGAGGCAACTACAGCAATAAGGAGGGAGATGCCTGTCGATCTGTTACGATCGAGCCTTCCTCATACGAGTGAGCACCAGCAGAAGGTTTTGATCAACTTTGCTGAGAAATTGATGCCTGTTACAGCTTTTGGAGACCTTCAATGAACTAAACGATGTACAAATCCAAATGTATTAATTCTAAAAATAGACTATCTTCCTTCTATTTCATCTATTAGGTAACTCTAAAATACAGCTTCACGGCAGCCAAAAAAGGTATGAATTTTGAGTAGATTAGGTTTTACTATTTGCATGGACCCTACCCAACGGCTTATTTTGGGAAATGTGAAACAAAATGTGATTTAATAAAATAAAATTCTCAAAATTATGGCACAAAATAAACTGGATTTCAATACAAGCATTGGCATATTAATCAACCCACAGAGAGAACTTTCTTTCGATAATTCAATGAACATTATGATATCACTAGAGTATTTGTTGTGTTTCTTCTGATGTGTTCAACAAAACTTGAATTTGAGAGAGTAGATACTGCATGACACTTGCCTGATAAAGAAACCTAAACTCCATCAACCTACAGATGTTTGAGTGAAAGAAAGATTATTTAACATACTTTTACGATTATATATCTTCGTTCAACCAAGCACAAGGCAGTGGCAATCCTTTCGAAGAACCTATTGCGGCAGTATAGGTACTGCAAAATGAATCGAAAGTGAAATTCCAGTCTTGAACAAACCCTTTAAGTTGAAGATTAGAAGTGATATCTAGTGCAACATGTGTCGCTAAGTACCGGGGAGCAAAATGAATCCATGATAAGTTGATCCCATGAGTACCCAAGATAGTATTGCTGCTGACCTAATCGGAACTCATGAAAGACCTTCCGGGCCAACCACTGTCACTTTCATCCTTCTTTGAACCTCCGCCAAAGCTGCCAAATCGAGTAGATCCAGAACTGCTGATGCGCCCTGAACCAGAGCTGCCGAAACCACCAGAACGGCCAAAACTTGAACCACCGAAGTCCTCAAAATTGCCAGAGCGCCTTGAGCCAGAGTCACCAGAACCTCCAGATCGACCAAAAGCAGAGCTACCAAAGTCCCCAAAACTGCCAGAGCGTCCCGAACCAGAGCCGCCAAAACCTCCAGATCGACCAAAACTGGAACCGCCAAAGGAACCAAAACGCCCTGATCCTGAGTCATCAAAACTGTCTGCACGTCCACCAGAACCACGAGAACGACCATAAGAACCACCAGTGCTTCCACCACGACCGAAGCCTGAACCACCCATCCGACCACCTCCATAAGAATCTAAACGTCCGCCGCCCATGCTTCTAAAGTCTTCTCCCCCACCCTCAACTGTAATTCTTGGAAGCTGAAAATTAAAAGGAAGAACAAACATGGATGAAGTCACAATAACTAAACAAAACAAATTTACGCGCATAAAGACATTTAGGACCTTAACTTCGAACAAAAAAACACAAAATTAGGCAGAGGTATTCATAAATAGCTATCAAGATACTAACTAGATGCAATCAGCATTCATAATTCATTGTGCTCCAAGCAAAGAAAAGGAGGGGAAGATAAAGCAGAGAAGTTAACCTTAACAAAATTAATCATGGTTCTTAATATTTGTACATAAACAAAATAAAATTCATATATTGGCATAGGAAACCTCAAATAAGTTTAAGATCAGAGTACAAGTAGCAACATACCTCAACAAACCTGCACCCAATCTCTTGTTCAACACCTCTAACTAGACGATTTTGCTCATTTGTGTGTATGAGAATTGCAGCGCCCTTTTTGCCTGCTCGCCCAGTTCGACCAGATCTATGAACAAATAACTCAGTTGTGTTTGGCATCTCATAGTGTATCACCTGACCAAAGAACAAAGCAACTGATCAAGAAAAATTCTAGTATGCTTCTCCATAATCAAATACATTACAAAAGTAAAAAAAACAACTAAAACTAATGGAAGAGAAAGAAGAGTTGTCATCACCAAGCCATGTAAAGAATCCACCAATTGAACACTATACAAGGCTATATCGCTACTTATATTCAAACAAATCACTTGTATTACTACTTGTCTTTTCCTTAAGTCTCCCTCTAACCCCTTACATTTCAACTCCAAGAGTCTCATTGTTTGGCTGGAAGATATGAAGGATAGTGACAAAAATGGAACTTATAAAGTAATTTTGTGAGGCTTTCCTTCCTCTTCCTCGCATCCTCCATCCTAGTAATGAGGCCCTAATCGATTCACTTTGTCTAACTATAAATTCATTAGCAGCCTTTGAACATTTCCATGGTAATTCAATTTATTTTCTCGCATTATATCCAACTGGGGCTATACCTATTTACTTCTAAATAATAGTAAAGTAGCAGCATGTTTTATTTTATCTTTCCCAATAATCGCACACATCATCTTATATTCTCATCTCTATTACAGTAGCCTTTTATTGTCTTTCCTAATTGCTTAACACTTATAATCTATAAATAAGATGGGTACCAGTCTTATGAAAAATTTCTTATAGGTCAAAAAGGATCATAGAAGATATGAAACAGTTTAGACTAAGCATACAACAAATAATATAAGTGTTATTAGGTCAACATTGTAATTTGTACATCTACAATATAGATCAATTGTGTTAAAGATCCTAGCCATTACAAAATTATGCAAGTAGAGGTGGAAGAAAGAAAGAGAAACTGTGGCCTCACTCAGAGGTAACCATCACAATCAGATGAATTCCACTAGTAACAGTGGGAAAGACCACTAGGCACAAATTATTTAAGATACTAAATCAATTTAGCAGTACAATGATATGAGCAATTATAAAATCAAAGAACAATGATCAGCAATAATGTAGATAAATCGCACCAACATCTGGAATATCATAAACAAAAATAACACAATACGAAGAGATATATCAAATTTATTAGCCTATGTATGGCATTGCTGAAGATATTCCCTCTAGCAACCATACTATCATCGTCATGCAGCTGTATTTGTTTTATCCCCTGATAGAGTTCTATGCAAAGCAATATCTTAAAATTAATGAAACTATTATTTATTCCTAGAATTTCAGCTTACACTTTCCACTCTAAAAGATTTTAGCTATTCTTAGAATCCATTGGTCATTTTTTAACAATGCCCGTACCATCTTTTTCTTCACTTTATCATTATTAGAGCTACATCTAATTCCTCTTAAATGTTAATATTTTATTTTAACTTTTATGATATCTCCACATATCCATCTTAACACTCTTATCTCTACTCCTTTGACTTTTGTATGTATTGTTTTCTATCCATTTGCCACTCTTATCCATAAAGGCACATGGTACAACAATTTTATAAAATTTTCCATCTAGAAAGGGAAATAACAATCATGCAAGATTCCAAAAGCTCTCCTTCATTTAGACCAATCATCTTTATCCTAGTAATTATTTCTTAATCAATACCCTCTTAATACTAAATAATATAATCAAGATACCTAAACAGTTTAAGAATACAAGGATTACATGCCCATACATCATTAATTATTTCATAAATTATTTTCTTAAATTGCATTTCATATATTTAATTTGTATTCTACAATAATGACATCTTCATTCCACTAAGCGGGATCAGCTATATGGATCCTCCTATGCGTCTTGGATTCATATATAATATTTGCCTATGTTTTTATTCTACTTATATTAAAATCTTTAGTTTCTAAAATGTTTCCAATAATGCAAGCTTCAAATTTAATGGAACTGTCTCATTAAATAATACATCATTGTTTGCAAATAACATCCATCAAGGAGGCTTATCTTCAGCATAATTAGCTAACTCATCTAGTATTAATATGAAAAGGTAAGAGCTTAAAACCGTCCCTTGATGTACAACTATAACAATAGAAAGATATGTCACACTCACAGAAACTCTAACACCAGGAGCGACAATATCACAAATAACTTTTATTGCATTAATAAACAATAAGATAATTCTTTTCTCCTCAAAGATCCCCTGCAATAGTTGTTTACAAATTCTTTTCTCCCCAAAGATCCCCCTCAATAATCCTTTCTATATTTTTTCCATTATCAAATAAATAGCAATCATAGTTGCTCTTCAGATGATATAATTAAATTGATTTTCAGAAATTAATTCAAATCGCTCATTTTACTCTTTCCTAGGGTTTCATAAATATATACTAAAAATCTATTCTTCAGATGTCTTCTAAATTCACACAATTTTAGCAAATAATTCAATTATACTTTACTCTAAACTGCAATAGGTATATCATCTAGCCCCACAATTTTACGTGCCTTTATTTTATTTACAACTTATTTAACCTCACTTGATTACTATTAAGAACAAATTTATAATTCCATCTTCAGAACCTTTTAGTCTCCAAAATCAAATTATTTGTAAAGTTTTCATTACATAGTTTATAAGAATAATTTTCCTTAGTTGCATTAAAATCCATGAGAACCTTTTTATGCATCTAACCTTCCATCTACATTTCCTTTCTGTAGCTTTTGCAATCCAATTGATATCCTTCTCCTAACTCTTAATTCCAAAATCATCACAGAACTTATACTATGCTTTAAACTTTTGCAATGTTAATAATTTTATATCACCTTGAATTTAGCTATTCCATACATATTTAAATTATCATTATTTCTGAAAGTTTGTCTGTCTTAAACTATGACTTCTTTAGCCTAAATAGCTTACGAAGCCACCAACTCTTCTTATATGCTTTAGCTCTACCTCTAGACTATCCAAGAATGGGTCAAGCGGCCTTATTGTGAAGACAGATTTTCCATACTAGGAGAACATACCCCACAAACTAACATATGCAAAATTTTCAAGAAGGTTGAGCATTAGGGAATGGGCATGCTATGTTAATAAGAGCATGAGTAACATGTGAACAAGAAAAAGTGCAGACCAAATCAACATTTGGTATATCCAAACCACGAGCAGCAACGTCAGTAGCAATCAGAATATTAAAGCGACCATCACGAAATCCGGCTAGTGTCCTTTCTCTCTGATTTTGTGAAATATCACCATGGAGCGGCTCACAAGGGAAGCTCCGACCCATAGCATAAGCTAACCTATCTGCATCACGTTTTGTTTGAGTGAATAATATGCATTTACCTCCTTTTGCATGTTCCTATAAGGAAATCAAGATGTTATTTACAATTGAACCAAAATAATTCAAATACTAATTAAACTTTAAAGGTAGCAAAATGGATAAGTTAACTTATAACTTACTTTAATTAGTGGGCCAAGAATTGATGGTTTTGAATAATTATCCGTAACAATAGAATAGAGTGTTATTCCTTCTGCTAACTTCTGGTCAGAGTCACCAACCTACAGATAAAATATATACTGAATTAAACATTTATGTCAATGCAACTAAAAGCAATATAAATCAATCATAGTTATAAAATCCAGCAGACATTTAGCTATATGTTAGACATAAAAAATGCTGCAAACAAACTGGGTCATTCTTGTATTCGATGATAAAATTAAACAAAAAAGTTGATATCCACAGAACTAGAAAAGATGCTATGTGAAAGGCAACCATTAAATATGTGAGGGGATATCCCAACTACCGGTCTCTTTCTAAAGCATTCTATAGTAAACTTAGCTTGTACTATCATAATTTTCTATAACAGTCTACTTCTATGAAATATTTAGATTGCTTTGAGGTCATCTAGGATGCATTTTCATTCAAATTCCACTTCTTTAAGAGACCTCTAACTTCGTGCAGAGACCCTTCATACAAAAATAGTGTCAAAGAAATTTACTTGTACAGAAAATTAGAATAAAGACCATAAACATGCAAAAGAAGACGAACTCTGGATGCACCTACACAGGTATTAATACTAGTCAAAGAGAGACAAATATTGATATTGCCTCAAAGAAAATCAACTAACAACCAAAAAGAATACATCATGATTTGTAGTTGAACTGTTAAACTCACGAGGTCAATGTTAACAGGATTGTTTAGAAACTTTTGTGTGAGTTTCCGAATCCAAGTGGGCATAGTTGCAGAGAACATCAAAGTTTGATGCTTTGGTGGCATCTTTTCCAAAATTCTCTCAACATCTTCAGCAAATCCAACATTAAGCATTTGGTCAGCTTCATCAAGTACAACAAATTGAATCTCTGACAAATTCAAGGCGCCTCTATTCAGCAAATCAATAACACGTCCAGGAGTGCCCACTACAGCATCAACACCATAATTAAGTGTTCTGATCTGTTCGTTAATTGGAGAACCTCCATAGACACACAGTGTGTCCAATGTGGAAGATTCTCGAAACTCTTTCTCAACTTGTCGAGCAAGCTCTCTGGTTGGTGCAAGCACTATGGCCAAAGGGTTTCTTCCACGACTACAGAAATAGAACATGGCATAGAATCAGGCATGGCAGTAGAAGTAGTGATGTTTGTAATATCATAGAAAGAATCAGATGACATATGCAATAAAATATCTGCATGTATAGAACCATGAATAACTGAGAATCTACATCTTGGATTATGAACCTACCCATGCTTGGCCTGAAATTGTATAATTTTATCCATGATTGGAATTCCAAAAGCAAGAGTTTTCCCTGTGCCTGTCTTTGCACGGCCAATCATATCTCTCCCTTGCATTGCAGGTTCAAGAACAGCTCTCTAATAAAATATCCAAAGAGACATATTAAATAGATGTAACTATGGGAACACTGCTCAATTTTAATAGCAAACAAAATAAACATGAAAAGTAAGAAAACAAGTAAAATTCTTCAAATAGCAGGAGCAGTATAACTAATGATATTTTGCATCTTTGTACGTGAGCTCAACGTGACATTAGGATGATAGAGCATATTCATACATGTATCATGATTTATCAGGCCAAAAGTCTTCTATGAAATTCTAGAACCATGTGCCACATAATTTTTATTATGATCACAGTTAAAAAGCTGTCTGTACAAGGAATTAAGATTTTTAGAATCCTTTATATCGTTTTGCATCAGGTGCACAAGCCATTTGATGAAAAAGTAACAATGTATGTAATTATTAAGGCACAATGTTAGATATACAATAATCTTTAATGAATGTGTAATTGTCACCTTAATTTTACACAAAAGTGTAGAGTGCAACCAACATAGATAGATATCATTTAGAAAATTGCTTGACAAGTTGAGGTTCAAGTAATTCCACCACATATGATTCATCATTTTATGCATAAGTACACAAATTACAATATTTTCTTATCATAAACTCCATCTTGCTCAATTCAAAATATATATACGTATTCTAGAATCTAAAAGCATATTTTCCCAAGGTATAAGCTTCTCTTTTCAAATTGGCAAAGTAATTTTTAACTAGATAGATGTAATAGAATCAGAAAGATGTGAATTTAGAAATCACATAATCCTTGAATTTACCATTTGAATAAATAGTTATGATGAATCATACTATGCAACATGCTACGACATATCAAACTTTATTTTATTCAATAGAATAGACTTATAATAATCCTTGGTTTACTAATTAAGCTAATACTGTATATTAATATTAAAACTAATGCTCACATATCACACAAAATAAAGCTAGACTTTTTCTAATATATTTACTTTGCGCAGAGCAAACTATATCGTAGAATATTCCACATAATATGAGTGACAAGGGGACTTTCAAAATAAAAGCACATTAACAACCAACAAAGAGGTTCTATTCAACAAACTATCATTGTGTAAGATGAATGGTAATTGCAAATTTTTTATGTGAGCAAGATATTTCATGCTCAAAACCACATATTAATTGAATAATCATTCCATGACATCAATAAAGAACCATGACAAAAATAGTGCATTGATATGATAGTTAAGAAGCACAAAAAAAAACAGTTGCTTGATTAGCGGAGAAAACTAAGTCAAACAAACCTAGTTTCAGACAATGAATTTTGTAAATTCAAAAGTTCTCAATGCCGACTTTACAGATCAGGGTTCAAGAACCAATCTATTTTTTGCTAAATTAGGCTCTCTCTCATCCAGGCTTCGGCTGAATCATGGAAATTTTGAGTACTTCCAGAAAACATTTGACTATACATGAACAAGCCAATAAATGTAATTAAACAAATGATTCTAGCCAGCCACACTCTACAAGCAACAAAGAAAAGAAAAAAAAAATGTACTAGTACGAATCATTAGAAACAACTGATATTTAAAACAGAAAAACCTGATACCTGTATAGGGAATAGTGCCGTGATCCCCTTTTTTGCAAGTTGAGACACGATGTCCTTCGAAATTCCCAGCTTGCTGATCTCCAGCCCCTCATCCCCGCTCTTTGAAGCACCCTTCTCTTTCTTTTCTTCATAATAATCATCAAAGGCGTACTCAGCACAGGCGATGTCAGTGGCCCTGAAGCCTAGCGGACGCAACGAATGGAACTCCCTGCGGCCGACATCACAAAAGCCAAACTTTTGAGATCTGCGACACCCAAATAAGGGGATTCCGTCGCTGATCTCAGAGTCCCAGTGAGACCCTGCAGGTTTCGGTGGCGGGAGACGGGGCGCCGCCGGGGCGACCAGAGTAGCAAGGGCTCGACGCGACGCTGAGACGGCAGTGGAGCCGGACCTACGTAACAAGAAGCTCATCGCCTTTGATTGAAAACCCTTTCCAAGCACGGGAAGATATCGAAGCGAGGAAGACCGTAGCACAGCGCGACTAGGGTTTTGGTGGGCGAGGACTTGAGGAGGACTCGCAAAACCCTCGCTGTGAGAGGGAATATGAAGAAGCAGAGATATTTATAGGGAAACGGTTTTAGATCAAGTATGGATGTCCATTCACCAAACAGAATAATAGTGCGTTTCCATTGGCTGCAAGGCTTTAGGGTTTAGGATAAATATTCTGGACCAATGAAATCGAACGTCCGTGTCGCAGCGGGTCGATTTAGGTCGGCAACCAGATCCGAAATGGTGAAATGTTAGACCCGAATCCGACGTGGTGGGACCGGACTTTGCGGAGGCGACCCAAAACAAGCTACGGGCCGTGCTGAAGAGGATCCATCTGAGAAGCTGGATACTTTACTTAAAATAGCAAGATTTGGCTGTAAAAGTGCATTTTTGAAATGATTAAAAAAAGATATTTTTTTATATTTCTATGAAAAAACGATCTTTTATTTTTTTTAATATTATAATAAAATAAAAACATATAAATTCACTTAGATCGACTTTCTTAATAGGGAATAAATCTAATTGGATTTCGTTTTAGAATTTTTGGAGTTAGGCCCAGCTCTCTGTCCCGGTCCGAACCGGCCGGTTCTAATCATCGAAGGGTCCATTAAATCGACGGCCAAGATGTGCCTGCTACCTACTATATAAGTTGCTCGTCCGCGGTTCTGGTCCGAGTGCATTCCTTAAACCCTCCAAAGTGGTGCGCCGCCATTCTCCATTCCTCACTTGACCTCGTCGGCGGTCGATCCCTTGTTGTTTATCACAGCAAACACAATGGCGTAAGTGATCTTGTTCCCAATTTCCGTAGCCTCGTGTTTTTTTTACCGCCGATGAGTAGAAGTTTTTATGGTAATTTGGCCATATTTTGTCGTGTACTATTTCTCTGCGATTTTGGTGTCCCAAAAAAAGTCGGGTTTTAGGATTTACTTAAGAGAATGTATAATTAGTCTTCTAGGTCGCTTAATCTTACTCCTTTGTGCCAAAGTTCTTTTATTTTCTTGATTCCTTGACTATGAGCGTGCGTTTTGAGTTTATACGTTGTGGATTTATGGAGTTAAATACATAGATATGCGAAACTAATTGGGAGAATAGTGTTGAGAGGGAAGTTATTAAGCTAATTGAGAAAACTACCGAGCTAATCACGTTGATCCTTTCCTTATGGATTTTGTATGGAATTGAGTGTAATTTGTTTGTCTTGGGAATGATAACCTTGATATCATTGACTCTTAATTTGTTATAGAGACATGTAAGAGGAGTGGAAATTTTGAAACATAGGCTACTTTTTCTTGTTTAATGGTTGATGAACTATAATGTATCATATTTGCAACTATATAGAGGTGGTTGCAGTATTTTGAGTTTTGCGGGACAAAGTAATATTACATTTTTTGAAGGGGGGAACGTTAAAGAGTTATTAGTTTTTTTAAAAATATTCATAAAATTTTATTGCCCGCACACACCCTTTTATGAAAGAATGAATTTCAATTTATTCCTCTCTGCCAACTTTCTAGCTGAATACATTCATATATGATGGCTTGGAAGAATTTAACAAATTTGAAAACAACTGGTTTTGGACATTGAATTATACATTTAAAGTCAGTTTGAATTATGACCATCATGTGATGTTAAAAAAATCCACATTTTGAAAAAATTTAAGTTTGAGTAGTGAAGTATCCTTCAATTTAGAATACTAGATTTAGACAATTTGATGCTCTGAAGATCCTGAGAGTTTGTTACTTTCTTCCAAGTTAAATCCTCTTGGTCTGTTGTTGTTAGTTTCATTTGTCTGGCACTCCAACCATAGTAGGAGAAAGTAGGAAAGAGCGCTAAAAATTTTGTTTACTTGGTGAAAAAATTGGAGAGACCATAAAAAAGTGAAGATTAAACTCTATCATATCCTTTCCTAATCCAATTCCACAAGATTATATTATATCCCTTCTTCAGCCTGCAAACGTTGAGATGTGGTATACTTCACTTAGTGAGCCTCAAAATGTGATATGAATGCAATTGTTGGAGTGTGGTGTTGTTTGTCAGCGGCACTGCAGCAGGCCTCAAAGAGAGGCATTGCTAGTTAAGGCTATGGGTGGTGGGTCTCCTTACATTGGTTGAGAGGCTTGTTATTCATCTAGCAACCTCATGGAGAACCTGTGGAAGGTTTCATGTGTTCCAAGAGGGACACAAAAGGCCTCACGGTGTGGTCTTCACAGATAGATGGCCATCAATTCCTGGGCTTACTGAAGTAGGAGGCTTGTTGACCAACATTGGTTCTTTTTCCTAGATTTTCCAAATTCATGGATCAACTCGAGCACAACTTCAAGATCCATTCTCCATTACATGTTCAGAATTTCAAAACTGAATTACCTTGCTTTGGTCCATACAACTCCCTCTCTGCTATTAAACATTAGGGATTTGCTTCCTCTCTTATTTCTATCTTCTGTTCCTTCTCTACTTCTCTATTTTATATCTTTTCTTTTAAGTATGCTCTTAAGTCCCTTTTGATTTGCCAGTGAAGATGCTGTTGCCGAATCTGGTCCAGTTCTTGGCGAGCCCATGGATTTGATGACCGCTCTGCAGTTGGTGTTGAAGAAGTCATGGGCCCATGATGGACTTATTCGCGGACTACGTGAGGCTGCAAAGGCAATCGAGAAGCATGCTGCTCAGCTTTGTATTGTAGCTGAGGACTGCAACCAGGCCGACTACGTCAAGCTGGTCAAGGCACTCTGTGCTGAGCATAACGTGCACTTGGTCACTGTTCCAAGTGCCAAAACGCTTGGCGAATGGGCTGGGGTTAGTTGATTCACGTCTGCTTTTTGCCATCTCCCTTTTTCTATAATTTGCATACATTCTTAGTCCTACCCTCCTTGTAGAAGAGAAGTTGTCAATAATGTTGATTTTTAGTTTTTACTTTCATTTGGAACAGCAATTGGTGTTTGGCTACTTTTAAGAGTTTCTTTTTTTCTTTATGATCAACACTATGCAGCTTCGCAAGATTGATTCAGAGGGCAAGGCAAGGAAAGTGGTGGGCTGCTCGTGTGTTGTTGTGAAGGTGACGAAGACCCTTTTTTCTATCATCATCGTCCTCATCGAATCATGCCGGCTGATTATACAATAAGCAGTGTTCAGATTTCTTAAATTATTTTTGGACTGATATTAACTCGATGTCCCGTTTCTTTGTTCTTTGTAGTTTGATCTGTTACTTCTTTGCTGCTCACCTGCCTCTAATTTCTTTTGCAGGACTACGGTGAAGAATCCGAGGGCCTTCACATAGTTCAAGAATATGTCAAATCACATTGAGTATCTAAGTTTTTGTTCTACCTTATTGTGGCAAATATAACATCCGAGTACCAACTCGATTATGCCCTTTTGTTCTACCTTATCGTATCATGAAACTTGTGTTGTTAAAATCCTTCAAATACGAGTCAATTTCATGATTATTTTGTCGAATGTTTTAAATCTGAACTTGCCTAGCATTGTCTAGGTTTGTGATGACATTTTAGAACTTCGTAGTAAATTAGATTGCTTTATTATGGTTCTGATATGGATAATTTGTTATGGAATTTCATCAAATTAACTGTTCTAACTTGATACTATCAAAAATTAAATGTGAATGGTCAATTTGTTTGGATGGATAAAGAAATTATCATCAAACGAACTCTGAATGAATTGAAAAAAAAACAACCTATTTTACCAAGCTCGATAATACACTGATATTGTGGGGAAACTTGAGTCCTAATGCTAAATCATAAAATTAAATGTTTAACAAGATCCACTGGAGTAATTCAATATGGATTAAGAGTAAACGATCAACAATTATCTAGCTTCGCCTAAAGATCAATCAAACTCAAATAGTCTCTCCTATATGAACAAACGTTTCCCAAGTAAACTCATGCAAACATAACTTCTCCGTTTAACCAAGTTGTAGCACCAGGTCGCGCCTGTCGTCCTCACCAATCTATCCCCATTTGTCTCGAGTTATATAGCTCTTCAACGTACATGATGACAGGACCTGAGCTTCTGATGTAGGTTTGCATATAAGTTATTGCTGATGCCTCTGCAATCATTCAACAACTGGTCAGCTAAAATTCTTCTGCAAGTGCATTTAAAGGTTTTGATCTTAAGCATAGATCTGCAATGGACTCCACACCCTTTTTAAAAACAGTTTTAAGTGTACGGATTGCCGATACACTACCTCATGTTTACTTTTATGTTTGCCTAGAACTGTACCTTATTCCTCATCCATTTTGACAGTTAAGAACGAATTGAGAAGCAGATAAAAGGACTTGAGCAGAAAGTTCTTCAAAATCTTGTATGATCTCAGAAGACTGCACGAGGTTCATACTGATTTTTGTTCAACCATAACCATAAATAGCGATGTCGTGTTTGATAGAAACTCACCGTCTTCATTTAGCTTCTTCAGTAGCTGTGCTTTTGATGGAAGGGCATACATTCCTGCAGCAACTGCTTTCCTTATTGCCCAACTATGGTGAGGAGCAAACACCTTTGCATAGGCTACAGTTGCAGGGTTCCTCAGGGAATTTTCACTGTGTTGGCAAATAACAAAATGAAAAAGAATTAAAAGACTTGATGCCAACATCTGTAATTAGTTCATTAAATAAATTATCTTCAATTTAATACATACTAAATCAACTGTTTTGAGGGAGGAGTTTGCAAAGGTTTTATAGTATTACAGTAACTGAAGTTCAAACACGGATTCTGCAAATTTTAGAATCATTTCCATTTTCTGACAATGAGATGAAGTTTATTGTTCAACTGGCAAAAGAGGACACATATTAACAAGATGAAACACACAAATGTAGCAACAAAACTACAAGAGGAAATACATACTAAATGTCAACTGAAGGTTTTGGCAGAGAAATTTATCTGATCAATTTTGAAGCAGCAAAACATAATGTTCTTAAGCAACCAAGATGTGCAACGAAACACTTGAATGCATACTGAATATGAAATGAATGGTTTCAGATGATCAGAGAAGTACATTTTGGAATTCTAATACTATGGACTTAATTCAATGACTAAGAACTGATATTTCATCATTTTTAATGGTTTGTTTGAAAACATGAAAGCATCTTTGAATTATAAATAGTTTATAGGTAATTTCTGAACCTCTCAAAAATGCTATTAGTGAAGTCTTATGCACTTAATTACCATATTTTTGTAAATTTTATGATGGATGGTTAGTCTACCTACCCATTAAAAATATGGCTTGAAATGCTCAGAAAACCAGATTAGTTTATGTTTCAAATCTGGCAAATCCTTAGCTACATGTTAGAATGATTTATGCTGGAGATCATTATTTCAGTCAGTTACTAATGGATTTGATTTGAACATTCTTGTAGATTGTCATTCTTTCTTTGAAGCTTAAGTCATCATTGTAATGTGTTTGAATTTTGTTTAAGCATGATTTGAACTAGTTGGCATACGTATGAAGAATAATCTAACAATGCAGATGGAAAAGAAAGGTAGTTGGAATATGAAATTTTAGCCATCCTTTTATTATGTCAAAATATAATGTTTAGCATGCACATTGCAGATGGAAAAGAAAGGTACGAGTTTATGTCCATACTCTTTTTCGAGAATCTGCTCGAACAACACCTTGACCATGTCAAGTCCACGCTTAACTCTAAGTAGATTCCGTGAATGGCTACCACCTTGTTTCACACAATCTTGTTGAATATCTAACTCAAGCAAATTGTTTAGAGTTGAGATTGATTTTGATGCTTCACATAAATCTTCAACCTATATTCATGATCCACCAGAAAGTGGCAGAAAAGAAAGAAACCAGTTAATAATTGGTGTCTGAAAAATAGAGTAAAACCTCATTATAAGTGTAGCATAAGCATATATAACGCTTGAATTTGATTATGGAGGTTCCTTTCTCCTCAATGCATGGCTTTCTAAGCCAAAGCTAATGCAATTGAAAATGGGATTAAACTAGAGATGAGACCAGTATTGTCGCTTGCCTAAGCATTCAGATGAAATGATGCCTGAGCACTTCAAATGAAGCTGGTCACATCAACATGATATGTTTGGTCTGGAAAAACTCTTAAGATATAGTTTGTCTTCTTGAATGGAAGAAACAATAAAAATTCAATCTGGGAAAAACATCTCATAAGAACATGCTTTTTCGTCTTCTATACGTGTTGCCCATAAATCTATGGAGTCAGTATTCAATGTCCAAACTCTCTCAGTAGGTTTTTATCATTTGACATTACATTTTGTGCAACAACACAAGCACCGAAGTTGCAAAGTAAATAAAGTACAGGAAGCAAGGAACATATTATCAGTATAGTTGTCAAACTGTTTTCAATAACACTAAAAATGTAAGTTGTCTGGATAAAATTAGCTACCCAATGCATTATCATCAACCTATTCAATATCACAAGGTAAACACACAGAAACAACAATGAATCATGAAGTCACCAAGGAAGGAGTATATAACAAGTTCTCTTGATTGCCTAGCAAGCCTTTGATTCTTTTGCGCCTAACCACATGCTCAGTATAGAAACTGCTAGATCGTCCTCCATCATGTCTTTATCTTTGTTTTTCTTCTTAGAAGTTCTTAAAGATGTTTTTAATGAGAAACTGAAAAAACAAATGAATAATTTTGTCATGTTCATGGATGATCACTCTTGTCTATTGCGTGAGGATGAGATGGTGATCGACACAGTGTAAGAGGGGTAATCTACACAATGTCTACATGCCAATTTCAAGCATAACCATTGACTTCTAGATCTTTTCCTTGTTAAAATTCAAGAATTAATATCTAGTTTAAAGTTGTCTTCATGTATCATAGCATAAATCTTGTCAATTAGGTAAGCAGAGTTGAAGGTTCATAATGACACTTAAAAAGTCTGAGTCATGTTGAGATGGATCATGGATGTCTGGAAATACTATAAAGATAAAACAAAAATTTATATACTAATATTGAAGAGCAATTAGGTGTAGTTTCAATTGATGAAAAATGAGTAAATAGCTATTAGAATGCTAGGTAAGGATAGAGAAAGACTAATAATAGCCAGTGCTCACTTTGGTACTTTAATCGCAATTTCACACCTTACGCATATAAATGTGAGTGTGATCGCAGGCACATCGACAGATACCAAGATGAAGAAGGCATATAGATCAATCAGTTTATCGTCAATTTTGACCGAAACTACTTTTTGGTGGAACTTAATCATTTTAAAAAGCGGAAATCCCCGAAATCAATTCCAATCCGTCATTAGGAGATCAAGCAAACTGTAAGATTCGAAGAGAAAGGGGAAAACTTGACCTTAGCGACATAATCCATCTCTGCGAACTTGAAGGCTATGCCCAGACATCCGAAGAGGAAGGAGACTTGAGAGCAGGCTCGGGAGAAGGCATCGACCTCCATGGGCGCCGTCTTGGAGCTAACCTCCAAGGCCTCGAACGCCGCCGCGATCCGCCTCAAGGGCTTCTCCCCTCCTCCACTCTCCATAAGCCCTCTCCCTCTCTCTCCGCCTTCTTCCGACCTACCTTTTTCTGCTCACGACGATGAGATGCACGGCAAAAAGGCACGAAATTGATGAATACTGAGCTGCCATTAACGAAAATATTCATTGTGCCCCCTAATTTACCTATATTTCTATAATTTTACCCGGGAAGGGTAGTAGAAAGAAAGTTCATATTTCTAACCTTTATTTACCTCGGCCTTATTATAAAAAAAAACACTAATTATTTAAAAAATCCAAAAAATACAGATGGATAGTAGGGATGACTAGAGAATATCTCGAATATTTATTTGCACTATATGAAAATCAAATCCTCATTACTTAAAAAAACAAATCTTTTTATTTATCATCGCACCAAGCTCGGGCGACGGGTAGGATTGTAAAAATAATTAGAATAAATTATCAAAAAATTTGAAAAATTGAAGAGTGATCTAGAAAATCACAATAAAAATGGAGCAATTTTTACTAAATTTAGTAAAGACATTTATTCACCGCCAACATGAACCCTAAAGCTTGGTGCAATTAGAACAAATTGTCAAATTATTTGAAAAATCGAAGAGCGATCTAAAAATTCTCATGAAAAAAATGGAGCAATTTTTACTAAATTTAGTAAAGACATTTATTCGCCGGCAACAAGAACCCTAAAGCTTGGTGCAATCGGCGGTAGCGAAGGACACTGTCTTGACATCTAGATCGTACCCAACGTGTAAATTTTGCTGTGCCACGTTCCCAAATATCGGCGTGTCGGAGCCAGAATCCGCCACCGCGAGGCAAAACACCTGTTTCGATTCCTGCATGAACATGCTCGTCGGACTCAGCCTCACCGACGCCTCTCCGGCGAACTTGAACGTGATAAACGGTAACTTCTGCCTGTCGGGCTCGCCGGTCACCGTGAAGCACAGCGGCAGAAGGCTGTTCGGATCCGTAGCCTTGGGCAGGCTGACCACCCTCGACACCTCCTGCTCCAAACTCGACAGCACGCCGGCGGGCAAGTAGTTTAGGGTCGTGCCGGAGTCGATGATGATGTTGCCTGTCTTTAATCCAGTGGCGGAAGGGGGGACTGGGACCGAGCCGGCACCGTCGACTATGATCTCTTCTAGCCGGAGGACGAAAAAGGAATCTTCCACCGTCATCGGGGTGGTGGCCTTGTTTCCGGCGACCACGCCGGCGGAGCCGAAGACGACTTTGCTGCTGGCCTGCGCGTCTGACATGGGAACCAGGCAATAAGAGAAGTATTTCTTGTCGAGAGAGGAAACGAGCTGGGAGACGAGAGAGACGGGACTGCCGCCGAGCCCTGCCATGCCGGCGGTGCGGCTGCTGAAGACGCCGCTGCTCTGGGAGTTGCAGCCGAAGGCGATATTGGAGACGACGACCGGAGCCCCGGCGGAGGAGTCGAAAGTGAGGTCCTCGGTGCCGAGGACGCCGTCGATCTGCGACCCGTCGTCGTAGGCGTATTGGTATTCGCAGGAGCGGCCGGCGCCGCAAGGGCTGCCGGGGAGGGCCTTGCAAGGGTTGGAGTCGCAGGGGAGCGTCCGGTAGGAGGAGGAGTTGCGCGGATCGAAGTACGGCGCCGTCTGCTTGTAGCACTTGGTGCAGGGGACGCAGTTCGCCCAGATGAGGTCGCTGCCGGTGTCGGCGATGGCCAGGACGGAGAACGGCGGCGTGCCGAGACGAAGCTCCATCAGATACTCGAACGAGTCGGGGACCACCCTGGAGACCACGTCGGACGGCTCGATGCCACGTCGGACGGCAAGATGCCCTCTTCTTTGCGCACGTGCAGAAATCCGGCGGGCTTGGTAGGCGGAGCGATAGATTGCGGCACGTGCGCGATCTAATGACGTTGCGGAGTGATTGTAGAAGGGAGATTTTGAGGAGTCGCGATGGATGAGCTCGATGCTAAAACTTGCGGCTGCCGCCGCCGCCGCCGTTGTCATTGCGGCGGCCGCCATAGTGACCGCGAATAAAATCACGATCGTCATGTTTCCTATCGAGGAAGCAAAAGAGTGATTAGGAGTGAGAGAGAGTGCGATCGTTGGATTACTTGGCGAGGTTAAGAATTTATAATCGAGGTTTCTATGTTTATTTGGAAGGAAAAGTATTGCAAGAGGAAATAATTAAATTTGAATGATATCAAAAAAAGTATATGAGTTAATGCAACGTAATTTCGGCTTAATTTAATATTCCATTTTCCAACTTTTTTAAATAAAAAATCATTTTAATGCAAATAGAATGAAAATACAATTTTCTTTCTTCCATTTTTTTACATTTATATTTTTTTAAAATATGAAAAATATAAAAAAAATTATTTAGTTTGTGGCAATTTGAACAAATTGATAATTGAAAAAAAAATGTATAAAAATAGGAAGTAACTAAGAGATTTAAAAAAAAAACTTGGGTAAATGATAATTAGAAAAGGAAGTCTCAAAATTATAATTAGGAAATAAATTATAAGTTTGCAAACACTCTTTAAAAATTCACTTTTAATTTTATGAAAATGGAAAAATAAAAACTATCTTACCAAACAGGTCTAAATCTATCTCATTTTCCTTACCAATAATAGAAAAAAATTAATTAATTTTGAGATGTATTTACTCTTCCATTTAAAAAAAAAAATCATTTAAAGGTAAATCTCCAAGTAACATATATAATTAGATAGCTAATTAATGCCAATGTTCAATTTCTTGGCGTTAATATTAATGTAAGATTTAACATTATTATTGTATTAATGTATTAATAGCTAATTTATCAGAACACACTCACCTAATTGTATTAATAGCTAATTCACATGAAAAAGAACTGTTGGTGGATCATGTGAAGGAAACCAGTGTATTTTTTATTTTTTTAGTAAACATGAAAGTTAGGCAAGTGTTTTAGGTATTTTTAAAACTATTGCCTTGTTATAGTTAAATTAAATGATAACTTATATTTTTAAAACTTAGAGGATTTAAAAAAGTAAAGGCATTTGTTTTTAATTAGAGCATGTTTTGGTAAATACCTCAGGATAGATGCCTAATGACCCCAAAATCGGCTTTAAGAAAATAGAAAGATCCTTGGATCCCCCATTTAACTAGGTAATGATGTATCATGATCTTAATTGACAACCTCCTTTTATTTAACCATGGGGCCAAAGATGAAAAACGCTCGAGGTGAGTAAAATCATCTTCTGCTATATGATTCATTCGTAATTGACATACAATAATGAAGAATAGCTAATGTAAGTATCCTGAATTAGTTTTGATGTTGATGTTAGGTTTTGTATATTTGATGTTTTGTGTCTAAGTGTGTAGGGACTTAGGAACACAAGAAGTCTAGCGAAAGATGCAGCGAGTGAGAAGGATGACACGGAAAGAGAGCCGACGGGCTCGGTGCATCTAGGAGATGAGGAGCTGTGGAAAAATATACCGGTGAAGCGAGAATGATGCGGTCCGAGAGATGAGAAATCGAGAGGAAGTCTATTATAGGAGAAGGTCGGAGTTGGGTTCGGGTGAGCTCAACTCCGAACAACCGGAGCATCACCCAAACGAACAGAACGAAGAATGATCAATGCTTAATATAAATCGACCATTCAAGGACTCGAGACGCCTCGTCCGAGGCGCCTCTAAAGTGTCACGTCAGCAACGGTCACTTTTCGACCAGAACTCTATAAATAGAGTTCTTGTTCACCGTTTAGCGACAACACACTCTGTATTTGATTTCCATTTTCATTTTTCAAGTTCGTGCTTTTAATTCGTGTAAGGGGCTTCTCTGTCTCCAACATTGTTGAAGAAGGAGCTTATTAGTGCGCTTTTCATTGCCTTGGATTAACAACCTCCCCAGTTGTAAACCAAATAAATTCGGAGTCTCTTTCTTTATTTTATGCATTATTTATTTGTGTTTAATTAATGTGAGTGTCCTTGCTAAGTAGAAAGCAAGAAAATTAGATTTTTGATTTACAGCCTATTCACCCCCCTCTAACCAGTCCAACCGATCCTACAAGTGGTATCAGAGTCCAACTGCCTTAGAATAACTAACTGTCGTCTAAAGCTACTCAAAGAATGGTCGGATCAAGCATCTACCCATCAAAATTTGAGGGGGAGTTCTCACTGTGGAAGCGCAAAATGGAGATATATTTCAAAACAAACTTTGATATTTTACTAACAATAAAATACGATTTTGAAGTGTCGAAGGACGAGAATGGAGAAGAAAAGGAAGAACATCTATGGAACAAGAAGCGGTAGATCGAGTTCATGGCAAATAATAAGGTTGAGTTCCATCTTCTGAGCGTACTATTGCTTCAAGTAGTCAACTAGATTAACACTTACAATTCCGCCAAAGAACTTTGGGAAAAGTTCCTAGAGCTACATGAAGAAACTTCGGATGCAAAGCTAGTAAGAAGATACTTGCTTAGAAATCAGCTAAGCAAGTTCCGGATGGCAAAGGGAAAAAAGTGACACAACTGCAAGCCAAATTGAAGGAATTAATAACTAGCTTCAACAACCTTGGTAAAATAGTAATGAATCGAGACTCACTCAGATATGCTCTAAATGCATTTCCAAGAATCCAAGAGTGGACCTCGATTGTAAACTCATATTACATTTCAAAAAATTTAGAAGTAAGTAATTTAAAAAAAATATTTTCTACATTTGAATTACATGAGTCAAGATGTGCAAGCCTAAATAAAGAGGAAAAATCGACTCAGAACCTAGTGCTAAAAGCCAAGAAAATGAACTAGAAACGAATTCAGATTCATCACACAACGAAGATGAAGAGTCGTATATACTAAGAAAGTTGAATAAGTTTTAAAACTAATAATTTTAATAAGACGCAGGCCAAAAAGCTTCTTCGGGGAAAAAGGAAGGCGAGGTACTACAACTGCGATGAAGGACATATCAAGGACAACTACCCCAAACTGAAAAATAAGATAAAAGAAAAGAACAAAGGGTCAAAAAGGTCCAAGCACAAAAATCTCAAGGCGACATGGAGTGACTCATCGTCTGAAGAGTCTAAGAAAGAAGAATACGCTGAACTAACACTAACGATCGACTACCAAGAGGAGAGCATCAATGAAGGGTGAGCTACTTAAGAGGAAAGTAGCGATAAAGGGGGAGTATCCAACACGGTAAGTGAGGTACGTCAGTTTCCTCCTGACCAACTATATGATGGTATTAAAATATTATCTAGATCATTGTGCAAATTAAGAATAAAGTATGTAAAATTAAAAAATGACAACATTCACTTAAGAGTTAATTTAGCAATTGCACGTTCATTAGAAGAATTTGATAAAATTCTAAATTAAAAGAATTATTGGAAACTCAAAAATTAGAGTTAGAAAAATTTTCTTGGAAATCGAAACTCATTTCTGAATACTTATATAAGAAATTTTGGATTAAATTGGTATATTAGAAATCACAGAGGCCAAATTGTAAAAGTTATAAAAAAAAATTATATTTCGATAAAATATTTGAATAATCCAATAGTTAAAAATTTATTTTGAATTCCAAAATCCATTCTAGCCTATTAAATTATTTTTATTTGTATGCTAGAAAATAATTAGTTAGAATTATTAATATTAGCAAATTTATTGTTCGTGAACTTTCTGTTAGATTTTCTTTCACTTTTACATTTCCCTATAATAAATAAATATGTTATTTGTTAGTAGAAAAAAATTGAAATTTTTTGACTGGTACATAAGTTTTTATGAATTTTTTAACGAAAATCAAATTTTTGGAGATTGATTATTGAAAATTTTGATTTTTTTTTGTGGATAACCGTTATATTTTGAATGTTCAAAAAAAATTGTAAGATTTTTTGACATCAAATCTTATTTTTAAGTAATTATCTTAAAAATTACATATTTATATAAAGAAAAATATTTTTTTCTATAAGAAAGATTGTTTTTCTCATGAAATTTTTTATAGAATCAGATTGATTATTCTCAATAATTACACAAAATTCAGTATTTTTCAAAGGTTATAAATAATTTTCAAATTTGTTTTGGAAAATCTGAAGTTTTGATTCATAAAAATTATTTTAGTTGAAAAATAATTACGTTAAAAATATACAAGCATGCATTCTATATGTATAGCCTCTATCAAATTTTGTATATTTTTTCTCTGTTATTTACGATTTTTCCATGTTTTTGATGTGATAAAAAGGGAGAATTATTTGTGTTAAGGGGGAGAATTTAATTACAAAATTTATGTTATTATTGTAAATTTGTTTTTCAATATAATTTCTTTTTTTTTTCCTAACTTTAACTCGGGTTCATGCACATCAAAAATGAAGAAATTGTAAGTACTTCGGATTAGTTTTGATATTGATTGATCGAGTTAAGTTAGACTCTGTGTATTTGATGTCTTGTGTCTAAGTATGCAGGGACTTAAGAACACAAGAAACCAGCGGAAGACACAACGAGCGAGAATGATGACACGGCAAGAAAGCCGACGGGCTTGGTGCATCCGAAGGATAAGGAGCTGCGGAATAGTATACCGTTGGAGTGAGAAGGACGTGGTCCGAGGGACAAGAAGCCGAGAGGAAGTTTGTTTGAGAAGAAGGTCAAAGTTGAGTTCGGGTGAGCTCATCCCCGAACGACCGGAGCATCACCCAAGCAATCGAAACGAAGAATGGTCAATGTTGAAATTGATCATTCAAAGACTCGAAGCGTCTCGGATGCTTTGGAGGCGCCTCAGATAAGGTGCCTCCAAAGTGTCACATCAACAACGGTCACTTTTCAACCATAACTCTATAAATAGAGTTTTTGTTCACCGTTTAGCAACAACACACTCTGTATTTGATTTTCAGTTTCGTTTTTCAAGTTCATGCTTTCAATTCGTGTAAGGGACTTCTCCGCCTCCGACATTGTCAAAGAAGGAGTTTGTTAGTGTGTTTTTCATTGTCTTGTATTAACAACTTCCTTAGTTGTAAACCAAATAAATTTGGAATCTCTTTTTTCATTTTATGCATTATTTATTTTTGTTTAATTAATATATGTATTCTTTCTATATATAAAGCAAGAGAATTAGATTTTTAATTTTTAAACTATTCATCTCCTCTTGCTAGTCCAAGCAATCCTACAATTACAATATCAATCCAAGAACACAACACAACTAAATAAATAAATAAATAAATAAATAAAGAGGTACAATTTTATATTCCAAGAATATAATAATTGAAAATTTTAATAATTTATTTTTTTCATCTTTGATAACGTAAAAGAGCTTGGTAAAAATCGAAAGAGCATGTTCGCAATCAAAGCTTCTCTTTCATTTTTTTTATCAAAAAAGCGCTTCATCTCACTAACTCTTTGTAAAATAATATAGTTGTACTCAAATACACAATTTGATATTATTATCTTTTATTACACACATAAAATCCTGTATTAATCAGACGGTTATATGAATATGACAAGTTTGCATTATAGCAACTGCAGTTTCGTATTTACTATCATATTTATAATAGTTACAATTTCATAATTATTATAACGTGAATGTTATTGAACAAAACAAGTCTGTGTTGTAGCAATTATAAAATTATAACTACTATAATTATTGATACGAGGAGTAATCAGAGAGGTTCTACGTAGCAAGAAAGTCAATATAAAGATGAAAATGACAGCCAAAGAAGGCATCCAACAGGACCGGCTCCCGCCTATTAAACAGCCTCCGGCTCTTGAAACTTCCGGCTACCAATAGTCCCCTGGCTCCTTAGACTTCCGGCTACCAATAGCCCCCGACTTTCAAGACTCTCGGCTATTAGTAGCCCCTTGTCTCCTGAGACTCCCGGCTACCAACAACCTCCCGGTTACTAGTAGCCCCCAGCTCATGAGACTTTCGGCTACCAACAGTCTTCCAATTACTTGAATACCGCGATCATAATACCCTCCGCATCTCCAAAAAATTGATAATCATTACTCCGAAAAGGACGTAGATAATGTGGGCGCTACTCTGCAGAGAACGTGGGAAACATCGTCATTTATTCCCAGTAAATAAGGAGTAAATAGTGTAACGTGGGCGGAAATACAGGGACACGTGGAGAACGAGGGAGAAGTCCACGACTCTATAAAAGGTCGCATGCTCCTGCATGCATAGGTACGCGCACATACGCATCTATAAACCCTAACTACTATTCGTCTTCTACATTCCACCTCAATTGACTTGACGCCAGGAAACCCCCTGACTGTCATTCTAATCGTTCTCTTCTAGCCTCTCCCAGGTGGACACACGCTAGTCCGCCCCCTCCTCAAAAGCTCCTCTTATTGCTCGGTGATTGACGAAAAAGTTGACATCGACGCCAACACATCAATGAGTCAACCGCTGGCGTTCCTAGACAGGATCAAATTAACACCATCTGTGGAAACACTGAGTTAAGACCTGAACTAGGACGATAAGATGAGTGACACCGGCACGCCCAATGTCATCTCCATGGCAACGGAGAACTTCAATAAGTTGGTTGTCGCGATGGTACATGCGGTGTTGCAAGGACAACCACAACCGCCCACACCACCAGCGACTATCCTCGGGGGGTTCCATCTGGATCAATAAAAGCACCTTAAGTAACTGCCCCCGGGATAACTTGACCTGGGGAAATGCTTCGTGGGGTGATCCCCACCCACATAGGCCCATCGGAAACACAAGAATCATCCTCGAAATCTTTCAGAAAAATCTCACATCGAGGCCCTCCAAAAAGAGAAAACATCATGTCTGTCGAAGCGAAAGCTTCTCCCGGTCCCTCCTCCAAAAATATCCTACGAGACGAATTACCTCATCATTTTTGAGCGTTATAAATCGGGGAGTACAATGAGGCCACTGATCCGGAAGATCACATATGCAGGTTCAAAAATGTCTCCTTGTTGCACCAGTATATAGACAACATCAAATGTTAGGTCTTCTTGACGACGCTCTCGGGGCCAGCCCAAAGATGGTTCAATTGACTCTCCACTTCCTCCATTCATACATTCGAAGGGTTCAAAACTGTGTTCATGCAACACTTCGCAGCCATCCGACGATATCAGAAGACTATGCACGATCTGTTTACCCTTAAACAGAAATCCAAGGAACCGTTGAAGGATTACCTACAACGATTTAGTCGAGTGGTCATGGATGCTCCCTCAGTTACTCCTGAGGTGCAAATCAATGTCTTCTCCCAAGGCCTGATGGATGGAGAGTTCTTCAGATCCCTGGTCAAAAAACATATTGCCAATTTTGATGGATTGTAGGCTCGGACGCTCAAATATATTCAGGTAGAAGAAGTCTAGTCTACCAAGAGAAAAGAAGCTCCAACTCCGACTGCGACTCCTACCCAGTCGGATCGCAAGGCTCCTCCTCTCCCCCTGCGATGATATCCCAAACAAGGAGAAGATAAGATTGTGTAAACGATGGAAATTACACCCTGGAGTCATCTCCAAATCTCACCCTATCAACATCCTCGCCATTAGGATCTAGAGGCCGCTCCAAATCGTCGCTCAAATCGACGATCTTTTCACCATGAAGGAAATTCCCGTCCTCATCCCGACTCTGGCCAGAGGCGGCTCGGGAGAAGGGGAAAGATAAAGGAAAAAAGACAAGATGGACGTCCACGGGAAGATCCATATGATTTCGAGAGGACCCACGGATGGATATTTCACTCATGCCCGAAAAGCTCACGGATGGAGGTTAGAAAGTTATGAGGTCACCACCAATCGGGGAAGTGAGAAAAGCCCCGCGATAAGCTTTAGCCCCAAAGACTTAGAGGGAGTAGAAACTCCCCATGATGACGCTTTGGTGATCGAAGCCTAGATCATCAATTACACAGTCAAGAGGGTATTTGTTGACACAGGGAGCTCTATCAACATCATCTTCAAACATACTTTCGACCAACTATAACTTAAGGAGGAAGAGTTACACCCGGTGAACACCTCCCTATACAAGTTCACTGGACATGAGGTGTAGCCTATGGGCCAAATCCACCTCTCTTTCCCTAGGAGAAGAGTCTACGAGGAGAACGAAGCGTGTACCCTTCCTCATCGTAAATACGGTCTTCGCATATAATGTCATACTAGGAAGACTGGTATTGAGTGCCTTCCAGGTGGTGATTTTCACTTTCCATCAGAAGCTCAAGTTTCTAGTGGGAGACCGAATATGGAGGCTAAATGAAATCAGTTGGCAGCCCAAAAGTGTTATGTCAACATAGTAAGACTAATTCTCGCAAGACGCCCTGACTACAAGACACCTCAATGCGAGCTAATCAAGAGGTACCAATGTCCTGACCAACCAAAGAAGAAGAAGACATGCAAATCCATCTCGATCGGCCGGAAGAAATCACTCGGGTAGTTACTGAGCTCCATCCAAAGCTAAAAAAAGAATTAATTGTGTGTCTCTCATGCAATCATGATGTCTTCTCATGGTCATCCAAGGAGGTCATGGGTATTTTCCTCGAAGTGATGACTCACCGATTGAACATGCTCCCCGATGTTAGGCCTGTCCGACAGAAGAAACATAAATTTTCACCCGAGCAGGATCAGATGATACAGACGGACATCTAGAGATTAAAAGAAGCGGGACATATACACAAAGTTCAATTCTCGATTTAGCTAATCAACGTGGTGTTGGTACCTAAGCTGGGTGACAAATAGAGGGTTTGCATCGACTTCAGGGACCTTAACAATGCCTGCTCAAAGGATTGTTACCTCCTCCCTCGCATTGACAAACAGGTAGATTCCACCTACGGGAGTGAATTCATATGCATGTTCGACGCTTACCATAGATATCACTAGATTCCCCAAGATCCAGAGGACCAGGAAAAGGTTAGTTTTATCATCTTTATCGAGATTTTTTGCTATATTGTTATGCCCTTCGACCTAAAGAATGCAGGAGCAACTTACCAAAGGCTGATGGATCGAGTATTTGAGCATTAAATTGAGAGAAATATTGAAGTATATGTGGACAACATCCTCATCAAGTCTACTAGGCGTAGAGTTTAATTTCAGATATCGAGGAAACATGCCGCACTCTGAGAAGGTACAGACTAAAACTCAATACAGATAAATGTCTTTTCGGAGTTAAGAGTGGGAAGTTCCTCAAATATATCATCACTGAAAGAGGAATTGAAGTCGATCCCGAGAAAATTCATGCTCTGCAGAACATGCAACCTCCTCGCAACCTTAGAGAAGCACAACGACTAATGGGTCGCATCACGACTCTGTCTCGATTCATCTCTCATTTCGCAGATTAGAGTCTACCAGAGTCTATCATTCTTTAAGGTATTAAAGAAGACTTCCAAGTTCGAATGGGGTGAAGATTGCGACAAAGCCTATAGGGAGTTAAAAGAATATCTCTCCCAACTCCCGATCATCTCTAAACCAGTGGCTGGCGAGATGCTATCGATCTACCTATCGGCCTCAGGAGAGATTGTCGTCATGGTTTTACTACGACAAGAAGACAAGGTATAATACTCCATCTACTTTTTTAGACATTTGTTAAAAGAGACGGAGGGCAGATATACCATTTTAGAGAAACTAGCCTTTGGATTAACTCTTATGGCTCGAAGACTGCGGTCGTATTTTCTAGCTCATCCAATCACGATTCTCATCAACAGCAGCTTGGGTCACATATTGACAAACCCGAAAATCTCCGGTAGGTTGATTAAATGGACTACTGAGTTGAGCGAGTACGACATTCAGTATCAACCCAGAACCATCATCAAGGCCCAAGCTTTATCCGACTTCCTTACTGAGATCTCCGACTAGGAAGATGAAAGAGCTTGGAATTTTTTTGTAGATGGATCATTCACTTGACACGGTAGTGGTGTGGGGATCCTACTGATTTCTTTGCGAGATAATGTATTTCAACTCTCCATACGACTCAACTTATGGGCCTCAAATAATGAAGCTAAATATGAAGCCTTGCTAGCCGGGCTACAGGCAGCCAAGCAAGTTGAGGTGTTCCGAGTCATTATCCATTCAGACTACCAATTGATGACTCAGTATTTGGAGGGCAGCTTTGAGATCCGAAATGACCGACTACGATGATATGCGGAAATATTTGAGAAACTTAAGGCAAGCTTTCAAGATATCATCATCCAAAAAATTTCTCCGTACAGAAAATCAGAAGGCGGATGAGTTAGCCAAAATAGTCAGTGCCCTGGTCACTTGGATCCCAGATAATCTAGTAACTCAAACTTTGTTGATAGCTCAAATAGATCAAGTAACCAGTCCTGACACGCCTGTCGATTGGAAAACCCCTATTATTTCCCATCTCAAGTAAGGGATTCTACCTTTTGATCTAGACGCTGCTTGATTGCTCAAAAGGAGGGCTCTCTGGTTTACCTTAATCGAGGGTATATTATATCGACGAACTTTTTTACGACCTCTCCTCAAATGCCTTGGTCCCTATGACGTCGATTACGTCATGCGGAAAATTCATGAAGGGATTTATGGGAATCATATTGGAGGACAGACGCTGGCTCAAAAAATATTATTGGCCGGATACTTTTGGCCAACCCTACAAGCGAATATTGTTCAGTTCATGGTTGCTTGCATCCCCTGTCAGAAGCATCAGAATCTATCTCACCACCCGACAGAATTCTTAAAAACATCCATGGTATCCTTCCCGTTTGATCAATGGGGTAAGGATATCGTCGGCCCTTTCCCGATCGGACCCCAACAGAAGAAGTTTCTCTTGATAGCGGTGGATTATCTTTCCAAATGGGTAAAGTCAATCCTGTTGTCTTGAATAACAGAGGAAGCGGTCATGAAGTTCTTATGACAGGACATGGTCTACCGATTTGGGATACCTCATAAATTCGTCTTTGACAATGACCGATAATTTAAGGGTCATCGACTGAAGGAATGGTGTGAAGGACTCGACATCCAACAAGCCTTCACCTTGGTTGCGTATCCCCAAAGCAATGGGCAGGTGGAGTTGGTCAACTGAGAAATAGTCCGAGAATTCAAGATTAAATTGGATCGTGTCAAGGCAAATAGGTAAGCGAGCTCTCGAGTATTCTCTGGGCATATCGAACCACCCTCGAGAGAGCACGAGTGTGACTCCTTTCCACTTGGTCTACGTCGGGGAAGCAGTCATCTTGGTGTAAGTTAGGGAGAAGTCCATCCAGAAAGCAACCCAGGGACAAGATAACGAAGAACTCCGTCTCCTCGATTTTGACTTGATTACGGAGACCCGAAAAAATGTAGTCACTCAACTCATTGCATACCGGCAGAATTACAACAAACGAGTCATCCCCCACTCTTTTCAGGCCGGAGATCTGGTTTGGAAGAAAATTAAACCAATGAGAGACATCGGCAAGCTAGAGCTCCAATGTGGAGGATCGTTTCGATTCATTCGCAAATTAGATTCAGGGTCGTATCACTTACAAAATTCAAAGGGCAAAGATTTAGATCGACCATGAAGTTGATGGGATCATAAGAGGGGGGGTGAATTACGATTTTAAAAACGTTTCGAAAATAACGGAGTTTACGCAGCGGAATTAAAATAAACACTAAAATGAAGACAAGGAAAAAGGAGAACACAACACCAAATTTTACTTGGTTCGGAATCTTCGTCGATTCCTACTCCAA